>RJWJ010000710.1:0-186756 GCA_004363605.1 Indri indri | reverse complement strand
CTTGAGGAGGTAATACTTTATTAATTGTTTTAGAAGTATTTAAATCAGTTCTTTAGAAGGTAAGTGGTTTAATAAAGAAACTTCCCAATAAGATATCATGCCCCGTTCCTCTGCTGTCTCAAGCCTGGTTACATTGGTATTCTCTTCAAATCCCGGTGTTGGGGGTGGGTGTGTGGCTGCGGGCTTAATTGTTTGGTGACAGAAGGCGTTACAAAACTGAGGGAGGTCCCTTGGCACAGGAGAGGGGAGGAGAGAAGAGAGAGTAAGAAGTCTGTGATTCAGGCTGTTTATTAACCTTGCCTTTCTGTGGAAAAGATCCTTCACCCTGTCATTGGGCATAGAACTGGCAGCTGGAGTGTTGTCTCTGACCCCTGAAAACCAGACGAGTGAGGCTGTTGAAGGATGGAGTCGGCTGCACGCCAGCTGCCTCATGCCCTGAATAAAAGTCACAGAGAGACTCATATGCAGGACTGCAGTGAGGAGCTAGAAGCTTTTAACTGCTGTTTTTTTCACTGTTTCCAAAGGACTAATTGTTAAGAAGCAGTAAGAGCCATGGTGATGGAAATTATTACTATTCAAAGGTTGCCAATGAGACTACTTGAAAAGGTGTTGGGTAAGAGTTTTCTTTTGGAGGTACAGATGCTCCTTAACTTACCATGGGGTCACGTCCAGATAAATCCATCCTAGGTTGAAAATATTGTAAGACAAAAATGCATTTAATACACCTAACCTACCAAACATCATAGCTTAGTCTATCCTACCTTACACATGCTAAGAATGCTTGGAGTTAGCCTACAATTGTGCAAAATCATCTGGCAACAGAGTACATTCTAGAGTGTTAGTCGTTTACCCTCCGGATCTTGTGGCTGACTGGGAGCTGTGGCTCGCTGCCACTGCCCAGCATTTTGAGGGAGTGTTGTACCACTTTCTGCTGAATGCATAACGGTTTTTGCGCCACTGTAAAGTCGAAAAATCCCAAGTCTAAACATTTTAAGTCCCAGACCGTGTGTATTGCCAGCAGTGACATGCTAATGTTGAAACCCACAGGGGTATCAAAGTTTTGCTTTCTCCTGGTATGTCTGTGGCTGTGGGCTTGTCGTGCTGTATCTCCATCCCCAGGGCACCACTGCCGGGCTGGAAGTTCTGCAACACAGTTGCAGTGCCTGGTGTGGGAGAGACAGCAGTGGTAACTCAGGGTATCTGCCTGGATATTCCTTCTTAGTGCCAGCAGAGTTGGGTGAGCTGTTGGTGAGGCATGTCCAGGCATTGTTCCACCTCGTTCCATTTGAATCAAGGCCTCTGGACAGAGGTTAAAGAATTATGTCAGAATTTACTTAGTGGCAATGAAACAACCCAATTTAGTTGTCTTCTAAAACTGCTTCGGCTTACATGGACCTTTAGGGTCAAAAGTAAAGGAAATGCTTTAGAACATGAAAAGTGATAGAAGGAAACACTCTATTTATCTTTCCCACTTCTTAAGACATAAACTCTTTGGAAGTTAAATGTTTGGTTGCATAACATTTTTCAGGGCAACTCAGATCTTCCTCTGACAGTTCTACTCCATTCCGTCAAAGGTCCAATTCCCTCAAGACGTTCTCATCATCATCTTCAAACACTCAACGAGTGTTTCTCTATGATGTTGGTTTCCTGACACCTCTACTGGGCTGTCTGAAATGTCCGGTAGTTCACAGTCCTTTTAGAAATGTTTGAAATGATTTAATATTTAAAGAGTGTTTCTTTTATGGGAACTTCACATCACTTTTGCCAATTCAAGTTATCAGTATTAACTAAGCACTTATGGTGTACCCTGCATGAGACTCGAACCTAGGGGATCACATGGACTTTACATATATTAAACAATTAGAGAATATTGCAAGAACATATGACTTTAAGGACTCCTTTGTGTGGTATAAGCTCTTAAGTGCAGAATGGATCAACATAACTGAGGGTGAACCCCGGTTTCACCACCCTGCATAAATCATAGTTTCTCTAATCCTCATGTGTCTAGTAGGGATACAATTAACTATCTCTAGGATTGTTGAAAGGATTAAGTAACCTACAAAAGGTGCCAAACACTTCCCAGGTACTCAGTGCATGTCAGTTAGAACAATGCAGGATGGGGAAGACTTAAGAGGAGGCAGGGAAGTGCGAATGGGATGATGAAGGGTAAGGAAAGGCATGATTAGCAGAAAGGAATGATGAGAACATTTTTGAAGAGTGCGACAGGGAATGCGAGTTAAGATATGCAGCAAGGAATGATTTAGGTGCGGCCTTGGGCCGATTAAGGTGGAGGGTGGTACAGTGAAGCAGTGAGATAAAAAAGGACACATATGACCAGCTAAGAAGTTTGATGAGAGCCAATAAGCAGTTGATTATTGTATGAATACAAGCGGCATTTTGGAAAAGATTTTTTTCCGGTATGTAAAACTAATGCAGTAGCCTTGTGAGGAAGGTAACTATTATTATCCTTATTTTCCATGTGGAAAATTGAGTTTGGAAGAGGTTTTAAAGAAATTTTACATATGTATTTACTATGTGAATATAAAAATAATACTAATGGCAATCAAAATGAAAGAAAACATTAATTCATGATTTAGCCATCCAAACAAATCAGACTGTTTTCATTTTCCCATATTCTCAATTAGTTTTGGTTTTTCTTCCAAGAGATGGAAAAATTGTTGTGAACGTTATTTCAGTTAATTTCTGTCAGTGCTTTAGCACTCACTATATGTTAGCTCTTATTTTTACCTTAAGACAGATCAAGAATTCATGGAGTAGAAGAGACAGCCCATGATAACAGACAGCTTAATAAGGTAAATTTTGTGGCCTTCCTATTTCACTCACAACTTGGTAACATTCCATGTGCAAGCTAAACATAAAGAGAACTCCCAATCTTTTCCAGAATGGAATGAGGTATTACTGATATGCAGGTTATTTGCCATTTAAAGTTAAATTCTTTGGTGGACTGTTAGAGGTTTGCTCTCACTAACTTGCAAATGGTGGGAGAGAAAGAACCAATAATAAGTTTATTGTAAAAATTTATGTCCTATTCAATGGGTAATCTGTTTTTGGGATTTGTTGTTGGCTTAATATATAGGTATAATTATTATACTGTTCCTAGGAAAAAAGATGAATTTATTTTTTAATTGTTACATTTTTGACAGTTTTATTTTATAGGTAAATACTTAGGATTTTAGTGTGTTCTAGGAATAAGTCAGGCAGTTTATGTCAAAAGCCCTAATTTTTAAACTTTTCTGGTGGGTTATAGGGGAGTTAGCAAATGAACATGTTTTATCAGTTACTTAGTTTGCAATAACTTATTTCTGGACTAGCAAAGCTGTGAACTATTCTTTAGCTGCTAACCCTGAATTATTTTTCTAAAGGCTTTCTGTTCATGTTTCTAAAATCTTAGCTGTTGATACCACTTGGATAGACTCATTATTTTTCAAGTGCTGAGGTCTGCATTGTTGAATAAATGAGACTAACCTTTGACATGAAAAAAAAATTTAGAGGAAAGAAGGCTTTCATTTGCTTTTCATTTTCAAGGCCATGTCTTGTAATATGGCTTTATCAAGAACATGAGTCATATTTTTCACACCTCTGTGTACTTTGGGACGTAAACATTTAGGGAGATCTACAGGTACAAAGACTGCTCTGTGCTGGGGAAAATAATAAAAAAAATTAAGAAATTGGAATTGAAAACAAAACTCCTTTGTGCATTCTTTATATAAGTCAATAAGCTATGTGGGCTTTTGGGTCTTCTCAAATCTCCTTGAAGGCATTTGTGGAACAATTATTGTGGCTGGACTTGCCATTACACCCTTTCTGGGGAGCTAGGAGGAAAGAAGGCTCATTTACAGTGTAGTCTGGTAAATGGGTTACAACTCTGCTGAGAGGATTGTAACTTTTCCAGCTATAAGCAATAGCACAGAACATCACTTGGTAAATGGGTCTGGGTTTTATAATTTACTTGGAAGTGCATGAAGATATGGAAACATTGATAAAAATCATTAATGCATAAATGTTCAAGGGCTTTAGGTTGCTTTATGCTCCTTCTCTCCTTCCCTCCAGGCTTTTCTCTCCCTCCTTAACTCCCTCCCTCCCTTCCCCCTCCCTTTCTTTCTTTGCTTCTTGCTTTCTTTCTCTCTCCTCCTCCTCTGTCACTCCCTCCCTGCCTCCTTTCCTCTCTCTCTTTCCCTCCCTCCCTTCTTCCCTTCCTCCGTCTATCTCTATCTTTTTCTTTTTTATTTCATTCACTCATTCATTCATTATAAAAAGCAGCATTCATAAGGTTCATAAATAGGTAAATTTACTTGTGCTGTGTAGGGAGTTTTCTAGTTTTTCTGGAGGAGAGACTCAAATGATGAGGATAGGTAAAAATAGGAAACCTTCAAAAAATTTTTTTTTGTTGCTCTTAATTCCCTGAGGATATACTGAAGAGAGATTTTTGAAGCATTGCTTATTTGAACAATCTGGCACTATCGTCAGCTTTCATTTCACTCATAACTTGTTGAGGAAATGATTTTACCATTGAGTTATTACATACAACATAAGTCATTTTTGTTGTTCTTTTTCTCCCCCATTTTCTTTATTTCCTTCTCTCCCTTTTTTGCTCCCTCCCTTCTTTTCTTTCAGCCACCTTCCTTCTATCCTACCCTTCCCTCCCCTTGCCCTTCCTTCCTTCCTCCCTCCCTCCCTCCTTCCTTCCTTCCATGTGTTTTCCTCTTTCTTTTAATTTCTTAAGTATCCATAACTCAGTCCAAGTAATAAATAGAGTACAAACTTTTGTAACAGTTGGATTTGGACTATAGTTATTTGCTTGCTGGGAGCAGTTGCTACTATCTTTACTGTCTTGCCTCATTGCATTTTGGTATGAATTGCTATTGGAAAGACTGATTTTAGAAGATTGGATAGCAAAGCAGCAGTCACTCTTACCACATTCAGATGTGCAAAAAAAAAAAAAGCTTTATTTTTTTTCCCCCTATTGCTAACAATCTTATTGGGTAGCTAAGATGAAAATAAATTTTCTATTTTGCAATTTACAATCTTTCACTCCCTTCTTATTTAGTTGCTTTTTGATGACTCAGTGTCTTTTAGATTAGACTATGGCCCTTCCGATTTCTATCCCCTTTCCATGCTTTTCTTCAGGATAGAGTCTGAGAGTGATTTCATGGTAATAAGTGAAGTTGGGAACCTCTGTCTGCATAGTCCCTGTGGTACTATGCTGTGATCTGTAGTGGCGGATCTGCTTTGTATCCTGGACTGGTTCTTTTCCTGGACATTCTGCTGATGTTCATTATAAAGTCTCTGGTTGGCATGTAGTTTTTCTTCTCCTCTTGCCTTAGTTAACGTATTAATCAGGATCTTCCAGAGAAACAGAGCTAATAGGATCTCTTTTGCATTCTCTCTCTCTCTCTCTCTTTTTCTCTCTTTCTCTTTCTGTTATAGGAATTGTCCCACACAATTATGGAGGCTGAGAAGTTCCATAATCTGTTATGTACAAGCAGGAGAATTGGGAAAACTGATGGTATAATTCAGTGCAAGTCTGAAGGCCTGAGAACTAGGAATGCTAATGTCTGAGGGCAGGAGAAGATGATCTCCCAGCTCAAACAGACAGAGTGAATTCTCCTTTCCTCCACCTTTTTTTTCCCTTCTATGTTAGCTCTCAGTGGGTTGGATGAGGCCCATCCATATTGAGGAGGCCATCTACTTTATTTATTTTACCAATTCAAATCTCTTTCTGGAAACACCTTCACAGACATAGTCAAGAATGACATTTTATTAGATATCTGGGTATCTCTTAGCCCAGCCAAGACAATGCATAAAATTAACCATCTCAGTTAAGATTTATTTAAGGGCTAGCTAGAAAAGCCTACGCAGGTCTTTTTAGTTGATTGCTCAGGTCATTTCTTAAGATAGCCCAAAAATTATTGTAAAATAGTCATGGAGAAGTTTGCCAAGTCACTCTGAAAGCAAGTATTCATGACCTATTTAACTTGAGAAGCTATGCTTTTCCCAAGTTTTCTACACTTCTGTGGCCCTGGTTGCAGTACCTCAAATATAGGCATTCCACTTGGTTCAAGTTACACCATGGGGAAAATTTTGACGTTAACCATTGTGTTTTCATTTTTAGTAATTCATTTTTTTTTCAAGTGGACTTTACTCCCATTTTAGGTAGTCCGAGCTCACTATTTCAGAGAAGGAGGACCTGGCAGAACAATTAAAAACAAAAGAGTTGATTTCAACTTCTGAGTTTAAAACTCTTGGTAGAGATGGTAGTTGAAAGAAAGGATTGGAAAATTGGCAAGAATTCATAATAATGTAAGAAAATGTTTTTCCTTTCCTAGATCTGATAAAGATTCCTTGTTATGTGGAAACAGAGTTGGAAAGGAATGGTATCAGACACTGGTGGGGTCTCTGTGCTTTTCCCTGTACCTATTGCAGTGACAGTCTTAGCTCCAGGGCTGGGTGATCTCAGAGGAGACAGGGCATGTGCCCCAGTTCCTGCCTGGTTGCCTGAGGGTGCTGCAGTCCTTATCCGTAAAGCAGCAGAGTAGCTGGAGACAGCACAGGGTTGCTAGGAGAAAGACCTTAAAGAGACTCTCCATGTACTCAAATGTTTTGTGAAAAGGTGTCAAATCTTTTCCTGTTCATCCAAGAGTATTGCTGATGTGGCACTGAAAACAGGCACTTGTGGAGAGGCCTTGCATTTGTAATAAGGGACCAACACTGGAAAGCAGCCCAGATAGGTAGGTGTCCTTCTCAGAAGATGCCAGCATGGAGATGCGATGCCTTCTGTGAGTCATGTGGAACGAAGCACATTTTCTCAGCAGAAGGCAGCATGGATGGAGGAACAGGTGCCTTTCCCTGATGCCATGACACTAGGCTAATTGGAACTTAGATGGGGGTGGGAGGGGAGAATGCTTTATTGAATTTACCCTATATTGATTTGACTGAGAAATTACCAAGTTAACTGAGTTTAACCTGAATGAATGAGTTTAAGTTTTTGCTATCAAGTGGAATAGGGATTAAGTTGAGTTTCAAAAAAAAGGTACACTTACACTGGACCCCTCCCATAAGTTTCTAGCAAGTATAAACAATCAAGGTGAAAACTTGGCAAAGAAGAACTGGTGCATATTAAAGTAGCCTTCCAAATATGATCCAACTTGTCTTAGATGACTTCTGTTAAGTTGGAGGTGAACTGGTCCAGAAAATCATTGAAGTGTTGCCCCATTAGTTATTTAGCAGGAATGATTTTTACCTCTTGCTAGGAGTGTAGGGCACAGAGTGGCATGTTAAATGACAAGAAATGCAGTAATTCTCTTCCATCATTAAGATCTAAAACCTTGTTAAGAGTTCGTACCACTTGTTCAGCTTGACCATTTGCTTAAGGGTTATAAGATTTGTTGATAGAAGCTTAGGGAGGCATCCTGATACAGAGGAAGGCACACAGACTGGGGGTCGAACACATGTGATTTTAAATTCCATATCTGCCCCATACAAGCTATATGCCCTAGGTTTTCTTTTCTGTGAAAAGGAGTTAGTGCTAGCTGTGGTAGACTTCCGCTCTTTCTGCTTCAGCCTCTCCCAATTGCCACCACACCCCCTACTCTAAGTACAAGTAATTCAACAGGTGCTGGCCCCACCCTGGGCTCCATTTGGCCCAAGCCTGGCTAGTTAGGGCTCTTGACACCCTTGTTATGGTGAGTGGTCCAGGATAGATACAGGACCTAAATCATAAGCATAATAAATCTCAGGATTTTCATTGAAAGAATTGGGAAGAAATATCTCACCTTCCCTAGTTGCTAAGCTTGAGGAGTTATAAGCCTGGAACTAGAAGGTCCTGTCACTTTGAAGGAAGCCAGCCTAAGACTGAGGAAGCCATGCAGAGAAGAGTGGAATGGAGACATGGACAGTCTGAATTCTCTGGCAGGATCTGAGCTCCTGAATTCATTCACGCCTGAGCCCCAGTACTCTTGTATTTTCCAGCAGGACTTTGGGGACTAATGAACAGCTTCCTATTTTTTTCCCATCACGTTTGGAACCAACTGAGTGATAGGAACAAGAGTTAGACAGATGCAGGTAAAAATATCAGCTATAATAAAAGCTGGATTAGTGAATATAGTTTAGATGTTTAGGCATAGTGGACTTCTTAGTACTCTCCCTTGAATTGGATTTATAGAGCCAAACCCTGCATGGTAAGCTTAGCAAATGGTAGAAAGCAGAGCAGAGCATTCTTGTAGTGAGGTAGGGAAGCAGGTCCCTAAGCCAGGGAGCAGAGGAGGCTGAGCTAAGTGGTAACCTCTCCTAAATATACCAGTTGTCTAGGTCCTCCCACAGGATGAGTCAGAGGGAAGTGGAGAGACCAAGACTGTTACTCAGGCACGAAAAACTCTACGTGAATTCAGAGCACTAGAAGTTTCCCTTAGTCTGTTTGGGTACATGAACTAATATATTTTCTTTTTGCTTTAATTTTCTATCGCTTGAAAAGGAGGATCTTGACTAAATTTCATTCATTCATTCTGCCAATTATAGGCAGGTGTTATGCTTTATTATGTTGGAAAAACAACAATGAGCAAGTCCTCATCCTCAAGGACTTGGCAATCTAGCTGGAGATGTGGAGAGTGTGTAGGCAGCTGCTCTCCTGCGTGATAAGTGCCAGGGTAGGGGTAAGACGTGGATGCTGTGGGTGTGAAAGCCTCATTCTCCAGCAACAATGAAACCTTCCTAGGTGTCTGTTAGGATGAGCGAGGCAATGTAGGTAAAGATTTTGCTGTATTAAAGGCCTTCAATAACCTAGTTTCATTTGTTCTTCTCTTTGACAGGTTCACTCCTTGAGGCTCACCTTTGTGTTCCATTACTTAGGATAGTACCCAGCACATGATGGGTACTGAAAATGACTTGCAGAATGATTAAGAAACTGTTGAATAATTTCTGAAATTCATCTGATGATAAGTGGAACCACTGTCAGAAGTTATGTATCTGAAAATTTATGATTTTCAAAAAATGAAATATTGAATATTGCAGTATGCAGTAGATATTTGAACCAAGAGAAACTCTGTGAATATAGCACTAATCTATTTTTAGCTATTGCCAGATTTTCACCAAAGCACAGGTCTCTAATCATTACCACCATCATCACCATAATAATATGCCACGGTTTACAAATGCTTTTTATACATAACCTCATTTCATTTTAAATGAAACTTTATTTTTTAGAACAGTTTCAGACTCACAGAAAAATTGTAAGGATAATACAGAGTTCTCAGATACTCCACACCCCCTCTCTCTCATTATTAACATCCTGTATTACTGTGGTACATTTGTTGCCACACTATTGCTATACCAATATTGATATATTGTTATCAACTAAAGTTCATACTTTATTAAGATTTTCTTATTTTTCATCTAATCTCCCTTTTCTGATCCAGGATACCATATTATATTGAGCTGCCATGTCTTCTTAGGCTTCTCTTGGCTGTTATGGTTTCTCAGACTTTCTTTATTTTTGATAACCTTGACATTTTGAGGAGTACTGGTCAGGTATTTTGTAGAATGTTCCTTAATTGGGATTTGTCTGATTTTTCTAATGGTTAGATTGGGGTTATGAGTTTCTGGGAAGGAGACCACAGAAGTAAAGTGCCATTTTTACTGTATCATATCAACAGTACATATTAATATTATAAACATGCCTTGTCACTCTTGATGTTGACCTTTATCACCTGGCTGAAGTAGTGTTTGTCACATTTCTTCACTGTAAAGTTATTCTTTTCCCCCCTGTTCATAGATAGTGCTCTTCGCCTCATTTAATATTCAAGGCTGCAAAGTCCCCCACTTACTAATGTCCATAAACAAACGGTAGTATCAGGAACAGAAATAAGCAAGTTTGATAAATCATAGATTTGCTGTTAAGATCAAATGGGTAATGCTTCTAAATGTGCATTTAAGCTAATATTTTTTACTGATAGTTGAAAGAATAAATCTTCAAGAAATTTGAGGCCTTGGTACAGGATAGTGGGAGAGAAACTCTACAAAAGAGAGTCTTTTGATCAGTCTTAAAACTTGCATCTTTTTAAGTGACCATCTGCTCTTTTTAAGTACAACACCAAAATTATATACCTTCCTGGTGACACTTGTCAGCTACAATTTATGATGACAAAATTCTGAGGAAAAGCAGGAGCAGGGGATCCATAATCCAACATTTTTTTTTTTTTTAGATATTTAGGGCAACAACAGGGGCAAAAATGGTCTACTTTTACTCTCGTTCTCATTCCTTTTAACTGAGACTGGAAATATGAGAGAGGAAAAATATGAAGAAAAAAAGGGAGAGGTAAGGAGCAGACCAGAAGATTTAGCCTGGGAGTGGTAGCTCCTGAGTGATTTATTATGGGCCAGGGAAAGCTTAGTGTTTCTTCCATATTTTTCAGGAAGGATGTGATGAGTTGCAACAACAATCTGGTGACTATTGCAGACTTGTTTGAATAAGCCCTTCTTTATGTCTGGTTCCTTTTAAACTCGTGTTCTGTACCTACCTCAGGTTAAATGGCTAATCGGTTTTCTCCTGCCTCCAAGAAGAAATGTCTCTCAGGAGCTTTACAATTTTACTAGTTCAAGAACATCAACATTTCTCCACTTTCAGCTTGAACCGGAGGCAGAGCAATGGCAATAGTAGTTGCTCTTTGTGAAAACACTTCTCTCTTTGGGCTTTAAGTCATGTTTTTTTTCCCTTTCCGCCACTCGTTTTCTCATTTGCAATGGGTTGTTTTCTGATTATTTTATCACTACCCATCCAAGAATTCCTGAATCTTTGGGAATTAAAGGCAAAATCAAAATGATGCCTAATTTTATTTTCCTTGTATGGTGAAGAGTATCTATCCTATTACTCTCCATTTTCATTAACAAAAAATAAGTGAGATCCTGAAGAATCAGATTTGATTTTACTTTTTTGGTTTCATGTTCAGAGATGCTTTTTCGGGATGGCTGTTTTGTAGAGTAAGGGTTTTTAGGTTTAGGACATCAAGTGGAACCTAATTTTTAAGGCCAGGAACTTAGGAGCCAGATCACTGAGCTTCCAGTCTGGGCTCTACCAGTTACTAGCCGTGTGACCTTAGGCAAGTTACTGAACCTTTTGTGCTTCTGTAAATGAGTTTAGTAATAGTCCTAACTCATAAGGTCATTGTGAGGATTGAGTGATTTAATATACATATGTACATATATGTGTGTGTGTGTGTATAAAAAAACCACTTAAACTGATATCTGGCATAGTAAGTCCTTTGTAGTTGCAACTTATTTATAATAATTATAAAAATTAGTTGGCATTTATGCTAATATTCTATTTGTTTTCCCACTCTTCCTCATTTGGGCCCTGACAGATGACTGCTGATTGTGGACATTAACAGGGCCCTCTTTCCAGCTGACTTCCAGCTGGGTTCAGCCAGGGGAGGACTAGGAGGACATGGTGGATAGAAGGGAAGAGAGATGTGGTTAATTTTTCTTACTCTCTGCCTGCTTCTGTGTAGCTGTTTCTCTTGCAATAGATGTGCTCCTCCATGAGTCAGCTCCTAATGGGCAGCCTTCTATAGCTACAGCCCTCAATGGGCTCCTAAACACCTTTTCCTCTCCCTACCCTTTCAGCCATAGGAGTGGTAATGCTTCCCATGGTTGGTCTTTGGGTGCCATAATATCCCTTGTTTGTTAGCTCAGTCCTTCCTGCACCTCAGTCATAGGTCCCTTCATTAGCATCTCTTCATTTGAACTATCTGGGGAGAACTCTGGTTTTTTTGATGGGACTTTGACCCATGCGAAATTCTATAACTTCATGTTTGGATTTGTGGCAATTTTGTAGTGCCACAGATCTGTTCTTTCTAATAAGCTAGGAGAGCTTCATTTAAAAACTGTGATTATTGTTTATAAATCTGTTGCCTCTTAATTCTTATATTAAATTTCCTGAAGACAGGAATTACTATGTCTTAGCTTTTAGCCCAGTGCCAGATATATAGCAGGTGATTAAAAAAAAAAAACAACAAAAAAACCACCCTGTAGTAGTAAAGAATATTTCTGTTCAGAACAGTGAACATGATGGTTTACTCCAGTGACATATTAAAAGCTTTGCAACTATAGCTGCTTTAGTTTCAATCTCTCAGCAATTGCTTGTTAAGTTTTAAAGGATTTATTGCTTGTGAAAGGTGCCAGAATAATAGCACTGAGGAAGAAAATCCTGTTGTCTCACAACAGAGTGTGACTGTCCAAGCTTCCTTTGCCTCTTGCCAGAGAGTCCAATGGAGCTGATTGAAAAATTAGCTCATTTTTAACTGGTTTTGCTGTTCTGGGAGACTGGGCAGTTTACCTCCCCCTCAGGAAATTCTATGAGAGAACTAGATTTAGTGTTTTCTCCTTCTGAGGAATCTCTCATACAGCCCTCCTGCTGCATCCTTGAATAGACTCAGCTTTTTAAATAGGGAGCAGTTAATTAATTTCATGTGTGTATACTTTTGTCTGACGAGATGTTTGTAATGTGGAATAACCTGGCCAACTGCTAAAATAGTTTGGTGACCTAATAATTGGAGACAAGATCCTAGATGTAACTTGCTGGCCCTTAGCATACAAAGCACTTACATGTAACTATAGACATAAATATTTAACCTTCATGAGGGCAGAAATGGAGTGTCTCTTTGTGAGTTACTTGGACAAGTAGCTCTTGGAGCCTCATTTTCTTCGTCTTTGAAGCAAAGGGTAACAACAGCTATCTTGTAGGTTTATTGTGAGAATTGGAGATGTTTACAAAGCACCCAGAATGTAGCAAGTGCTCAACAAGGGACAGCAAGGAGTACTGAGGGAAGCTAGATTGGAATGTGTTTTTTAAAAAAAAAACAAACTGAAAATGAATAGAAACGATTACTGTGTTTACTTGATCAATATGGTTTTTATTTTATATCCTGCTTATTTGCAAACAGGCCAGGAGGGAGTCTGAGAAACAGAAAAGAACCTCTCAGGGGTTTTACCAAGTCTGTTGTAGGGTAGAGTTATTGATTTTTCAATATCTCTTGATAGTGAATATTTAAGTATTTTTGATCTGCAATTGGTTGAATCTGTGGATGCAGAACCTGTAGATACAGAGGGCTGAGTATATCTATTATAAGGTATTGGCTCATGCACATATGGAGGCTGAGCAGCCCCACAATTTGCTGTCTGCAAGCTGAAGACCCAGGAAAGCCAGTGGTGTAGTTTGAAGGCCTGAGAGCCCGAGAGCTAATGATGTAGATTCCAGTCTGGGTCTGAAGGCCTGAGAACCAGGAGTGTGGAGGGCAGGAGAAGATTGATGCCCTAGCTCAAGTGGTTGGGCAGACAGCAAATTAAACCTTCCTTTGCTTTTTTATTCTATTTGGACCCTCAATGGATTAGATGATGCCTGTTCACATTGGTGAAAGCAGATCTGCTTTACTCAGTCTACTGATTGGAATGCCAATCTCTTTCAGAAACATCCTGATAGACACACCCAGAAATAATGTTTAACCAGCTATCTGGGCATCCTGTGGCCTAATCAAGTTGACGCGGAAAATTAACCATCACAATTATCTAAAATAAGTCACTTACATTCTTGAGCGTTGGCTTCCTCATCTATAATGAAAGGGTATTGCATCTTACCAGCTTGAGAACTTGGTTCCTATGATTCATTCTGCTTGGCTAGTGTATAAATAAAAATGAACATTTATTTGTCTAATTTCAAAGGTACTTGCTTAATGCAGAATATTTGAAAAACATAGAAAAACACCACACCTTACCTCCCTTTCACTTTTATCTGTACTTTTCACAGGTAATCACTCTTAATATTTTGGTTTTGCCCAGTTATTCTGAACATAAGTAAACTTTTACATTTAAATGCCTTCTTGGTTGATAATTAAGTAAAAAAATTTATAAATTTGATAAAATTGTAGGAAATGTTCTCTTTTCCTTCCTAGGTATTAGGTATATTTAAAATAGCAATCTATGGGAAACAATGCTACCATCTTTGATAGCTGTCTTTCAAAAAAATGAATTTAATATTGGAGTTTCTTAACAAATTGAAGGTTGGTAGTTACCATAGAAAGGAATATTTTTGGGAATGAGTTTCTGGGGAGAAGGCCACTTACCCCAACCACAAGTGGGGACTCTTCTTGCTAAGGTTTTATTGCAATATACTCACTAAAAAATAGGAGAATTCCACTAGGTGGTAGCATTGCTATATAGCCCAAGAAAGCAAGCTGCAAGAAACTGGCTGAAGATTATGTGACTATTAAAGACAGAAGTTTGGACGTGAATACAAAACCTGCTGAGGGCCAACCAATATGATTTTTGACTTGTCCTAATTGAGAGTCAGCTGAGGGCTTGTCTGGAGGACAGTCACATCTATTACGTATATGTTTTAAGATGTATTTATAAACACGCACACGCACATGTAAAATAGACCTAGGGAATTATGCCATCTGGGAACCAAACTAGGAGAGCAAATTTTCCTCAAGAAGGTAAAAAAATATAATATATAATATGATAATTATATAGGGCACACAAGATGTGTTTTGAACTCTTCGGAAATAAACCTTTCAGGCATGAGTTCTAGTGCCAAATAATAATAATAGCCAGAAGAGAACTATGTCTTGTGGTTTTCTTATAATCCCTTCCAGTTCCTCACACACACCAAATTATGCTGAGGAAAGTGGGGATAACACATACTTTTCAGGGCAAGTTCAGTAAATTGAACTCTTTGGATCAAAATACTAGCAAAACAACATTGAAAGATCACAGTATTTAACTTCCCTTTCAGAGTACACACAAACATTAGGAAAGAATGAAGACACACTCATTTAAAAATCATTTAAAAAGTTTTGGGTTTGAAATAACAATTAAATCTTGGATTTCTCATACTTGGTGGAGTTTACTTCCAGACAAGTGTTTTTTAGGGGTCATTCGATGTTTTAGTGACTTCTTTATTCTTTACATATAAAAATTTGTTTTTCTTTTTTTGTTATCATCATTTTTTCCTTATAATGATATTTATTTCTTCCTTTTACTGGAAATAAAATAGGTTGAAGGGGATAAACCTTTTTATGTTCCATTTTACCATATTTCTCCATGGTTAGAAGGTTTAGTGGAATTAATTCAGCACATAGTTCAAAATGAAATTAAAACATGCAGCATACATCCAGCTGACATTGTACCTTGATATCTAGAAACTGCGTGAGTAGGTGTTTTTAGTGTTAGAGTGAGAGTAAGGACCTTTAATTTTCCTTCAACAACCTCTTCCCTTTGCTTCTCTTTATAGAATGTAGCCCTGAGGTGGATACTCCCCAGAATTTGCGCTAATATTTCTGATTTCTTGCAAGCTGTTCAGATTTGTGAGCAGCAGAATTTTTGACTGTTATGGGCTTGGCTGACTACTCTAGCCCTGGGACATTGCTGTATTAGAGGATGCCCTGGAATTCAGGTGTGTGGTGGGGCTGACTCCAGAAATCTAGGCCTGCATTGAGGAAAAAACCAGGAATACTGATCTGGCAAAAACTCTGAGGTCACTTTTGGAAGCAGCTAAGATGCTAAATAGTCTCTTACAGATTAAGGCCAGTGCAGGTATAAACTGGCAGCCATGTCTTTATGCACTCAGCTTTGGAGAATAGGAATGGAGCTTTCTAAGAGTGAGCTACAGTGGCCCCAACTCTCAGTGAAGTGTGAGTATGAGTGGGACGACTTAATTAAGAAAATGGGATTGTTGTGGTAATTTCCTCTGAGTCCTCCTTTAAAATTGACTTTAAATGCTGTTAGCTCTTGAGGTGAGGGAAGGGGATAGGGAGTAGAAGGTTAATTGCTAGGGGTAGACACATACAAAGGTGGTTCTGCCACAGGCCATTTGAGAGTCAAATTTAGATCCAGATGAGATTTAAAGTATCTTCTGGGCCATTTCCTTCTTGTATCATGATCCTTTCTCAATTGTAGTCTGGATCTTGCTTTTGTAGAAGTTTGAAAAAATTTCCAACTCTGCTAAACCTCACTAAGGAGTTTGAAGTCTACCTGAGGTATCATAAAATTTTCTGTGCTTATTACTCTAAACTTTTGGAACAAAACCAAATACAGATAAATATACAAATAAAAGCATGAAATATTTGTAGTTGTATTTAACTTACTTGATTCTTTGGGTAAGGAACTTTTTTTTTAAAGCCTGGCAAAAATATTATTTCTCTGACATAGAGTATCTGACATAGAGAATCTGTGGATTCTTATATTTTCAAGAGAATGAGAGCACCATAATATTTTGCAATCATGGTGGTCTCTTTTTCTTTAAATTCTAAAGGACACTATAGCTGCCAATGGATAAAATTTCTTCTGGGAGTAGAGATAGACTTCCACATAGGATTACTTTGCAGTAAAGTCAGAAATCTGAAGCACATGAATTAAATGGTTAAGTAGTACTTGCAAGCCGTGATATCAGAGGAAATAACTGCTATTAAATTAAAGCTGAATAGCAGTGTACAGGGGAAAAAATGTCCTCATTTTCATCAGCTAATCAAAACAGTTTGACACTGGCCAGAGAGAGCCAAAAAATATGGAAACAATTATTGAGTTAGATGAAATATCACAAAATTATATGTTATTTTGCATTTTGCATTTTGCATTTTTAAGGTAAAAACATTTCATGAAGATTCTATTATATATTGACCAAATAAAAGAAAAAGGTTAGGAGTGGGTTTAAAGGCAAAAGTAAGAAATGTGATATCTTAAGATACCAGTGGAAAAATGTTTGGGTTATTCTTACTTCCACATGCATAAGGCTACTTTAAATCCCGCTGCTCACTGCCTGTATTATTAGGTTGGAATAACCAATTCTATAATGGAGTAACAATGGTTTCACTGACAAGAAAAAGATGCCTTATAAGTCTAGATGGAAGTTTGATCAAATGCATACAGTTCTCTTTGTCTTAAAGAAAAAAAGTGGTGGCGATTGTCATTAAATCTCATGTTCTGTTTTTACTTTTATGGGACCATTACACATCCTAACTGCATAACACTACAATAACAAAATCACGTTTCCTGCTATTTCAAGAAATCTGAAATGGTGATGAAAGACATTTCCTACCAATGATGTCAGTGGTTATTTAATTGCCATTAAGATGGTAATGAAACTCTCTTGTCACTTATACATGATGAAGTGTTCTTGATCAGATTGCGTGAAACAAAATGGCTACCATTATATTAGATGTTCTTTCTGAAAACTGGGTTTTCATTACTTTAATAATGTTAGCAGAGAAAGCTGAATTATGTTTGGCATTAGCTCTTGAATTATTGCCTCTAAATAATATTTTAAAGAAATTGGACTACCATAGTTTTCCATACTAAGGATAACGTATTATATATTTTACAATATTTAGAAAGACCCACTTTTCCATTACTTGAGATAAAAATAAATTGCCCACCCTAGATCTCAAATTCGTTCTGTCTTATTAATTTCAACTATGGTATCATTTTAATCTGAAGACCAGAGCTATGCTTAAGTCACATCCATGGGATATAAAGCATGTTAGAAATTTCTGAATTTTTTTTTGTTTTGGCTTAAGATATAAATAAAGGAATACATAATGGTCCTGTCTTCTCTCACATTAATCTTGGTACTTCCCTATTACTCGGTTGGCTGCCTGCTTTCTTCATTTCCCTATATTCTAGAAAAATTGGAAGAGAAGGAAAAGCAATAAAGACTATAAAATGGGAAGAGAGATTACAACATCAATTCAGAAGTGGAGAAGCAACATTATCATTGGAATAAGAAAAATTTCCCTATATCTCAAACCCTAAACAAGGCTATTGACCCTTAACTCGAAGTTGAAGATACTGTGGTTAGTTGGGGAAAAAAATATCAATGATAGAGTCTATTTCCTTTACCCTTAAAACTGGGCTCCACAATGTGACTTACTTTGGTTGATTGGACACTGGCACAGGCTTGAACGGCACTTATATATTGGAATTTACCCTATCTTGCTATTCTTTGGAACCCTGAGACCATTGTGTGAAGAAACCCTGAATATCCTATTAGGGTGTGAGGGACCATGTGGAGCAGATCTGACCTTTCCCAGCTCAGATCTCCAGACCAACATGCCTGCCAACCCTCAGCTATGTGAGTGAGGCCGTATTAGATTATTCAGTCCCAGGCAAGCTCATGAGGGCCAGAAGATCTGCTTAATCAATTCACAGAAATAAAAATGTTTCTTATTTTAAGTCATCAAGTTTTGGGGCAATTTGGTACACAATTAGCAAAAACTAATTGATATACATATACAAAATGGAACATTTGTTTTTGGATGAAAAATATTAACAAATTTTTGTTGTCATTGCTTTCATATCTAATATTGAAAAAGTGTTTTCATAGGAAACTTAGTTTTGGTTTAATGAACTCATTGTAGCCTCTGTAGCCCTGTCTTAAAGGCTCAATGATTTGAGTCATTCTAGTTGAAATCTGTACATTTCTTTTGAATTCCTGGGCGCCTTTGTAAGCTTTGTAAGAACTGGTTACAATAGTTTGTCAAGATATCATCGCATTTTCTTTTTTCTTTTTTTTTTTTTTAAGTGATATAAAGAAATTTATTTCAAAGAGTTACTTATGCAATTGTGGTAGCTGGGTAGGCTAGTCCAAAATTCATAAGGCGGGCTGTCAGGAAGGCTAATAGAAGAGGCTGGAACTCTCTTCATGTGTTACTCTCTGCAGGCAGAATTTTTCTTCCATAGGTAAGCTTCAGTTCTGCTTTTAAGATCTTTCAACTGATTGAATCAGATACGCCCAGATTACCTAGGATAATCACTCTTACTTAAAGTCAACTGTATTAGTCATCGCATTTTCTATCATTGGCTTTTTCATTTCAATTTTGCCGTTACACTTTTAAACTATTATTTTTTATGTACATTTGAGAACTTTTGGGAACCAAACACATTAGCTACTCCTAATTTAATGTGACACATTGTAGATGCAAGTAAACATTAGCACTAACATATTTTTTCACATTCTCATTGGAATTTGCACTAAACCCTCAAAACTATCTGAGAAAGACTTTTGCTGTATTTCCTGTCAATAAGAATTATATCCAGATGCATATATAGAGCACGTCTTCCTTCTGTCTACTGGGGAATATCTGGATGACAAAAATCCATTTATGTTTGAATACATGCTCTTTATTTTCTTTATTGATTGACAAAGGTTGTTGACTGAATGTGAGCATATTGGAAAATTCAAGAAATTGCAAGGCTTAGAAATTGTGAGCATTCATTTTATTCTAGGGTTGTCTTGCCTATTGTTGCAATTTTGCCTTGACATTTTATTAAGAACATGAACTGGATTCTTTTTGAATAGGTTGATTTGAAAGCTAAAATTCCAGGGATAGCCGGAATGTCTTTTTTTTTCCCCATCCAAGATGTTCAGAGTTGCAATCTGTTCTTTTGGATACATGTTTTACCAGATGATCCAGATCTTTGTAACCAGCTGGCTCTATACTACCCTTTGTTAGAGAATAAGTTTTGAAAATACCATCTAAACCTGGAAGAGTTACCCTTCCAGATTAGTGACAACATTGCATTTTCAAAGATGAAATATAATTCATGCTAAAAGTTATTATTTTGGGGAAAATTTTATGTAATGAATGAGTAAAGTAGAGAATTTTTTCTCAGAAATGAGAAATAAGAAAAGATGAAATTTTGTATGTTTAATGTGAGGTTCCAGGTTTTATTGATAGTAATTTAAAATTAATTCCTTTAGTTGAAAATCAAGGCAGCTATCATGGCAGCTGTATATGAAACTGAGAGCACCACACAGCTCTATCTATGAGTGTCAGTGAATTCAAATACAGGAACTCTCTTAGCATGAAAGGTGGTGGGTCCATGTTGATCTGATTTCATACAGTAAAGACTGTATTTTTCTACTTGTGATGTGTTGTTGTCAATTTCATATGTGACAAGATGGTATTTGTTCTATAGTAGGTTCAGACTAATTCCGTTGTCTTTTTTTCCTAAGAAAAAGTTATTTTTATTTGTTTCTTTTTGGTGGAGGAGGCTAGATTGTGTGTGGTCATTCTTTTAATAAGAATGGATAAGAATGAATTTTTGACTTATTAGTATAGCATACAATTCCTCTAGTGCTTACATAACAAACCCCAGAGAATTGTATTTTGAAAAAAAGTGGAAGTTAGAGTTAGGTACTTTGGGCATAATCTGCTGATTCATTGGGTAGCCTTCAGCAATCACTTAACCTCAGTTATAAAATGCTTTGAAATCCTTACATAAAAGTTACTGTGTTTAAGACAGAGTATCAGACTGGATTCGTATTTTATACAATCCTCAGGGGAAATTTTGATAGCATCACATAGAGCTAGAATTTGGCACAATGAAAGTCTAATGGATTTGGGAATTAAGTGAGTGTGTTCAGTATTTATGATTCTCAACATTGCAACAGCTCTGAATGATGGCAAAGCATTCACTTTTGTAAAGACTTTTTTGAGTGCTGGAGAGACTAGGTGCCGTAGAGAGAAATGAACAAGGCTCCTCAGCAATTAAAGCATGGCAATTGAAGCCAAAATCAGCTTGTATCCCCAATGAGGGATTAAAAGATAGTAAAATAAATGAAATTATCTTTTAAAATATCTCCTTTAATGGACATCCTACTTTGGACATGTCTGATTCTGGGAGAAGTGCCAGGGAAGGCCCCGAGGTGGCACCAGGCTTCACAATGTCAGACACATAGGGCCTGGATGTTTGGAATCAGATGCCAGAATGCCATCTCTGACCCTTCCTTTATGGGTCTGAGGGCTTCGGGTAGCCCTTTGGAAAGACGGTTGTTTTTGAGAAGTATAAGATCTGTTTTTGCCTGTTGTAAATCAGAGATCTCTTAGATTTCCAAACCAAGGTATGATTATAGGCAGGAAAATATTTGGTCTTGGTAGCCACCATTGATAATGTGGGCCTTTGAATTTCATATGTTATTTAGCTTTCAGTTGCCATCACTCTTCCTTGAATCATGTGGAGTAACAAGATGTTAGCAAAATACTGGATACGATTGTTTCTTAATTCAAGGCTACTGATGGATTAATCCTAGTGGTGTCACTGATAGTTAATAGGTTTCAGACAACAACACAGAAAAAAAGTATCTGCTGTTAAACATGAAGATTACAAAACAAATTGTTCTTTCTAATAGTGTTGCTGAGACATTATGGTGGGGCTTCAAGTGGGAACCTCTTTCCCTGAAGGCTTGATAATTAGCCATTTGCATAGATTGGCCCATGTTTTTTGTAGCTCTAATGTGAGTTTCAAGCATGTCATGCAATGAACCATTTAATACTCAGTAATGTAAAAATCCTCCAGATCCTATCTCAGAATAGTGTAGCCAATAAGTATTTAGGACCTGAGGCTTGAAACCTTTCTTTTGTTGAGTAGGGAAAGTGAATGTTGATGATTAAAAGTTAATACTCATTACATTTACTGGATAATAGTATTCTGCTAATACTGTTTCCAGTTCTGTGGTTGTATCAAAAGATGGTTAGGAAAGGGGCTTTAACACTTCTTAAATCTAACTATCCCTCTCTCAACAAGCTATTTCACATAAACATATCATCTAAGTACAGTGTATGTGTTATATAAACTCCATCTTAAGGTTCTGGATTCAGATTTTTAAGCTCCTTGTACATAAAAATCTTAGGGCTGCCAGTATTGCAGTGTAATCAGTTTCCTCTGGTATTACCATAGCTCTAACTCAAGATTTTCAGCTTGTAAGATTTTGAAATATGTGTGGTGCATCTGCATTTATCTATGTAGGATCTGGCCCCTTTCTTCTAGTTTCTCATCATGGAGGGATACTGAATTGATTGTGATTATAAAAGCATTTTCTGCCTATATCTTGCTTGCAACACAAATTGGTTATTAACTTTCCCATTTAAAGCAAGATTCCTGTACTATAACCACTCTGACATGCTGAGAGAATACGAAACTTGTTAGATTTGTATGTACTGATTGTGTTATTTTTAATAGTTTGTCATTTGGTGAAAGCAGAGCTGCTTTCAAGCACAAATGTCTAAGATGCAGAGATTGCTGAGTATATATTTTAATCTTCTCACCGCAATTCATCTTCCCTTGACCTATGTAGGCACCCCATTACTAGCAATCATTTTGTATATAGCCATCATGGTCTCTTCTTTATTCTATTTTTGACGTGGGTCTTGAGACACATGTTAATCTACTTAAGTTTGCTGTGTGATATAGACACGGGGCTCAGTTCCATCATCCCAGAGCCCTCTCAACATCTTTCTTCTATTCTCTCCTATCAAAGACTAGCCATACTCCCTCTTGGGAATGCTCCTATTACCTATTTCATTTCTGTTGAATTCTGTCTTATCTTTTGGACTTCCGTCTTAAGCAATTTTGAGAAAAGAAGCTGGGCATAGAAGGGAAAACTGGGGTACTCTTTAAATGTTGGAGCTTTGAAGACCCTTGGGGGCCAGGAACTCTGAAATAGGAGGAATAGGGTATAAAGCAATTATTTTAGGAAAGTTTAGGGATTTTTACATAGAACTACACCCATAAACTTCTTTTTCAGCTTTTTCATGCCTTTATGATCTGTATTCTCTCTTTTCTAATTCATGCGAATCACCAACTCTGATTTTTCTCCACATCTCCTCTTCCTTTATCCCTGACTCACTTGTTCCTTCTCAAGTACATCCTGAGATTCCTCAACTTTGAAACAGTCTGACCCTGTTAGGTATTTCCTTCAGTCTGTACCAGCCTGGCAATATAGTCAGGAGGTCACATTCTGATAGGTCAGTTACTCAGCTCCCCTGGCCACGTCCTAGTTCCTTCCTCTGCTGATAAAAGAGAGGGGAACCTCTGGGAATATCTCACATAAATTATCCTCTCTTCCTCACTGAGCTATTCACTCTCAAGTAGCTCTAGGGCTCTTTCAGATAACCCCTGAATTACCTAGCAAAGCCCCTGACCTATGTATTGAATGTTGCCCAAATAATATTTCACGACTGGGTCACCAGCTCTTCCTTTGCCTCAGCAGTGTCCCTTCAAGCGTTATCTATCTCCGGTAGCTGATTTATTTTTAAATTCTATTGAGGTTTTTGGCACATGACATTTCACCTTTTTATCCACCCCCATCTGAGTTCTGGGGGAAAATAGCTTGAAATGATAAAGTGTAGAGTCACTGCGAAGTCGCCATTTCTTTCCTTAGCCACATTCTGAACTGCTATCCCCTCTGGTCTGAACTCAGAAAACTAGAGGCACTATCCCAGCTCCCATGAGCCCTCTAAGCCCCTATTTCACCACCACTCCCATAGTTGTTAGTAAGTTTCTCAGAAAACATTGTGAGGATCAGATGTTTGCCCCCTAACTTCACCACTCTTCCTTTCTACATAAAATCACATGTTCTCATACATCTTTCTTGTTACTTTTCTCCTGTCTTAGAGAAAGGGGCAATGCAGTGTAGACCATGTGTTTTGACATCATGCAGATGGAATTTGAACCATGACCCTGCAACTTACTAGTCGAAGAGCATGGGTGAATCATTATAGTGTAAGTGTCCTCATGTGAAAAATGAGGATAATACCAATCTGATGGGGATGATTACATAAGATAATACATTTATGTACCTAGCGGAGTGCTTGGGACCCAGCCAACAATCAACAAATGTCAGTTTTATTCCTTTCTCCTTACTTCTTCCCAGTGGAGGCCCCTGTATCTTCTGGGGTCTCTTTCAATCAGTACTAGAGCTTAGGATTCCCCTGCCCCCAACTATACACCCATTCTTTCATATTAGAGATTTCTCCCTCGAACCTGTTTTCCATTTCATTATTGCTCCAATTCCCTCTTTTTTATACCCTAGGTTATTGAAAAAAGGTTATCTAAACTTTGTCATGTCCCATTTACTACTGCATGTATCAATGAGTGTTTTGACTTTCACCCTCATCTGACCATTGAAATTGCTCACACCAAGGTTTCTAGTATCTGCTATAATTGTCAAATATAATAGATACTTTTCAATCTTTACCTCCATTGATCTATGAGTAGCATATCACAACATTGATAATTCTTTAAAATTCTCATATTTTTCTATGATTGCTCCTTGCAAACTTTATCCTCTTCTCTCCCTTTAACATCAGAATTTCAATCTCTCCTCCTCTCCCTCTCTTTCCTATCTTCTTTTTTCTCTCTCTCTAAATTCATTTATCCATAGGTATTTTCTTTATGCCCCAAAGCTATATAATACTAAATACATGTGGAAAGTCTACCACAATAGACAAAAAGATAGAAAAAACTATGAATGCAACTCTTAAGAAATGGATTAACCTCAAAAACATTGTTTTAAACAAAAGAAGTTAGATACAAAAGACTAATAGTGTATAATTCCATTTGTATGAAGCTCATGAACAGTCAGAACTAACTAACATATTGTATTAGATCAAGACAGTGGTTGCCTATGAGGCCTGGGGATTGACTAGAATGGTTTCTTGTGAACTTTCTAAGGTTAATTCTGGGCATTTCATTGTATACAATATTTACCTAAAAAAAAAAAAAGGTTATTGAGAGAGAGAGAGACAGAAAGATGGTGGTAGAGAGCAAATTTTACCCTCTCTTCTCCATGTTCTCTCCCACCTTCCATAGGATCTTCAAAGTATTCTGTATTATAAAGGGTGGGGCTGCTATATCTGAGGCTGCTTTTGACCATGACATATTTTGTAGTTCAGAAGGTAGACCATAAGGGTGTGACTATCAGAATGTGACCATCAGAACTGAAGAAGTATGAAGGAAAGACACTTCCATAGGCTAGTACTAAGTTGGGACTGACACTCACAAGGTCATATATTTGGGTGCATGACGAGAAAAGGATTTGCCAACTTTATACATATTGCAAACACTGAATTAATAGAACCGTGTGCTAAAAGTGCTTGGTTTTTATATTTCAGATCTTTTCAGCACACTAGGAATAGAAGAGGGATGGAAAGAGACATAAGCTGACCTGGAAAATTACATATACATGGTTTTGGTGTGTGTGGAAGAAATTCTAGTAAAAATGTGCTAAAAGTATGATTATCACTTACTAACTTTTATACCTCTGATGCCAGTAAGCTCTGATTTCAGCCAGGTGAGTAAACACATCCTTACCCAAGTGGGAAAAATTCATTTGCCTCTTTGAGTAATCAAAACATAATTTCCAAAACTCACAGATATCTTATTCATTGATTCAGTGTATTTAGCTGAAATCTGAGGCAATGAGACAAAGCATCTTGACTGGCTCTGACAGATTCTCTGCCCTGTAAGGATACAGACAGAGACTTACAGATCTCCAAGTAACTTGCCGCACTATCCAGGTTCTACTATATTAATATTTTTGCTGAAGAGGAGGCTCCTTGGTTTATAACTCCTTCCTTTACACTGAAAAGTAACAAGTGGTTAAATGTAATGGCTTTTGTCTTTTTCAAGAGATAAACCTATACATATGTGTTTGTGAAAAATTCAGCATATTCATGTTTCCTCATAAAAGTTGTTTCCTTTTCTTTGCATTTCACAGAGGGGTTTCATTCATTTATTTTTTCTGGAGCCATACTTGTTTTTTTTTTTTTTTATTAGTTAGAAATTGGAACCAGTTTATTCTGTCAAGGTACCATAAAGATAGTTTCAGAAAAACAAAGAAATATTGTTCTTCATATGAAAAACAATTTTATGTTTCAATCCTTTTTTTCCCTTTGTTTTGTTTGTCTTGTTGAAAGATTTGTATCCACACTGAGCTTTCTTCCTTGCCATTCTGTTTTTGTCTCATCATGATATTACTTTACAACCCTATTTAAGGCAACATATCCTATTGACATGGAAATAAATTCAAAGTCACAGATTTGGAATAATGGCTTCAATTCTTTACCAAGTACGAAAAGTATATGTGCTGAGAAGCTAAGCCTCTGTTTATACATAAACTCACATGATAATCTGTAAAATTAGGAAGGCTAGTATGATAGGTATAGATGCCTCAAATAGATGTTTTGTTCTTATATTTGTTTCTTTTATTCTATTTGTCAGAGGTTTGTCCATTTAATTTTTCTCCTTTTTCCTCTTTTATTTTAAAACCATGTTTAACTGGCACATAATAGTATATATTTATGGGGTACATGAGATATTTTCATATATGCATACAATACGTAATGATCAAATCAGGGTATTTAGGATATCCGCCACCTCAACCATTCACCATTTTTTGTGTTGGGAACATTTCAACTCTTCTAGTTACTTTGAAAAATATGATAAATTATTATTAACTGTAGTCACCCTACTGTGCTCTTGAACACTAGAACTTATTCTTTGTATCCAACTGCATGTTTGTACCCTTGAACCAACCTCTCTTCATCCCCTACCCACCTGTCTCTGGTAATTATTATTACATGCTCTACCTCCATGAAATCAACTTTTTAAATTATCACATATGAATGATAACATGTGATGTTTGTCTATCTGTCTATGTTCACTTAACATAATGACCTATACAGTTCCATCCACGTTGCTGCAAATGACCAGATTGCATTCTTTTTTGTGGCCAAATAGTATTCTATAATGTATATATACCAAACTGTTTTTAATCCATTCATCTTTTAATGGACACTTAGGTTGTTTCCTTATCTTGGTTATTGTGAATAGTGCTGCAGTAAACATGAGGTATAGGTATCCCTTAGATAAACTGATTTAATTTCCTTTGGGTATATTTCCAGTAATGGGATGGCTGGGTCATATATTGTAGTTCTATTTTTAGTTTTCTGAGAAATCCTCAGACTGTTTTCCAAAATGGCTTTAATAACTTACATTCCCACAACAGTATATAAGTGTTCCCTTTTCTCTGCACCCTTGCCAGCTATTTTTTTGTCATTTTGATAGTAACTGCTCTAACTGGAGTGAGGTGATATCTTCTTGTGTGGTTTTGATTTGCATTTCCCTGATGATTAGTGATGTTGAGCATTTTAAAATACACCTGTTGGCCATTTGTATAACTCCTTTTGAGAAATGTCTGTAAGAGCCTTTGCCCACTTTTAAATGAGATTATTATTATTGTTATTATTATTTCTTATGATGACTAATACCAAATAAATCAATTAAATAGTATTAGGACTTTCACTTGTTATGAATTAGATTTTTAAAGTCATCTTTACTGTACATCATATGCCAACTGGCATACTTAGTTGTGACCCGCAGACATATGCCTTGTGTCTCCCTATCCCTCTTTTGCCATGACTAATGTCAAAATATTAGTTTTGACATGTATATGTGAAAATTATTTTTTCATATACAGTTGTTGGGATGAGTCTCTTTTGTGCATTTTGTCTTTTGTTCTCTACACACACACGCACACACACACAGAGTATGTTTATATATATGTATATATAAGTGTAATCTGAAAAAGTAGATTGATTATATAACATTTCCAGTATTTCATTTCTTCTGCCTTTCTTTTTTCCGTCCTTTGGAAGAAATTCAGCAAGTTAATGTAAGAAATTGATGTGATCATCACTACCATTAGGCTTAGTGAACTTTTGGCTTTGTCCTTCCACACTGCTGTTCTGTACTTCTGCAGAGCTGGTGCTTGCATACAGATTGGCATTTAGCCAACAGAAATATTTTATGTGTTTTATTTCATGTATCTGTATACACATTGCACACAGAGATGTGGCTCACAATTCCTTGTCACAGGAAATGTCATGCAATGTATTGATCATAAACATCCTGAAAATTGGATCTGATCTCTTTAATATCGTATTTGCTGTCGCAATGGAAATGTTTCCTAATAACAGTATCCAAGTCTGCCAAACCAATGTAGTGATCTCCAGTGTAACATACTGCTTTCCAAGTACTCTACAATTTTATTATACTAATGTCATGTCGCCAAACTTGGCCACTAAACTTGCTCCAAAATGTTGAACTCTTAGCAAAAATGCTTTTATAATAACTCCTATTTCCTTGCCTAGACTAACTCTCAAATCTATGAAAATGTCCAAATTCATTATTAATTTTTTTTGTCTTCATTGAGTACTCTAATATAGAACTATCCATTTGAAAGCTCCTTGTCTTTTTAGTCTACTTTAGTTTGATTCATTCATTGTCTTTTGTTTATTGTGTTCTATGAAAATTATTTGGAGGCAAGGAGAAGGACAAAAATGAGAATTCATATTTGTAGTCTTTTTTCTTACCAGTGTTTCTGTTTTCTTAGAGAAAGTGAGTCAGTGTTTATGGGGATAGCATGTTTTTGTTTTGTTCAGTGGATTTTTTGGTCATGCATGTGTAAGACATTGATTTGCAGTGCTGATGCCCATTTATTCCTCCTTTGTTTTTAATGCTCTGAATCCTAATTTAAATATAATTTGCTCCAGTTTATTATGAATATGGTTGTAAATTAAAGCAAGAAAAAGCACACAAAATCCTTGGAAGCTAATTGTGGTGACTGTAATGAGCAAGTGTATGAATTTCTAAGTGTTTTGGGGACAGAGGGGAAAGAAAATTGAAGAATGGAGAGGTGAAAGAGTGAAACTATTTTTTGTTAGAATTAGTTTTATCATTTCACTTTACTTTTGTGGTTATTGTAAATATGGACAGAGGTATATATTAAAATGTGCTATTTACTCACTCAAAAACAAAACAAAAACAGCATTACTCTTGTCTTATACTACAGACTTCAAAATTCTGACCATTAGCATATTACTCTATCTAATCTTAGACTGTAATCTTTGGAAAGATTAAGAACAGTTATTTTGTTCTCAGACCACTTTGGGCTAATGCAGTGTCTTTAGATGTCTCCAAGAGAATGGATATTTACTACTAGATAGAGTAAAACATTTCCTTGGAATTTATTCACTGGAATAGTTCAAGGCCAAGAAGCTTGATTAAAAAAAGAGGGAGGGACTTGGAGGGTTGGATGGTCCAGGTTGGACGTCTATAGCTGGGAATTGGCTGAGGCACTGACATCTATTGGAGTCATGAAGATGAGGGACAAAGGGAACAATGACAAACTGTCTCACTCAAGATTTTGTCTCAGTCCAATTATTCATTAATTTTTGCTCTTTTATATACTTCTTATAGGATTGGTCCATTATTCTCTCTCAGATTACATGGCACTTTTTCTGATGTCACTTTTTAAAGCACAGAGATACGCTGCAAACATTTATATTTTCAGTTTAAGAATTATCATTATTCCTTAATTGATTTAAAACATTCTTGAAATTAACTACAGTTGATCCTTGAACAACACTGGTTTGAACTGTGTGGGCCCACTTATATGCAGATTTTTTTCAACCAAATGCCCATTGAAAATAAAGTATTTGTGGGGTGTAAAATCTGCCTATATGGAGGGCAAACCTTTTGTATACATGTGTTATGCAGGGAAGACTGCAGGACTTGAGTATGCATGGATTTTGTGGGGGCTGGGGATGGTGGTGATTATGGTGGTAGGGGTGCTGGAACCAATCCCCTGCATATACTGAGGGATGACTATATGTTTTCAGTCTTTACTAACTCCTATGATGTTCACTACTTACTAAGTGAAATTTTCTCTTATTTATCCCCAAATTACTTATTTCTTTGCCAAAGGAACGCTTCTTAGTTTTAGTGTTCTACATAATGGACCCACATTTAATATCTGTATACTTGTCTGTAATATTAACAAGTTGATAAAGTATATGCTTATTAATATGTGGGCAAAAAAACCATGGACTTCTCCAGTTTAAGAGGCTGCCTTTACAATTAAGAAGACAACATCTAGGAATAAAATGTTAGCAAGGCATTGTCTGATGGGAACAATGAATGGTACAGATAAACTGCTGTAATGATTTTGGGAAGGGTGAAATCCCATGGTGGATTAGGTAGAAAAGGAAGGAGTTATGGGAAGGTCATGCCTAAAATGTGTTCCTGAAAGTGTCAGAAATAAATGCTTTCATCTTAGGAATGTATAGTTACCCTTGGCTAAGATGCAGTTGAGTTATACCCCTTCCTCTTGCCCAGATAACTTCTTTTATTCTGAGAACAATTTTAACTTGAATCTCTTTCAGATTTTATTTTTTCTGACAGGAATTCAGCTTTCAAGTCATTTATCAGCCTCTTCATCTCTCCAATCACTTTGGTTACCTTTCGTGAGACTTTCTCCCTGTTGCTATTTCTTGAAGTATGGTGTCAACACAGGTGCACAGTATTACATGGGTGTACACATGGATATTTTTATATGGGAGAGCATGATGCGTTCTGTTTCATTCCAAATGATCTTCCTTGATTATATCTTGAACTTTGATGTTCTTTTTTATAAAGAGAAATAATTGAGTTTGCTCTTGGGTTCTTTTCTGGGACTGAAACTTTTATCTTTGAGTGTGCCATCTTTTAAATGTAGATTTTGCTCTTTGTTCTTATAGGTTTCAAAGTGTGTCTGCGTCATTTGAAATCTTACAGATTCCTTTGTGCACACTCTTTGAGGTAATTTATAAAATGAAACTAATTCTAGGATTTAGTCTTCCAGACCCTAACGTTTATGCTTTCTGCTATCCAAAGAAATACTCATGTCTTTTGCCAAAGCAAGAAACGTACCCTTTATCTTCTTGTTATTTGTCTGCTTTATCTACTTGTTACTTGTCTCGAAGCCAGTTCCTTATCCACGACAAATCAGACCTCCCTACCACCCTCCACTCAAAATTAATACAAAAATATCTTTGGTGTGGAACTTTGTCAAAGGCAGTTTGAAAGTCAGCATCCTACACAGTACGTTGTATGTAAAGTACAGTTATAAAAATAAATAGTACTTAAGCCTGACTGGAGAGATATAGTTTAGAAGTTCTCAAGCTGAAGGGTCCCTTTCATTGGGAGGAGAGCTTGGATAACATCAAATAAGTCAATGATCTCTTCTGATACGTTTATAAAACTTGACTGATCAAGGCAAATATATTCCATGCTTACAATTGGAATATAGAAACTAAAAGAGGAATGCTGAAAAGGAAAAATATGAGCTTAAGAAAGGTAGAAAGCTCTGAAAGACAGCTGGAGAAGGGATATGTATGTGAGTATTAAGCACATACATAAGTATAGGACTGAAGATCATAAAAGACAAGCAAAATTTACAAATATGCAGGGTTTGTCTAATATCTTAATATTTACCTTTGTTCCTATTAATTATTTAGCCTATTAGTTTTGAAGCCTATAACCATGTGTCAGTTTTTAAAAGGAATTATAATGATAGTTGAAAATTCTAGTCACAATGTGAACATATTCTAAATGAAAACCCTTAGCATCTGGAGAAAAGAGTCTTTTTAACAAACAGTGCTAGAACAACTGGATATCCACAGACAAAAGGATGAATACTGACACAAACTGTATGCCCTTCACAAAAATTAACTCAAAATGGATCACAGACTTAAGTATAAGATGAAAAACTGTAAAACTCCTAGAAATCAGGCCAAGCATGGTGGCTCATGCCTATAATCCCAGCACTTTGGGAGGCCAGGGTAGGAGGATCACTTGAGGCCATGAGTTTGAGACCAGTCTGGGTGAACTGTGTCAAAAAAACAAAACAAAACAAAACAAAAAAACGCACAAAAAAACCAACTTCCTAGGAGATAACATAGGAGAAAATCTAAATGACCTTGGGTTTGATGATGACTTTCTAGATATGACATCAATGACACAGTCCATGAAAGAAATAATTGATAAGCTGGACTTTATTAAAATTAAACTTTTCCTCTATGTGAAAGATACTCTCAAAAGAATAAAAAGATAAACCACAGACTAGGAGAAAATATTTGTATAAGACATGTCTGACAAAGGACTATTACCTCAATTATATAAAGAACTCTTAAAACTCAACAGAAAGAAAACAGCAGGATTAAAATAAATACACCAAAGATTTTAATAACTCACCAAAGAAGATACACAGATGGCAAATTAGAAAGCATATGAAAAGATGCTCCACATTGTATGTCATCAGGGAAATGCAAATTAAAACAATAATGAGATACCACTATACACCTACTAGAATGGCCAAAATCCAGAATAATGACAACACCAAATGCTGGCAAGGATGTGGAGCAAAAGGAACTTTCATTCATTGCTGGTGGGATTGCAAAATGATACCACCATTTTGGAAGACTTTGGCAGTGTCTTACAAAACTACGCATACTCTTATCATACAATCCAGCAATCACATTCCTTAGTATTTACCCAAATGAACTGAAAACTTCTGTCTCCACAAAAGCCTGTGGACAGATGTTTGTAGAAGCTTTATTAATAATTGCCAAAACTTGGAAGAACCCAAGAAAGATGTCCTTCGGTAGGTTAATGGATAAACTGTTTTACATATAGACAATGGAATGTTATTGAGCATTTAACAACATGAGCTAGCAAGCCATGAAAAGAGATGGGGAAAACTATAATGCATATCACTGAGTGAAAGAAGCCAATATGAAAAGGCTACGTACTGTATGATTCCAACTATATGACATTTTGGAAAAAGCAAAACTATGGAGACATTAAGAAAGAGCAGTGGCTGAGCTGGGCATGGTGACTTACGCTTATAATGCCAGCAATTCCAGAGGCTGAGGTGGGAAGATTGCTTAAGGCCAGGAGTTTGAGACCAGCCTGGGCAACTTAGCAAGACCCTCATCTCTTAAAAACAAACAAACAAAAACATTAGCTGGCTGTGGTGGCACATGCCAATTGGGAGGCAGGAGGATTGCTCGAGTCCAGGAGTTCGAGGCTGCAGCAAGCTATGAGTATACCACTGCACTCCAGCATGGGCGACAGAGCGAGACCCCATCTCTAAAAAAAAGAAGAAAAAAAAAGAAACATCAAGTTGCCAGGGGTTACTGAAGAGTGACGGATAAATAGGCAGAACACAGAGATTTTGGGGGGCAGTAAAAATACTCTGTATGATACTATAATGGTGGATAACATGCCATTATATGTTTTTTACAAACCCATAGAGTGCACAACACCAACAGCAAACCTAATGTAAACTACGAACTTTGTATGATAATGATGTGTCAATTTAAGTTCATTGATTGTAACAAATATACCACCCTGGTGGGAGATGTTGATAATGGGGGAGGCTATGCATGTGTGAGAGTAGAGCTATATGGGCTATCTCTGTACCTTCCTCTCTTTTTTGCTGTGAATTTAAAAGTGCTCTAAAAAAATTAAGTCTTTAATAGTAATTTAGAAAATGGAAAAAATAACCCAAACACTTGGCTTCCTTTGTACATCAAGGTCAGTAAGAAATGAGGATTAAATAGGAGGACTGAACAATGGAGAGTAGGCTACTGCCAAACTTGTGGAGAAAAAGCAATCTATAGTTGTTATCTCTGCTTGCTTACTCCTTTTCCATCCCACAGAATTGGTGGCTCTGTCTTCACCACTTTAAAAGTGCTCTTGCTATGGTGAACAATGAACTCTGAATCTCTAAATCTGAAGTGTCTCTTCTCATTCTCATTCTACTTGCCCTCTCTGTAACCTGTGTTAATCCAGTCCAATTCAGCTTAAGAGAGATGTGGGGGTTAGAATAATGTCAAAGTGGCAGTCACAAATTAGTATTTCCTCTCTTTTATGGAACCCCCAAACATCTGTAATTCCATCAACATCATTCTCGGAGCAGCGTTTTCTGTGTCCTCCATTGACCAGTTCTTGGCTACCTGTGGTTTCTGCCATTTCCCTCATTTCCTGCTACAGCTCAGCAGCAGGCATTTATGTCACAGGTACTGGAGGAAAATATAACCTCACTCTTGCTGTTTGCCAAAGAAAGAGTTCTCTGCTTCAGCCTGCTGATGTTTCCCAACATCCAACATCATTGGCACCCTGGTACCTGTTGATGATGGTAACTGTTGTTGTTAGCAGCTTGTTGTAGTTTTGGGTTCCTATGTAAGTTACTAACATCAGTGTTTTTAAATTATTTATACTTTAAAATATTTATAAAAATTATCACGAAACGGAGTATGAATTCTTAGGGGCTGATTCTGAGAACAATCCTGACTCATTCATTTTTTAAAATAACAGCTTTATAGAGATGTAATTCACATATCATCCATTTCACCCATTTAAAATATACCATTCAGTGATTTTTTAGTATATTCACAGAGTTATGCAACCATCCCCACAATCAAGTTTAGAACATTTCAGCATCTCCAAATGAAACCCTGTAGTTAGCTATCACTTTCCATTTCCCTTCACCCCCAGCCCTAGGCAACCACTAATCTGCTTTTTGTCTCTATAGATTTGCCTGTTTTGGATGTTTCATAAAAACAGAATCATATAATATATGTTCTTTTGTGACTTTTTGTGTCTTTTTTTACTTAGAATTATGTTTTCAAGGTTCATCCATGTTGTAGCTTGTATCTGTACTTCATTACTTTTTATTGCTGAATAATTTTCCACTGTATATATGTACCACATTTCATTTATCCATTTATAGTTTGATGAACTTTTTTTTTTTTTTTTTACTTTTTGGTTCTTATGAATAATGTTGCTATAAATATTTTTATATAAGTTTTTGTGTGCATGTATATTTTTTAATTCCCTTGAGTATTTTCTTAGAAGTAGATTGCTAGGTCATGTAGTAACTCTATGTTTAACATTATGGTAATGAGGAATTACCAGATTGTTTTAGAAAGTTGCTGCATAATTTTACATGCCAACTAGTAATGTTTGAGTATTTCACTTTCTCCACATCCTCATCAACACTTGTTATTGTCTGTCATTTTTATTATACTTGTCTAAGTGGGTATGAAGTGGTATCTCATTGTGTTTTGATTTGCATTTTCCTGATGGGTAGTGATGCTGAACATTTTTATGTGTTTATTGATCATTTTTATATCTTCCCTGGAGAAATGTGTATTCAGAATCTTTGCCCAGTTCTCAGTTGCATAATTGTCCTTTTACTATTAAGTTGTAAGAGTTTTCTATGTATTTTTTAGATAAAGTTTCCTATCAATTATAAGGTTTGCAAATATTTTCTCCCATCTCTGTGTTGCCTTTTCACTTTTTTGATGTTATCTTTTAAGTACAAAAATTTTAAATTTTTAAGGAAGTCCAACTTATCTACTTTTTCTTTTGTTGCCTGTGCTTTTGGTGTCATAACTGAGAAGGCTTTGCCTAACAAAAATTCGTAAAGGTTTACTTCTATATTTTAAGAGTTTATAGTTTTGCTCTTACATTTAGGTCCGTCATGCATTTTGAGTTAATTTTTGTGTATGGTGTGAGGAAGGGATTTAATTTTATTCTTTTGCATGTATATATCCAGTTTTCCCAGTACAATTTGTTGAAAAGATTATTCTTTCCTCATTGAATTGTCTTGGCACCCTTGAAATAATGAATTAGTTGAAAATTACCAATTCGTTATTCTTAAACCAAATTTCTGTGCCTCTGGTATCTTTCTTAAGGACAAGGTTATTCCTAGGTCCCAGGAGGCTTCTCAGCTCCTCCTGTAAACGGATTTCTGACCAACCTATCTAATACTTTCTCCATTCAGACTTACAGATTACCCTGCAGCAGACACTTCCAACCTGGTTAAAACTTTGTTGTTCCTTGTCCCCCAGTACACTGCTCATTTTTTCTCCTGGTTCTCTAGCCTTTCTATCTCAGTTTTCCTTAGCTTCTTTCTCACTCTGCACACAATTTCATTTACTTCCTGATTTCTTTGCTGGCTCCCAAATCTGGACTGTAATTACAGTTAGGAAATTTATTTTGAGCTCCAGACCAATATTTCCTGGATGCCTAGAGTTGACATCAAAGCCAACATAAGCAAAACTGAACTCATTGTTATCTCTTCTCCCCAAAACCTGCTCCATCTCTTGAATTCCCTACTAATATCACCACCATTAATGTAGTCCTTAAGTTGAAAATCCTGGAGTTATTGTGAAAATCCTGGAGTTATTGTAAATTCTTCTCTGTCTCACCCTTATGTCACCAGGTTCTGTTGATTCTACGTTGACACTCTCTAATACCTGGTCCCTAATGTCCATCTTCTGCCTTTGTTATATCTTGATCATTTTCATCAGCATTGGCCTACCTGACTTTCCTGCAGGGTCTTACTCTTTCCCACCCACTCTTCATGCTAATTTCAGAGTTATTTTTCATAAAATAAATCTTATGTTATTGTTCCTTCCGAGTCCTCCTAACCTTCACAGACTTTTTATTGCCCAGAGAATAAAACTAAGATATTTTTGCAATGGTCAGGCATCTTGTAATCTTTCCAGCCCATTTTCTGCCACTTCTCTCCCTAATCCCTAGCCTCTAGCCATATTGAGCTATTAGTATTTTTTGAATAAAGTCTTCTCTTTTGTGCCTCCATTTTTGGATAATATACTATTCCTGAAGTATGAATGGGTTTGAATCCTTCAAGATAAAATATTATTTCCATTAATGCTTTCCCAGCTTCCCAGGCAGTTAATTGTTTTCTCTTTTTGTGCATTTGCCCTAAGTACTTAATCGTATTGTAGTACTTACCACAATGAATAATAATTGTTTGATCATTCCTAATGATTAATTCCATAGATCAGGTTTGAATCAATATCTATTGACTAATATATATAAATGACGATGATTTATTTATTTACTAAATAGATGAATCAATTATTTACCAGATTTTCCTACTATTTAGTTTATGAAAGAACTGTTATGTTTATCTCACACATTTTATGGAAACTTACTACAAAATACAAATTCAAAGGAATAATAATTTGATGGATTTCTACCCAAAGAAGCACCGTTTTTTGGGGAGGATTTTCTTTCCCTTAACAATATGGGATTTGGACTTTTTTCTTCTCTTTTCATTGTGATGACATCTACAGAATTTAAAATAAGACACAAACTGACCAAAAAAAAAAAAAATCCTTAAAATCCTTATAAATCTATGGTAGAAATTTACTAAGTTTTCAGAAGCTCACTATGAGCTGAAATTCTATCTCAGATATTATATGTGGGTAGTGTCATGACTTTTCCTTTCATGCTGGTTGTGTCATTTAAAGTGCTTCTTTACTTTTGTTTCTTGATTTAGCCTTGACATGACTTCTGAATGAGTCCCCAGTGGTCTGCTATGTCAGAAGCTGAGTGGGGCTTGTGGGTCCATGGAATCTTGAGATTTGACATTGGAATGGAAAAGATGGAGCATGGTGCTGACAGTAATAATTATAACCTACCTCTTTACAGCAAGACAGTGAAAAATATCGAACTTTCACCAAATACATGTAGATATTACTCCAAGATGCTAATTTCCATACTTTGATCAATGTAGATTATATCTTTTCTAGTGTTCTGGTTCAGTAGATTTTAGGTCTATGGAGAAATAATATAATACTTTTATCGCTTGTTTCATGGAATTTTTGGCAAATGCTAAGCTTATAATGAGTAATAAATTTACCTTGAGAAAGGAGATGATTATTTAGTATTTTGAGTGTTTTGAGGGTAGTTTTATTGGATTCACTTTCTCTTCCATGTTGCATATATCTTAGCTATCATTTCTGAGTATAAAAGCAAATAAGACAAACTTAATCCTTAATTCTACGTGAGTTAATCATACATTTTTTCTAATTTATTGATTCATTCAACAAGCATTTCCTATGCATCTGACATGTGACAGGCATTGTGGTAGGAGTAAGAAAGAGTACATGACCTTAAAGAATTCATATACAATACAGTAAGAAGGTAGCAATAAACAAATGAATTATAGCATAACCTGGTGAATGCTATAAAAGTATCAGGAAAAAGAGCTTCTAGAAAGGTGAACAGGACCTAGGTTAACGGAAGCCTTTACAGAGGAGGTGTCCATTGAGTTTAATCTTGAATGATGAGTAGGAGTTTGTCAGGGCAAAAGATTAGATTATTTCATGCAGAGGGAACAGCATGCTCATAATCTTAGATTTATCAAAGTGTAATATTTTCATGAAATAGATTGTGGTGGAAAAGGCTGCCAAATTTTAAATTGCTACAGTGACTCCCTGTTTGTTGAAGCAAACCTAAATACTTCAACAAGGCATTAAACAATATTCTATTCAATGGCACCAGCAAATTTATATCCATTGTGGATTCTGCCTGCTTCCAACTGCAGTCCCTTAGCTTTACTGACACAGTCTCCTTAGTGTAGTCAACACATGCTTGAAGACTTTCTTGACACATCTAACACTATTCTTATACTTTTCTTACTTTGGATCACCCTTTCCATCACAATTGTTTATATATAAACACACACACATACACACACACACACACACACACACACACACAATTAGTTCTACAATTGTTTAAGATGTGTGCACTTTACTGTATGAACCTCTGTGGAGCAGAGACCATGTAATCATTTACAGTGCTCGGCCAAGAACAATTGACCATAGGAAATATATAAATTCTTAAGGATTGTTTTTAAAGCTTAAATAAACTTTTATAGATTTTTACCTCTATATTAATTTTTATTTAGTTTGGTTTTCAAGGGCATTTGTGTTTGGTGAAAACGCACTAATAGAAAAGTCATGATACCTACATTTAGGACCCATCTCTGTCTTCATGTATTGTTTGATATATATATTTAAATATCATGGAATGGACTAAGTGACATATAGAATATTTTATAGTTCAAGTATTCCTCTGGTATAGAGAAAGGAGAGCTCTGGATGATATTGGTATGGGTAGATATTTAAATACTTTGCCCCCTAACTCCCCTAGCCCCCGGATATGATGATTCTTATATTCATTTTGTGATTAATTCCCCAATATCTGTAATGATGTCAAGAGTTCTATAAAATTATCAAATCAAACTTAACACTAATTTATTTAAATCTTTTGAAAAATGTGCCTCACGGTATACTCTATATGAGTAAAATCCAGAAAAAGAGATCTAATAGATGAAGTTTTCAGAAGAGTTGGAAAATTAATGCTCTAAGTAATAGAGAACAATAGATGCTTAGGAAGAGAAAATTTTAAAGTATGATGCATGTAGGCTAGTGCCAATTTTAGTTTTGATTCTGGTTATCTATTGTGGCATAAAAACCTACTCCAAAATTTAGTTGCTTAGAAAAACAACTATTAATTATTTGACCTTCAAATCTGCAGGGTTTTGTGGAGAAGGCTCATATTTGCTCCACAAATTGTCAGCTGGGGTGGCTTGACATGTGACAGGAGGATCACTTCCAAGATGACTCACTCAGTGGCCCCAAGCTGGCTTTGACTGCTGGTGGGAAGCTTGGCTGGGGCCAAAGGCCAAGCACCTTGGTTCCTTTCCGTATGGGTCTCTCTGCTGAATACTTCAGCTTCCTTACAGAATGATGGCTGGGTTCCAAGAGAGAATGTCCCAGGAGTCAGGAAGTGAAAGCGACCAATTTTGTTAAAGTCCAGGTATAGAAACTGCCACCACTTTACTTCTGATGTATACTATTGGTCAATCAGTCACAGGGCCCAGATTTGAGGGAAGGGGACAGAGTACACCTTTGAATGGAAGGAGTATCAAGTAATTCAGAGGAATGTTCTAAAACTGCCACATATTTCTTCAATGATGGTTGTCTTACTCTATTTATTCTGATGTCTATTTTCATTGTAAAAATGTCAAATAATATAGAAAATTTCCAGGGCTCATTTGATATGAAATTAGGAAAAACTCTTGGCTTGCTTTAGTAACACTATTCTGTGTTATCTGTCTAGTTATGTCTATCTTAATGCAGCCTTGAGTTAGCCAACTACACATTTATGTTTTATGAACAAAACAGTTACATTTGAGATTTAGTATGTTAATTCGTTATGCTTCAATTCAAAGCTTTTGTTAATTCCAATTTAGGCTTGGAAGTGAATTCTTTGTGTGTGTGTGCGTGTGACCTTTATGAAACACTTTCACCCCTTTGTCTTTAAATTTTCCACAACTCCCGACTCTTTAAGCTCTACTTTCTACTATACAACGTATTTTCTAAAGGAATAATGAGGATCCTTTTTAGAAAGATGGTGAAACCACTGAGAGTATAGCATTTCTGTTTTAGAATTCAGAATCTTAATATTGAAAAAGTACTCTGAAACTCATACAGCTCAGCTGTCCATCAACCATTTGCTTGAACCCTCTGTATAACATCTTTGCCAAGTAATTATCTAGCTTACACAGAATAGTTTTAGTGATAGATGGTTTAGCATTCTCATGTGGTAGACAGTTTCATCTTTAAACATATTTGAATTTTAAATGTTTTCCTCTTATTGAGGTAAATTTGTATGTCTGTAACTTTTTAACATACTAAAAATTCTAAACTTTTTTACCCATGAAATCCTTCAGAATTGAAAATATCATGCTCTTCCCTGTTCTGCTGATTCTTCTTATTCCAAACTAAGTCTTACTTCCTTCAGCTGTTCCTCTTGACTTAGTTTCAAATGACTTTCCACCTGATCACTTACCTGTGAATATATTCCTGTTTGTTGATGTTTTCCTTAAATACCGAACAGTATTTAAGAACTGAACTCTGAGCATGGCACGTCAGAGGCAGTCTTATAGGGAATGCTCCCATGACATTCTTAGCTGTGTACCTTCAGTTTAGAACAGGTCGCAAAGTGCCTGCTTGGAGTTCCAAGAGTCTTAGCAAGAGCTGCTCAATCTCTTCTTTACATTCTGTCTCTTTCAGGATGGTCTGGGCTGTGAGTTTTAAATCTGGAAGAAGAAAAGAATACTATGTCATTTATTTCTCATGGAATAGAGACTTAATTCCTTTTTTCTTCTATTCAGAATTTGTCAATCTTGAAAGGCAGTGAACAATTTAGTAGGCTAATTTACTTTTAATCTTCTCATCCAAGTCTCAAGTTCTTTGAAAATAATTGTTCTAAAGGTATATAGACATCATAACAATGGTTATATTTTTAAAAACTTAAAAAGTAGTGAAGGATTTCTTACTAAACATGTATTTTGTATATTTTCAAGTGAGCAGGTAACTTAAATAAGAATACCGCATAAAGACAAAGGAAAGGATTGACATCTATATCTTGGCTTCTTTGTTTAATTATATAAATAATTGTTAAATGACTGGTTGGCCTCATGCTGGAATATTAAATATTGATTCTGAATTGATTTGATGTAAGTTAGGGTGACATGGCATTCTTTGGTTACTTTCATCTCCCCAGGTCAATTATAAATTAATTGTTCAACTTAAACTAATTGTTTAAGTTAATGAGTTAAATTCCCTAAATCAATTGTGGATAGAACCCTCCATGGAGGCAACATGGAGGCAAATTTTTCCTGCATATTTGTAAAGGGTTTATTTCAATTTACTTCTTTATAAAGTTTGACAATCCATGTATTTGATAAGAAGATGTATTTGATATGTGTAGGTATAATGCTAAGGTTGCTTTTTTAATGGTGAGTCAATTTTAAGAGGTATTTTAAATTATGAAAATGTCAAAATTGGTAGGAAGAGGCAAGGAAAGATAATCATTAATTTAGGACTGACATATCATTAAGTGTGGCTACTTGCTGTTGCCAATCCATGTCCTCTTTGCTACAGTAATGTGCTCTATAGAGTTAGCATTGATTACATGCATAGATCACATCACCAGGGCCTTTGTGGTATGGCTAGAAACAACTTTTTACTGTTCTTGTACTGCCCATGCAAAGTGGAAAGTCATAGTTATTAATTATCAACCGCCTATCTAGAAGCCCCTTCTTAGAAAACCTGCATAAAACATGTGCCTACCATCCTTCTTAAATACTGTAAATGCAGAACTAAAATCTTCCACAATGGAAGTGATGAAAGAAAAATTTTGTTCAGATTGATACTAAAATTTTAGCCAATAAACTGTTCCTGTTTCTCTGAGATGAGGCCATTTTGAATTTTCCAACCCAAAATAAAAGTAAATGCATCTGCTACTGGTTTGTCCTAGATGGCTTTTTTTCTGTTAAAAAATGGCAACTTATTTTATAAATCATATATGAAAAATAAATTATATTTAACATGCAAGGCATGAATCCAAGCAGTCCAGTTCTAGAAAGGAAATCAAAAGGTAAGGGGCACAACATTTGAGGGTAATTTTCAGGAGTTCTTTTGTTGTTTTTTATACATGATTATCCTGCATGAAATACATTTTAGCTGTAATGGATATTAGATAGCATTATTTTGTGAATGTGAAACAGAGTAACTGAAATTTTAGTTTTAGATGCATAGAAATATAGAATCTGAGAGTTGAATTCTCTAGCTTTCCTTAGAAATGTTATTTATGCCTCTTCTTAAATATTTCCAGAGGTGGAAAACTTTCTGCCTCACCCTGGGGTTAGTTCTCTTTTAAGGAAATTGTAGTTGAAAGGCATTTCTCACATTGAACTAAATATGGCGCCTTATAACATTTACCTTTTACTCTAACTTTTGACCCTTCTAAATGATGGCTTTTTATGTATTTGAAGATAACCATTATGCATCCTTACATTTTCTTTTGCTCACAAGAAAAAAACATATAAACACATTTCTTTCAGTCCTTTTCATGTGACAGTTGTGATTTATGTTTGACCTCTTCTCGTCACTGTTCTTCTTAAAGTATTTTATTAATATCGCTGTTGGACATTTGGGATATAACAATGAATACTCAGCGATTTTTCTGACAAACTAATTCTCAATCCAATTAAAATTTTAAAAATTCTAATTAATTTCATGTAGCTCAGTGTCCATCTTAGTGAGGTCAGAGGCTGGAAATAAATTAGCACTAAGGAGAAATCAGGCTATGAGCAAGGGAAAATTTTAACTGGAAATGAAATGCATGACCCATGCTTGTTGCTTCTTCAAAATTTGAAGTAGAGACAGCTTGCTGCAAAGATGGCACAGGCAGTTGCCCACATGGAGTGATTTTAGGCAACTTAGTAAGGACTATTCTGTATCCAGATTTCCTCTTTATATAAGTTTAGCTTCTGTAGTTGCAATAGAAACAGTCTCTGGAAAATAGTAAGAAATGAAATTTATTGGATAACTGTGGACTCAGAATTAAAGGACACTAAAGCACAGGGACCAAAGAAGTCCTGTAGATCTAGGGGAAGAGGAAAGCATATCCATTCTGTCAATGTTGGGGTGGAAACCAAACATTGTCAGACTTTGAGACACCCTGCTCAAGACTCCAAATCTAGGGAGCCAAAGTGATTTTGTTTGACCGACCCATCATACCTGCATTCAAAGATAGAGATAGCACCCCATCACGAAATCTGCATGGTAGGCAGGGAAGAGCAACACATAATCACTATATTCCTCTAAGATACTTCTGGATATTTAGAATCCCTGAAATAGGAATGAAGCTTTTAATTTTACATGGAGATATAAAAGACGTATTTTATTTGGAGAAAAAACATCTAAGAAAGGTAATAGTGACACATTTAGTCTAACTTTTAAATAAGAGTAGAGAGATCCTCTCCTATGAATGTTGTTATTAAGATGGAAGAAAAAACATAGATGTGTTGATCGCCTTACATTAGGTGATATGGCCTTTCTGAAAGGGAAGGACTCCACAAGGGAGTGCTCAGAAAACAAAAACAAATAAAAACAAAACAAAACAAAACAAACCCCAACCAATTCCTCCCCCAAAAAAACCCAGTTGTTCTAAAATTTTGCCTTCAACAGTTCCTCCTAAAGTAAGTCTTTACTATGATATTTGTGTTAACTTAAGTGGTAGACATTTAAATTAATGGAGGCATTTTTCAGTGCCACTGTCTTCATGGCAACTCTAGATTCTACTTCTGCCTTCTAATTGATTTTGTTCAGTAGTCCAGATTTACTTTACCCTGAGATGAGAATTGTGGTTGATTTGAAACAGAAAGAAGATTATTAGCCAAGTGATGGACCTTGGATTTCTTGCTGGGAAATAGACATAGGACCTAGATCTAAAGGACTGTGTAGATCATAAAGCTAGGCTGAAAGAATGCTGTCAATGACTCCTGATTAAAATAATTATCAGATATTGATGCTGTGGTATACGGAAGCTGGCATGCAGGAAGATTCAAATTTATCCTAGTTTGAAAAGAGCTACTCTCTTTAAAATAGGAAGAAAAGGGTCTAGGGTAATGCAGTGTTTCAACTAGACTGAAGCTACAGAGTAATTTTATTTTAGCATTTAGTTTTGAAGAATATGCTAAGTGAAATAATGAAAAAATGGTGATGAATGAACCATAGAAAGTAATTATTATATACCTTCTGAATTCCAGGTAAAATTTTACAGGAGAGCATGTAGTTTTACTATGTGAGTTTAAGAGAACTGGAAAGTAGCCACATAGGAAGCTTACAGCTAAATCTGGCAAAGATAAACAAAAGATAAATACTCCTTTAGTATTGATAGGAACCTGGAAAAATAATACCAATTTTGTACTTGCCTAGTAGCAAATAACTGGCATGGGAACGTATCTGTTATGTTTTGTGTGTATTGGTGCATATTTTCAACTGCGTTGGACCCTAGTGGACCATTTTGCTTGAGAATATTCTTTGTTTCTGGGCAAGGAATCAGCTTCATTTTGAGGGAATATATATCACAACATTTCTCACTTTGTTCTTTTGAAATAAAAAAAGAATCTTACTTATGAAAATTTCTGATATCTAGCATCCAGCCACTGTAAGTTGCTATTAATTGTTGCTTCTGTGCTTTGCCATGACCTTGATAGCTGATGTTCATATTGATGACCAGAGCCAACACAATATCCTCAATGTCTTCATAATGATGAAGAATGATTGAATTGTATGCATAATAATATTAGAGTTAAATCATTTTATTATGTTCTAATTCCCTCATTATTATTATATCTTATGGAAGATATGTGGTAAATGTCTATTCATTCGAGTAACTAATTAAAAATTCTACACTTCTTGTCCATTTTTGGTAATAGAACTTGTTGGAAGTGCAAGAAACCTAACTGAGAAAGTAGCTGAGTTCTTGGAAACTGGGTTTATCTAAGGTTTGTATAAATTGTATCTGATACAGATCTACATGTACTATTCCATGATACTTAATTCCTGCATAAGAATGTAGGGTCTCCATTTTTGAGAGAACAAGATGCCTTTATTTGTTCACATAAGGAGAGGTACAATTCCGAGCAGTGTAGCATCTTCTTCAGGGTCAGTTGCTATCATCTAAAAGTCTTGTGTCAAAATGATTAGTGAAACAAACTATAGTCTTTGCTACTGAAGCTGGTCTCAAGGACATAACTGATATTCATCATTTCCCTCCTCTACTGTTCAGTTTAGATTTACCTTATCTTTGTCCAAAACCTTAGCTGGTCTTGTTTATTTTCCTGGTGGGGTGACCTAGATCCTCATCCCTAAGTTATTTAAACCCTTAGTTACTTTGCCTTTCCTGAGTATGTTTACTACAACTATCCTATGGCAATTGTCACTGGACAGATATCTTAAAAGATTCAGCATATACCTTACAAAATTGTATAATACTTATCAATTAATCAATGTAGATAGTAGAAAAATACTTTGGTTACACAGTCATGTAGCACAATGCAATGTAGCAGCAATTTAGGCATTTATTTGAATTACTGTTATGTATGCCTTAATTTCAGATTTATTTTGTATCATTGTTTCAGAAAAATGGTCATCCCCAAATTATATATAAATATATATAAATATATATTATTTATATAATAATATATAATAATATATATAAATATATATATTTATATAATATATATAAATATAATGAAAAAGAAGTATCCTAATAAAAGCCAAAAAAGCAAACTGAAAGAAAGAAACTGTAGCAGAAGCTTCAAAATATCAAAACTAAATACACTGATGGTCGAATCATGACAATAAGGAAATAAGTAATGATAGTCAACAAAATATAGACAATAAAAATTCATCAGAAGATATAGTAAAGATTTTGAGAGTCAGGACTCTCTGAAACAGGAAACAACACAGTAGTGGGAAGAGGGAAGCAATAGTGAGGAATAATACAACTGTATGGCTAGTAGAGCCTGCACAAAGCTCAGCATCAACTCCATTTTGATGAATTCGTTCATTTTAATAAGTCTTGCAATTTTTCACTTTGGCTTGTTATAATAAGCAATAACTTTATGCAATACTATTTAATAAAAGATAGGTTCACCCTCCCCCCCCCTGAAAAATTGTGATCCCAGAAGAATTTTCAGTGAATCAAGCAGAACATACAAGGGACAAAAGAGAAGCCTTTGAAATGGACGTTTTGAAAGGAAAAAAAAGTCAAATTGTTAATATATCTAGCTCGCTCATTCCAAAACTAAGGATGCATATGTTATTTTGTTTGTAAGCTATTTTCAACAAGATAGATATCACTCATAGTTTTCAGATTGGATAACTATATTGAAAAACTCAATGTAGTCATGAAACTCCACTCACAAGAATACAAGGTTATATTTACTTGAATTATGCATGCACTGAATAAAAATACACTAAACCGATATCTCAAAAGGTGAACAAGAGCAAACATTCGTTATTTTAAGAGCTAAATGAGTAGTTATGATTATTAAAAATTTAATTGAAAGAAGTTCGTTCTTCAAAGGACGTGACTAAAAGTGACATTCTTCAAAGAAAGGAAAGGTTATGGATACCATCAAACTAATTATGCAATGTGATTTCTTTTTCCTGAAAACTTTGAAACATTTCAAAATAAGAAAGTGACATATATTCAAAACATCTTTGAAGAATTGATATAATGAGAGAAAATGTGTACAAAATGATGTAAGCAAAATAAATAAAGCAGGCACCAAATACCACACCATTATTGTAGTTCCTGTGCTAAATTATAGCACAAATCTCAAGAAACAAATTGTTTCATCAATTGAAAACCAACTATTTGTTAATTTAGTCAATAAAATGGAACAAGTTCTGGATGACTGTGACCAGTTATGACATTTCTGGTCATCCTGTGACAAGACAGCTGTCATGAATAGTGAGTACAAAAGGCTGAAACACATATTAAAAACATCAATACATTCATAGGATCTGTGTTGTGTACAACTCATTTCTTTAATCCTGTTTGAGAAAAAGTTGCCTCACAGGTTTTGCATTCCCCACCCCCCACCCCCACCCCCACCCCGCTATTCAGGTAATTTGCAACAGCTCTGTTTTCTGGTTTGCCTGTATAGGTTGCCTAGTTTCAACTCATGAGCTGACTTAGATTTCTAGGATGCCTGTCCTAAGGTTGCTCAAGCCTTTTAAGCTGGGTATAATGAGATTTAAAAACTTTAAAAAACATTTTCAAAGATTCAGAAGAGAAACCAAAAGACAAAATACATGCAGAAAGTTATTGAAAAAGTTGGTAAAGCTCAAACTCTAACTGCATTTTGGAAAGAGAATGTTTCAATAAAACAGGTGAAAATTTACAGGTTCCTGGTTAGGATATTTGTGAAAGGGACCTTCTTTTGTCACATTTAAGTTTATTTGTTAAATAAATGAGAGAAAATGAAGATAAAAATTAGTGGAATATGAAACAAAAGTGATAAAGGCATTGAAACCAAAACAAATTATTTTCAGTGAGAATTGTAATAAAAAAAGCCCAAATACAATAATTTATTGAAGAGATGAATGAAAGATGAAGAGATAAATTTTGTTTTTGTTTTTTTTTTGAGACAGAGTCTCACTCTGTTGCCTGGGCTAAAGTGCCGTGGCATCAGCCCAGCTCACAGCAACCTCAAACTCCTGGGCTCAGACTATCCTGCCTCAGCCTCTTGAGTAGCTGGGACTACAGGCATGCACCACCATGCCCGGCTAATTTTTTCTGTATGATTTTAGTTGTCCAGCTAATTTCTTTTTATTTTTCTTAGTAGAAACAGGGTCTTGCTCTTGCTCAGGCTGGTCTCGAACTCCTGAGCTCAAACAATCCGCCCACCTTGGCCTCCCAGAGTGCTAGGATTACAGGCGTGAGCCACCGCGCCTGGCCAAAGAGATAAATTTTGAATGCAAGTAATAGAACATAAATTTAAAGTTATTGCTGACTTGACACAATATGCTGTCATCAAAGAAGATAATATAAAACTTAATGTATGGTATCACAACAAGCATCACCAGTAAACTGGTGTGTGATCAATTTAAATATTCATTTCCAACGTAATTCTATATTCATAGATTTGTATTTTTTTTCTTGACCGTGCCACCCCATGGAGCTCCACAAAATCTGTACCTGTACTGGTCATTATAAAGTGGAAGCTGGGTCTAGCTTTACCAAAATATTTGGTATTGGGCCATGGAGAAAGAACAGCTTGAGAAAGACCAATTTGGTGGCAAAATTTCACAGAATAAGTGAAATTTAAGCATATTTGTAGACAGAGGGAAAAACATAGTGAGAAGGCAAGAACATCCAAAAGAGAGGAAAGCAAGTTCCCAGAATACGTGTAAAGACAGAGGTGAGGGACAAGAATTGTGTTAGCAAGGAGGAGTGGTACTGCCTCTCCGGGATTATAATACAGAGGTAAAAATAAATGAAGGGAACACTGTGGTGGTCTCATCATTCATGCCACCATGCCCCCACCATGCAGGTTAGTGGAATTGACCCCAGATTTGAGTTGGTTCCCACCTCCCTTGCTCCCGTGATGGGTTCAGACTCAATCTAGTCAATCTACACCATTTTTTGGTGATTGTCACAGTAGTGGTTCATCCAGAGTGATGCTTAGGATTTTCTCTGATGCGCTCTCACTCCCAGGATGTGAGTGCAGAAGCATGCTGCTGGCAGCTTTCAGTCAAGGAAAGCCAGCTTGAAGATGAGGCTTAACCAGAGAAAAGGGCAGAATAGAGAAAATCAAAATAACTGGAACTTTTGTCGTGTGCCCAAAGCCTGATTACCTCTAGAATTATCAGTGATATCAGCCAATAAATTTCCCTTATTGTGAGAGCAAGCTTTGGCTTGGGTTTACATTTACTTGCAACTGACAGCATTCTCCTTGATACTGTGGGTGAAAATACAGAGATATTTGGAGCTATAGAGGAGTCAAGAGTATAAATGATGACTTGCCTCTATCTTGATCTGTAAAACTAAAGAAAAGGTGATCTATAGACATATAGAAACTGCATGCAGGATGGCAGGGATAAGGGAAGTGAAAATGGATTGAAAGAGCTGCTAAAGGGAATGTTTTAGGGAACACATTTTTTTCTTCACAACACTTATCATTACTTGACGTATATTATGTACTTTTATTTTGTCTTCTTCATAAATTGTAGGCTTTACGATGGCAGGGATTTTGCCTGATTCATTTATTCATCGCATTTCTAGTGCCTAGAATTATGCTCAGTGCATGGTAGGGGCTGAGTAAATATTTATACATATGAATTAAAGAATGAACTTCTGAACAAACTTAAGAGCCCAGCTCACATTGGGTAGTGTGAGTAGATGGTAGAAACCACCTCGTTTCTTAACTCTTTCAGAGAATGCTCTTTAGCTTGAATGCATGAAAGGAGAAAACAGTTTGTCCATGATTGTGGAATGGCACCTTGCCCAGTTCCTGGCGCTTAGTGAATGGTAAATGTAACATTCATGCTGCACAATGTCACAGAGTAGTTATGGCAGAGAAGAGGTGGTGAGGAAACCTAGTGTGCCAGCCAGGGCAGAATTGACAGGGCTAGGTAGGAAAGCTGGGTAGGAAAGCAGTTGATTAAAGTGATTTGAAAGTCAAAATTAAAACTGTGCCAAGCTAATGTGATGCTAAAGCCTTTGTTTTGAAGTTATTAGAGTAGTTGTCTAATTTTGCTGTAGAAAATATAAGTACCATTAGACAAACTATTAATACTTAAATCTAGTTTCCTTTAGGCAAAGAAAGTAATGAGAGGGCAAAATAAAGTCATAAAGAGATTACCAGGAAAAAAAAAAGTAGGCCAAAGACCTTCAGAAACGTACTTGGGTGTGTGTAAGCCTAGTGGGTGATGCAGGGTCTGAGGAAATCTGCTATTAGGACTTATTTGAAAGATGGAGAAAGGGAACAGAGAAAGTTCCAATTTCAACCTGCATTAAAAAAACAGAAATAAAAGCAGTGGAAAGAATTTATAAAACTGGCTGTCATGTTTAAATTTAGTAAGTAAGCTAAAAAGGTTCCAAACAATGGGCTACACTGTTGTAGCTGCTTATTTTTACTGGGTCTATTGGCAAAAGTTTCTCATTTCTTCACATATACTTTTCAAAGACTCTAGAGTCCCAAGTTTCATTTAGCAGAGTAACAGCTTTCAAATAATAATCTGGTGTCTGTCTTAGCCTCTAGTTCTCCCGCTCCCTTTGTACCCTTGCCCTCTTGTTTTTCTCGGTTTCCACCCCCTTCTTCTGCCCCCACCTCCACCTTTTTCCCTTTTCTCCTCTTGAGTTTCTCTCCAGATTGCAGAAGATGTCAGTTAGCTATAAAAATCATCTCACACATGAGACGTGTTTGATGACAAAGTCTGGATGAGTCACAGGGGATCCTGTTCTAGGGTGGCCACTGTGATCCTGCTATATAGCACACTGGTTTTGAGGGCTGAGATCACCCTGAAGGGATTGAATAAAATTAGTCTCTTGGAGTCACTGGAAACTAGGAGCTACTCTGTATCACTCCCGGCAGTGCTGTAATAGAAAGAAGTCTTTGTGATTAGACCTTACGCAAATTCCAGTTTTATTATGTCATTAAATATGAAATGTCCTATTTTGAATCAAAAGTTTAGTGTATTATATGTCAAACAAGAAGCAGTACAATTAATCAAAGTATGCACCTAAACTATCGACACAGTTTTGCTGTCTTAGCAGTAGCTTATTTATGCCAGCAGCAAAGAAACTGGGAGACCAAGTGGTGACGAAATCGTGAAAGGCGTTTTCCACAGGTTGTTGAGAATTGAATATTTTTCCTTGCAAGAAGTGGTCCAAAGCCTGGAAGAAGTGGTAGTCAGTTGGTGCAAGGTCTGGTAAATATGGAGGATGACAGAGAGTTTCCAAGTCCAGCTTCTGTAGTTTGAGCAGCATTGTTTGTGCAACATGTAGTCTTGCAAGAGGATTGGCCTGTCTCTTTGACCAATCTTGGCTGCTTAATTGCAAGCATCTTCATCATTTTGTCCAATTGGTTGCAGTAGACATCTGCTATCGTCGATTGACCAGGTTCCATGAAGCTGTGGTGGATAATACCAGTGCTGGACCACCAAACAGATACCATCAGCTTTCTTTGATGAATATTCAGTTTTGGACTGTGTTTTGGTACTACGTCTTTATCCAACCATTGTGCCGAATGCTTGCAATTGTGAAAAAGAATCTATTTTTCATCACATATAGTAATGAGGTGTAGAAATGGTTCACCTTTATGTCGTGAGAGCAAAAAAAGGCAAGCCTCGAGACGATTTCTCTTCTGACGCTCGTTTAATTCATGTGGAACTTATCTATCCAGGTTCTTTACTTTGCTGATTTGTTTCAAATGGTCCAATAGTGTTGGAACAGTAATGTCCAACCTTGCTGCTAATTCACGTGTGGTTGAGATAGATTTGCTTCCACTACAGCTTTCAGCTCATCATTCTCTATGTTGGTCTCGGGTCGCCCTCATGGCTCATTTTCAAGATTAAAATCACCAGAATGGAACTGCTCAAACCATCGATGTACTGTGCATTCATTAGCCACATCCTTCCCAAACATTTCATTGATATTTTGAGCTGTCTGTGCTGCATTAGTTCCCCAATGGAGCTCATATTTGAAACTAACTCGAATTTTTAACTTACGCATGGTTTCACAAAAATTACTCTGAAAAAATTTTGAAAGATAATCACAAGCCAACCCATGCATTTGAAAGACTGAGGATGTACCTTCAAAATAAAAATAAAACAAGAAGTGTCAAAGTGAAATGTCAGAAATATCACCTGTCAAACTTAATACTTAAGGAAATCAGACATTTCATATTTAATAATCTAATTTTTTTAATTAGCTATGTTATGTTGGATAAGTTGCTTCAATTTTATGAGTCTCAGTGTCCTCATCAGTAATGTGAGAGTACTAATACATACATCAAAGTATTTCGTGAAGGGTAAGTGAATAAAGCCCATAAAGTGCTTAGGACAGTACCATACACATGGTAAACATTTACTAAGTGGTAGCTACTATTATTGTTATCTGGGATTGATTCTAGTTTTACACATTCTCCTACCTTAGGCCATATAAGTGACAATGCTCTTCTGAAATCTGAAGCAAGACTGAGGTACTCATGGTATGTGCTGCTGGGGCTTCTGGGCAGAGGGAGGTATTTTTCTGTTAGAGAGGGTTTTGGTGGCTGAATCAGGGTCCTTAAAGAGAATTGTAGGGTGAGCTTGCTATTCAGATTACTCCCATTCACATCTTAATTCATTTCTGCTCAGAGCCTGACCTATTCATTCTTGCATTAATTCATTTCCTTAGTACAAATTTACTGAGCACTTATTCGGTGTCAGGACTGGGTGCACCATGATGAGTAAGACTTAGTTCCTATTCTCATGAGATACAAAACTCTCCCTTTGCGTAATACTATATATGACTTCATTGAGTGAATTGCACCATAGGTGCACCTGCACAGCAACATGATAACCTTTTTGATCAGTGCAATTGTTAATCACTTTCTTAAATATTATTCTGGAGTCTTCATTTGTATCTTAGTTTGTCTTTCATGCCCCTTTATTACATGTCAGTTTTTCGTTGTTATGTTAAAGTCTCTCTAAATTCAGAGATTTAACTCCTGATCTTGTGTGGTTTATACTTGCAGGCAGTGAATCGTATACAGCCAATGTCCTGTTGCAGAGTATAGAGCTGCATATATCACAGGCAAAGCCCCATGCTATTATTCAAATATGGGAAAATGTAAGGCCTGTGAGCTTCTTTATTCTGTTGTAGCACATGGGCTGCCTGCATAGTATTGAAAGGCCATTCTAGGAGATTTAAATGTATTTTCTTAGGTCTGTACTACCCATGAAACCAGGCTCAAGTTGGAATATGCACAATGTAGGGCATAATTTTGAATTTATGTAAGCAAGACAGTAATGTTTTTCTTTTTTCCATTTTTTGGTGTACTTTTTAGATAACATGGGCAAGATTATTGGTGAGGTGCTCTGTTTTAGACTAATGCATCTAAACCAATCTTTATTTTTTCTGTTTTTCAGTGGGAAAGTTCTTGTGATGTCTGCAGCCTTGTCTGCAGTCTTGTATGAGGCTCAGTGTACTTCTGTAGTCCCTATATTTCAGACGTCAATATCGCTGGGGTGAGGCACAAAGCAAAGCTTTGTTATTTTTAAAGATGTAAATGCTGTTCTGGTTAGCATTAAATTTGCAGGAGCACTTCAGAATCTTGAAGTAATTGTCAATTTATTTGTTTTCATACTTCAAGTTTATTTTTGAAGTAGAGTTTGACCTTTTTAGTAAAATTTTTTTTGGTTTTAAAAATTCATGATAAATGAGAAGTGTAACAGTTTGCCTGGCTTCCCAAACTCATATTTATCTAAATCTGCTACTATCCTACCCTGCTTCTGTTTTAGGTTTAGCTCGAACTTTCATTCTAGGTTCAATCCTTGTATAAGTCAGAGGAACTTAATAAGAGCTCTAAAAATAACTAACTGTCCTAGGTTTGAGTAAATTTTGTCTTCTGATTTTGGCGCCCCAGTGTCCAAATGATTTAGTTTTCTTCTTTAAATTCCACCCTAAAACATTTGGTTCCTTTTGTGTATTCTATACCCTTTAGGGAATGTGCACTCCTGATTAGTATTATAGTTCTGCAGCATGGAAGTTCTTACCTCATGCTGACACAGGTTCAATTTCTCACCTTGAACCTAAGTTTCCTAGTGACTTACTCCCTGACATCTGTTTTGGCTGTCACCAGTGCCAACTGTTTTTCCTGTTTGGGTTTCTGCTTTCTATCACCTTTTGTGTGAGCTCTTACTGCATGGCTTGGAGAGTAAGGTGAGTATTTGGCTTAGTGGTATTTATACCCCATGTATTTTTTTCCTCACCGAATTGATGCCAGGGCTTTGGCTTGTCATGTGGTCCTGATTTGGTCTTCTCCCATATGAAGCCAAAGTATTACCCCAAAGGTCAGTCTCAGCACTTTGTTGCATCTCCAAAAACCCCCATCAAAACAAATCAATATGTTTAATAAGCAATATTTTCCTCAAGTCTCACAGCAGAGTCAAATCTAAAAATATTGTCAAGTACTATAGCATTTACTGAAATTCTCATAAGGTGACAGAAGAGCACATGTAAAACCTCTTAAATACTGTCTAATCATCTTTCTTCTCTCTCTCTCTTGTCTCTCCTATCCCTTCTTTCTTTCTCCACAGGCTATTATACCCCCGCTTCCCAAGGTAGTAGCCTTCTATTGCCTTGAGTATTGTAGCCCTTCCCCTCAGTTGAAGTGCTTCACTCAGCAAAACAAGAAACAGCAGCATAGAACTTTTCCAGCATGTTCCTGGAGAAATTTGTATGTTCTGCTCAAAAGAAAAGCCCAGATAAAACTGCAGATGTGATCCAGAAGTGGTGACTTCTGCAAAAATGTATATTATGCAGTCTTTATGAGCATGTGTCTACTTGTTTGAGTATGAATGTATATGTATGTATGTGTGTTTTTTACAAAATTGAGATAATACCACATATGCTATTTTATAACCTGCCTTTTTACTTTGTAAAATGTCATGGACAACTTCTCATTCTTCGATAGTCTACTGTATGTTTTTGGTGGTTTCATGAATTGTACTATGTGGATGTTGCATGATTTAAGTAACATGCCATCTTGTCAGCTATTTATGCTATATACAATTTTTTCCTGTTATAAGTTATTCTGCAGTGTATTTGTGTTTTATTATTTCTTGAAGATAAATTAACTGAAGTAGAATTTCCAGGTGGAAATGTATGAGCATCTAAAATGCTTTGATGCATAATATGAAATTGACTCTCAGAGTGATTATACCAATGAATACTCTCAATTATAGTATGTGTCCACCCCTGTACCTTCCATCCGCAATATGTATACTTCTTTTTCCGTCATTTTATTAGATGGGGAGGAATGGAATATAATTATTGCTTAACCGTTCATTGATTTGATTACTACTTAGGTTAAATTGATTACAGGATTTGTCAAGCAATGCAATCACATAGAACTAACTATCTCATGTGTTCCTTTGCTCACTTATCTGGGCTTACGGGGACGTTAATCCTTGTGCTTGCCTCTTCGCTGCTCTGGTCCTACAGGTGACTTGTGATATGGTTTCAATCTATACCTGCCTTTGCTTTACTTACGTGGTTTCATAGGCCTTTTTCCTACTCAGGCTATTCTTTTGCCCTTATGGCTATCTATAGTTACGTTCTAATCATATCTCTCTATTTTTTCATAGACTTTGTTGACATCCAAGTTAAGATTAAGGTCAGAAGTTTTGTTTATTTGGTGATAAAGTTTTAAGGGCAGACTTATTTTGTGGATATGGAAATGTTAAAACATTACTTTTGTGGTACTTCACTGTAACCCCTTTTCCTATTCTAGATGTTCTACTGGTAGTAAAACATCTACACACTTGATGCTCTCTGTATCTAGTTACACATTGTTATTCTTTCCTACTTGGTTGGTGGAGAACGGTGGAACACTTCAGACACTTTTCAAGTAAATTTCTTCCAACATCATGTTATTACTATTTCTTATTACTTGACAATTAAACATTTCTACTGTTAATTTGACTCTGTCTCCCTTGGGTATCATCAAGATAAAATTTTCTCAGTTTTTATTTTTTTAAAAATTTCTGAAGTTTGAATATTGAAACTCCAGGTTCTGTCCCTTGTTCTTCCACTGGATTTTATGACCTTAAGTTATTCTGTATTCCATTTTATATTTTGAACCATTGTTTCATTTTGGTTGCTTTTAATCCTCTCTCTCTTTACCTATGATTATTTACAAAGAGCCAGTCCCTTGGCCTACTGTTCTTTTCTCTGTATATAATTTCTTGCATAGGGAATTGACTCATTCCTCTGGGTTCAACCATGATAATTGTGACTAAATATAAATAAATTTAGCCTTGACTATTCACCTAAGCTCTAGTTTTTTATATCCAGTTTCTTCTAGAATGGTTCTACTTGTGTAGTCATGTATTATCAGTCTAAAATCAATTTCATTGCCCTTCTCGCCTAACCTGTATGTCTTTAGATGATACCATCACTTTCCTCATTGCTAGGACTTAAAACAATTTCATATTTGACTTGCCCCTTCTCTTTGTATCTTTATATACTCTACAATAAATTTTAAACATCCCTTTGAAGTATCTATACTTCTCTTTCTTTCAATTCCCTGTTGCCGCAATCCCAATCTAGGCTTTGATCTCTTTGTATCTAGATTTCTGCATTGATTTTTTTTGGTGTTTCTTGAGTCACTCTTTCATAAATCAAGTTGTATATTCTTGTTATGTTAATCATTTATGGAGATGCTTTCTTTGTGTTACTTTACAGCTCACGATTTTTTTATGAAACAAATTCAATTATCTGACCTTAGAAAATAAAGATCAGTGAGCTTGAATATATAACAATATAAGTGACCAAAAATGAAGACCAGAGAAGTACAATTACAGAGCTTCCGCGAGCTGTGGACAATATCAAGCAGTATCACATATGTATAATTGTAGTACTAGAAGGAGAAGAGAAAAGGGGAACATGAAGAACATTTTAAGTAAAAATGGCCTAAAATTTTTCAGTTTGGTGTAAAATATAAACTCACAGATCCAATAAACTTACAACTCCCCAGCAGAAAAAAATAAAAAGAAAACCACATCAAGCCATATTATATTAATAATCAAATTGATAAAAACTAGTCATAAAGAGAAAGATCTTAAAAGCCTACAGAAAAAAATTGATAATTACTTTAAATGTAATGGTCTGAACACTATAATTAGAGGAAAGAGATTATCGAATTGGATAAAAAAGCAAAACCCAATTATATGCTGTCCACAATAAACTCACTTTAAATAAAAAGATAGGAATATATATCATTTAAAGAAATGGATAAAGATACACTATGCAAAAATTTTAGTATTTAGTGCTTTAAAGATATTGCTCCATTGTATTCTAGCTTGTATAGATTTTTGTTGAGAAGACTTTGTCATCTTTGTCTTTGTCTCTCTGTATGTATTTTGCCCTGCCAAATCTTTCTAATTTTTTTTTTTACAAATGGGGTCTTGCTATGCTGCCCAGGCTGATCTTGAACTCCTGGTTTCAAACAATCCTCCTGCCTCAGCCTCTCCAGTTGCTGGGATTACAGGCATGAGCTACTATGCCCAGCTCATCCTAATTAATTTGGTATGCATTTTACAAAAAATTAACTCAATTCTTACCTCAAATCATATAAATTTTTTTACTCAAACTGGATCATAGAGCTAAACATAAGTGCTAAAAGTATAAACCTTCTAGAAGAAAATATTGGAGAAAGTCTTTGTGTCCTAGTGTTAGGCAAAGATTTTTTTTTTTTTTTGAGAAGACACAAATTGCAAAAACCATAAGATGACTTTGGTAAATTGGACTTCATTAAAATAAAAAAATTACTTATTCAAAAGACATTATTGAGAAAATGAATATGTAATCTATAGACCTATGAGAAAATACTCATAATACACATATCTAAAAAAGAACTTGAAACATAATATATGAAATCTTTTACAACTCAAGAGGATGAAAAACCTTGTTAAATAAGTGGTCAAAATATTTGGACAGACACATTACCAAAAAGATATATTGGTGGCAATTAAGCAATGGAAATACACTCAACATAATTAGTTATTAGAAAAATACAAGTTAAGACCACAGGTAAATGCCATTACCTATGTACTACAGTGCTGAACTTAAAATGGCTTATCTTCATTTTATGACATGGTAATTACCCCCTTAGATATTTACCCCAGAGAAATGAAATTATATGCCAACACAAAAGCTCTTATGTAAACATTTATAGTGGCTTTATTTATAATAGCTTCAAAGTGTAAATAATTTAAGTGTCAATCAACTGGTGAATCGATATACAAATTTTGGTATGTCCATGCAGAGGAATACTCAACAACAAAATGAAACAAGCCACAGACAACATAAATCTCAAAAGCATTTATGCTATGTTAAAGAAGCCATGTAAAAAAGACTAGACAATGTATGCATTTACGTATATGACATTTTAGAAAGGCAAAACTACAGTGACAGAGAATTGGGAATTGCCAAGTGATGAGCCTATAGGAAAGGAACTGCAGAGAGGCATGAGAAAATGTTTTTGGGTGATGGAAATGTTCTATATCTTGATTTTGGTGTCTATTATATGACAGTATGTGTTTGTCAAAACTCACAGAATTATACCCTTAAAGTTGGTGAGTTTTATTGTACGTAAATTATACTTTAATAAAGTTGATTAAAAATACTGAAAAGAAGGAATTTCCTTGAGCTGCTGTTTTTGAAACTGGCATGTTAAAGAATATGCCTGTTTGTGTAAAGGCTGGAGTCTTGTTATCCTGATCCAACAAGTATATTTGATTGTCTTAAGGCAGTAGTGTGATTTCTATAAAAGTGATATGACATTCTAATTAACTGGGTTCTTTTATTAGGCAGCACAACTGCTAGGCCAGAGGAAAATGGAAGAGAATCATGACTAAAATGAAGACATTCTATGAATCAGCTCAAAGGAGAGGCAATAGGTCACTATTTGGATATGACTACCAGAAAAAAATTCTTGTATCAACAATCAGAAACACATTTTTGAAATATCCATGTTAAATCTCAATGAAAGGAGAGACAATCTTGACGAGGGTTATTGAGCCTCTACAAGATATGAAACCCTGACATGAATAGAACGTCCAGTCTTAGGAGGAAATTCTGGAGGTGGATTGACAAGAAAATCTAACACTAAGCTTTAGTTTACAAACCTTGGTCAGGAAGCTGTAGAGAAGGCTGTCGTGGCAAGGGGAACTGTCATTCTCCTTTATTTCACACCATCATCCACATCCAAGTTTCCAGCCACACTGTCTTGGGCTAAAACAATTGCTGGCAACTTCATTTTTCTTTGCTGAAGTATAATCACTTACAGGTTATTTGTGTGGATATATTTTTCCCTTTCCTTTGGCATTTTTGAATTTTAGATTATTAGATTCTATCCCTCAATGTGAACTGCTTAGTGGTTTATTGGTTTACTAGGGGCAAATGTGGCCACTGCCTCTGCAAGATGCCAGAGTGGTGTATGTAAACCATGATGAGGTTTTCACTGAGGATAGATGGTATGTTAGCTTTGGCCTTGCGTTCTTGAGGGATCATGATTAAAAGTAGTTCAGGGAGACATATTACTCTCTTTAAATTGCCAATTTTGTGGTTTTCCTGTGGAGTTGGACTAGTTTTCATCAATAGCTGTGGTTAATTTTCAGGAGCCAGGAATGGCCATTTTGGAGGTGATTCTTCCCCTTTCTTTGAATGACGAATAAAATTTTGACTCTTTGGTTGTTGTGGTATGTGCTTTTTTATTTCCTTAATTAAGGATTGATTAGAAGTGACAGGCTAGGATTTTGTGTAAGCTAAGTAGAGGCCTAAGGGATGTTCACTGACACCTCATATAACCAATGAAGATTCTCACATTTGGGTTGAGAAGAGGCAGAGACAAGAATGGATACTGATTGGTTATCATTCAGTGTTTGTCCATAGGTACCATTTAATATAGCTCTGGATGTTGGTTTTAGAGTGTATATGACACAATTTGCTTGTATATAAAGAGTGAAGTAACATATTTTTTCATTTATTTAAGGCGTAATTTTCATACAGTCAAGTTTGCCCTTTTTAGTGTATGGTTCTGTAAGTTTTGACAAACACACAAAGTCATGTAAGCACCACTATAATCAAGATATAGATATAGTTTCAACATCCGCTGCCAAATTCCCCTTGTCTTCTTTGTAGATAACTCTTCCTCTGATTATCTGTTTTCTATCTCTATAGTTTTGCCTTTTCCAGAGTGCCATATAAATTTAATCACATACGGATTTTTGAGTTAGTTTCTTCCACTTAGCAATACATTTGAGATTTGTTTATATTGTTGCATATATCAGTATTTAATCCATTTATTAATATATTGGTGAGTGGTATTCAATTGTTTAAAAGCATCATCATTTATTTATTCAACAGAAAAAGGATATTTGGGTTCTTTACAGATTTTTGTCTGTGATTATAAATAAAGATTATTTATAAGTAAATACAAACATATAAGTTTTTGTGTGAACATAAATTTTCATTTTATTTGGGTAAGTACTTAGTAACATTGATGAGTCATATGGGTAATACATGTTTAACTTTCTGAGAAACTGCTGGACTGTTTTCGTAAGTAACTATACCATTTTGCATTCCCACCAACAGTGTATGAGAGTTCACATTGCTCTGCATCCTTGCAAACACTTGATATTGTCAATATTTCATTTAAAAACTTTAATCATTCTAAATGGGTGTAGTAGTATGTCATTGTATTTTGGGTAAGGATAGGCTTAACTTGCAGATGGTCTGGGAGAACACTATCTTTATTTCCAGGATTCGTTTGACACCTGGCACTGGCCCTTGTTGGAGATAAGGATGCAATCACTAAAGAGTTATTTAGAATTTGGTTTTAAACCAATACTCCCCTGGAGGCACTGAGCTTAATTTTCTACCTATCTCCCCCTCCACGAGTAGGCTGGCCTTAGTGATTCACTTTTAGTGAATAGCATATGATGGAAGTGATGGTGTGTAACATTCAAGACTAAAAGGCATGTGGCTTCCTCCTTGCTTCCCTTTCTCTGGAATCACTCCCTCTGGGGAAAGCCAGCCAACTGCCATGTTGTGAAGACACTCAAGCAGCCCTATTGGGAGGCCCCCATAAGGAGGAACTGAAGCCTTCTAATAAGAACCAATGAGAAACTAAAGCCTTTTGCTATGGGTCGTGTGAGTGATCCCCCAGTGGATCTCCCCAGCCCCAGTGGATCCCCCAGCCCCAGTCAAGCCTTCAGATTACTGCATCCTCAAGGCAGCATTTTGAGTGCAACCTCATGAAAGACCATGAGCCAGAACCACCCAGCTAAGCTGCTCCTGAATTACTGACCCATAAAGACTGTGAGATAATAAATGTTTGCTGTTGAAGGTACTTAATATTGGATCATTTCTTATGCAGCAATTGGTAACTAATACAGATTTTGGTATTAGATGTGGGAACGGTTTTGGAATCAGGCAGTGAACAGAAGGTGGAAGAAATTTTGTTATTACTTATTCTGGCAGAGACCTGAGGTTCTCTCCCCAATTATTGCTCTCATGTTTTAGCTTTGCTATAAATATAATATTAGGCTCTACCCGATTTTAGTTTCTTTTTTTTAAAATGTATTTTATAATAGCTGACTCAAGACTATGTACAGAGGACCATTTCTTCTAGGACTTTAAAAATGTCATACAGTTACTAAGTAAAATCATAAATCATTAAACAGCCTTATTCAATTCCTTAAAATATCTCCTTTTTTAGTGATTACTGTAACAGTAGGAAGTCCTTGTCTCAATTTTTGTTTTAAATTTTAATCTCACTATGAGGTTTTAGAGTAAAACATTTGGATGGAAATAACTGATTATCTGGTTCCAAAGGACATTTCTAAAAGAGATCCCTTGGGCATAATCCATGGATGCAAGTTCTCATAGAGTAGGAGATTTACCACTTAAGAAATGTAGTATCATTGGTGGATATTTTACATGTACATTCTTTAAGCTTCAAGTTTAATTTCTTTGGCAATCCAAGTTATTCTCTATGAGAAACCATAGGAGAAGCCAGATTCTTGTTCAATCTGGAGGCCTTATGCTATACTAATATATCATACCTGCCTTCCATCAATTCCATAGTGTTACATAAATTGTTGAGTTCTACTTTTTGGCTTTTTCCTGGCCAAGGTGTGAAGAGGCTCAGGAGAGAGAGGAAAGTAAATCAGAATGTGTATACTGTCTTTTCCTCTCAATAACCATGTCTGACTTAATCCTTGGCAGAGCCTAACCACCCTCTTTCCCATGGTTGGGTCTTATTTCTTTCTCTTTTGGGAGTTGTGATGCAAACATTTAAACATATTGAGTCATTAATATTCAGAATTGACAGGGAAAGGGGAAAAGTACATTGGAGCACCTACCAAATACCACTTATGTCACACAGTGGCTTAAATCTAATATCAGATTGGCTGGCACAGTTTGGTCCAACTTGTACTGGTAAGTATTGATTGGGATCTTATTCTGTCCAGCTAAAACTACCAGCATTTTTCTACTCAAATTGGAAGAAATTATTAAAGATCATTCTCATGAAATATATGAAACTTGTCCTTTGTACTTGGATAGAAAATCTGGCTAGTTTCCTGAAAATCTTTTGGCAATAGCTGGTATGTAATAGTCAATACAATTTGAATATTAGCTCTAGACCCCTGGCCATCTATTGAGGTAGGCATCCAAGGCATATTTTCTACACTCAAGCTCTGCTTTAGACAGAAATCAGTTATATTGTTCCTTTATTGTCATGGACTCACTGCCACTATTGCCTTTTTCCAGAGATGGGTTCAGTAAGTGGTGAGAATACCTGGCATAAATTAAGTCAGTATGTGCATATGTGGAACAGTCTATTTGTTAGTTGTGCCATTATATGATATACTGTTTGGTTTTCGAGAAATATCCTCCAAGATGGGGTTAGGAGTGCAAAATGTTTATTTTGGTCTAATGCCTGTAAAAGAAGGGGAAGGGAGAAAGATTGTGCGGGATGTGTCATCAGATTGGGATATAGACCAGTTAGAGTTTCTGCCAGCCCAGTGGGGAGCTCTGTCACAAAAAAATCATCTTCTGGAGTAGTTCCACATTAGGCTGAAATGCCTAAACCCTTGTTCCCCCACCTCAGTAAGTCATTAGCTAGGGTCCACTGTGAGAAGAATGTGACCTTGGTTCTAAAGCTGAGGAAGACCCTGACAAGCTAACTGCCAAAGGCTGTCAGCCAACAATATTGCTTGCCCCTGGGCACTGAGTCCTTTCTTGAAGAGGCATCTGAGCAGCACATTTCCCTGTCTGCCACATGTGGCTAAAGGTGAATCATATTTCAGCTGTTTACTGTGCTGTCCTTACCTCAGTTAGATCCCATAGACATATTTATAAATATATACATAGATGCCTAGGTGTAAAGATATGGTAAAGCCTTCTTCTGTGGCATAGTTTATTATTAAAAAATAAAAGTCAAAGTAGAAAATGATAAAATGTTAAAAATAATGCTTATCTATTTTAAATATTTTAACTTCATGTTATGTTAACTGCCAATCTTTTATGTAGGGACAAAGCCTTTTCTTTGAGTATGAGTCTTCTGATTAGAAGAGTTTCATTTTATCATTCATAAGGAACAAAAATAAAACATGATCTTGAATTTACAATTTTGTGTTGTTAAAGTAGTATATAACTTTATATACTGTGAAACAATCTAAGTACAGGATTCCCTAGGTTTTCATTATTTTTTTCACCATTATTTCACAATTGGTTTTGCACCAGTTTATTCAATAGTGTTTTAAAATGATTCACCTTTATTTGGACCTTTTAAGTCAGTCAACCCAATTTTTATGAAAACAATTTCCTTTCCTTTTTCAGTCATTTTTTTCCTCTTAGGTTATATTTAATAAAATTCGTTGCACAAAGATAGAAATAGGTTAGAGCACCAACAGATGAGACTTTGGCATGTTTACGACTTAATAGGTGAGAGCAGATGTATTCACGCTTCCTAGAGAGGGGTGTAGTGGCTCTGAGCCTCCATTTAGTGGTAAGCATTGGTTACCGTCTTTTGTGAAGAGAAAAGAGAATGCCCGTGAATCAGGCAAATAAAAAGAGAAATTCGCTGTTAATAATACATCAATAGCAATGTCTCCAATGGTATCTGTAATTGTATCTATATAATATTTAATACATGCGTTGAATAAAGGACATTGCAGAACAATAAATATTCCATTACTACAGAGGGATGTAGGCTAAATCACTGCTTGGTGAAGTGGTCTGGACTGTTGAGTGAGCCTCAGGGTGCCTTTTCATCTATTAGCTTAAAGCCGGGAATAGAAACCATAAGCAGACTATTAGATTTCTCTTCCCCCTTAGCCTTTATTCTGTTTCTGGTTGGCCATCCAAGGGCCTCCCTGTAAGTGGGAGTCTTCCCTAGGCTTGTTTCACAATACAAGCTGCCTGAGAAGCAAGAGAGAACTTTAGAAGAGATAAGAGAAGTGTTCAGGGAAAACAAAGCCTTTCTCCCTTTCTCGCAGATCAGTTCTGTTTATAATAGCTTTACTCCTCTACCTAAGACTTCCATTCTCTACTTCATATTCTTAAAGACTCTATTTTTCTTCATTGTTTTGGGATTGAACAGAGGAGTCCTAAAGAGCTCCTAAAGTTTAGCATATGCCACGAACATCATCTTTATATGTATTTTTAAGGTTAATAGAATGGACCCTTCTTCCATTAATTTTTGTGAGTAGCTTGAATCTAGGTTGACTGAATAATGTTTGCAAATGTTGTCTGGGACATCCCACCAACCTGGGATAACTTCATCTACCATCCCAGTTTTCATATACAGGTGAAAAAATTGTGGAGAGGAGGTAGCTGATCATATGATTCATAGGACTTACTCTATGTAGGATCTCTGTATAATGTTAATCTGAGAATGGTGGTAAGAGGCTACAAAGTCTTGATTCAGATGAAGCAGACATAATGCTACTTAGCTCTAATGAAGTGTTTCATTCTCAGTGTCAAGACATTTCGTGGATGTCACTGTTTTTTTTCCTCATTTTGTGGCATTACAATGTACATTTTCCCTTTAATTTACAAATATGTGAGTATACCAATGGGGGGCTATTAATATCAAATAGAATGTTGTTTCAGGAAAAGGAGAATAGTAGATGCTTTTAAAAGAAAAAGGAAAAATTTCTCACCATCTTCTTTATTCTCAACCTTTAAAGTGATATTTAAATAAAACATATTGATTGTTATATTTAGATGGAAAGATTTTAGGTTAATATTATTACATTGGCCAAAATAATTACTTGTTGTGCAAAGCTCCTATTTCTATGTTTAGCCATGAGGATTTTAAGCATTTAAGTAAGAAGAAAATTACATAGTCAGGGCAATTCCTAGGGTCTACATTTGTATACCTGATGGACCTGTAGGAGGTGTTCTCTGGGTAGGGAAGAGAAGAATGGAGAGTTGCAGCTTTTAACAGGGTCACTGTTGTATTACTGTCATGTTTGCTACTGTAGTTGCTCTTTAAAGAGGTTTGGAAACTGATCAATAATTGAAACTAACCCATGGCATGGAGGTTTTTAAGGTTCACTCCTTAGAGATGGGTGATGTTTTTTTCTAAGCATTAAGATGAGAGGTAAGTGTCCCTAATTGGTAGTTTTGTTTTTGTCAGAGATGAAGGACTGTTTTTAACGAAGAGAGCCAAAGCTTGTTTTTGGAGGAATGGAATTTGAGCCATGACCTGATACTTTGGACTTCTATATCTAAGTGATAGCCTGGACCCTGCTCTTCACAAAAGCCACAGTCTTTTTGGATGTTTAACTCCTTTCAAATGATTTTAAAAGGTCTTTTAGTCTGTACTTTGATCCCAAGGTGAAACAGAACTTTCAGTGCATTTCTTTCCTCTTTTTATAGTATCTTAATTTTCTACATCTTTTTATTTTTAGTAAGTATCTCATTTTTACTTTGGATTGCTGTGCTTAATTTCTTACCTACTTAGGGGTTGGTACATAACAAAAGTTTAGAGACCAAGTGAAGTTGAAATGAAATAATCTTTATGCCTTATGAAAATACACAAGTGAGTCATTCTTTATTGGAACTGAATACTCAAGTTAAAAATTCTTTCCCATAATCTTTTAAACATATGTTCAGCAGAGGAAAAAAAATCTATTTAGGCTGGATTCTTCTACTAAGTTAATAAAATGTTAATATTTTCCCATGTTATGAGTTCAGATATCTCTAAGGTCCTAAGGTTACAGTGGCTGGAACTCCAAATGGGATAGCATTAGTTAGTGGTGTGAGGAGTATGGAAGAAGGAGAAGTCCTCAAAGACTCCTTTTAATCTCTGTTATTGTCACTTTTTCACATTGGGTTGGGCTAGAAAGTTCTAGTTGCACAATTAGAGTCTCCTCCTCAGAATGTCTGCTTTACTCATTACACAGAAGAAGATGAAACAAATTGGAGTGTGGCGTGGTGAAATGGTGTGTGTGTGTGTGTGTGTGTGTGTGTGTGTGTGTGAATAAAATGGTCTTACAGACTTTTGAGTAACAGCAGATTGACTATATTTATTTTTTAGGAGTACACAAGAATCCAATAATGCCCCCAGAGATAAAATCCTCTACTTTAATATTTATAAGAAGTGAAAATTTGTAATTTAAAAGAAACATGTAACATGTCATTTTCTTATATTTCCTTTCTTTGGTGGACAGCAAGTTTTTTGTTGTTGTTATTTGTTTTTAATGCAAGATTTTTTTTTTTTTAACATGCTGGTGTTGGAATATTTTTTGTCTCTCTGAATGAGAGTGCTTTTGGCACTTATCGATAGCTTAGGAAATCCATCTTTCATCCCAAATAGACAGGATTGACACCTTTGAGGTCCCAGGCACAAATATACCCAATAATCCACATGAGTAGATTTTGGGGCCACTCTGTCATCAGTGTACCTACTTTCAAGAGAAATGGATGAGGTAATGTCTGTAAAGAACTTAGAGAAGGCTAAGCACCAAAAATAAAATATTTTTAGAAGAAATTATTACTTTGGACAGGCAAGACCTAAATGTGTAATGTAAAGCCAAGCAAGGAGAACACAGAATTATTGTGTCAGTCAGAGGCAGCCTTGTGATCATAGCATGGGTGCAGGGACCTGAGGAATAAAAAGATTGAATAGGAGGCACAGAAAGAGACAGAGCAAAGGAGAATCAAAGACTGCATTAAATGACCAAACAGAGACCAAAAAGCTTGGGAAGCTAGAAGGTCACAGTGGATAACAATTCCTCAATTCTTTAATCAAGCTCTTCTTTATTGTAAAAGCTGTTTTTTTCTCTTTTCCTTTTGTTTTCTCATGTTCTCCATGTCAATTTCTTGCTTCTGTTTACTTTCTTACTTATAATCTGAACAAAGCTGTGGAATAATCCTCAAACACCATTTTTATCACATTACTTTCTTGATCAAGAGTCTACAATGAAAGTCTTTGTCTATTACAGTAGTTTTTGCGGAATTTTAAAAGATATCTTTCAAATGAAAGATTACTTAGAAAAGCAATTGTAAAATAGTTGAAATTATAGTTGTTCCAGTGGGAATGGAATAAGGGGGCCTAGAATATTACCTGCTCAGACTCTTCCTTTTCTCGGCATATAGGAGACTCTTTGTAACTCTCTTACTGTCAGATAAAATCTAAACTCTTCAGTTGACATTCAAAGACCTTGATACCATGGCTACACATTCCTGTGATACTTGCTAATCCTCACTGCTCATTATTTTTGAATGTGCCTCTGCTTTTCTACTCCAGTGCTCTCCTCATTGTTCTTACATCCATTTTTATATTTTACATGCTCTTCTTGCCTCAGTTGAACTATGTACAATCTCTCAAGACTTGGCTAAAGAAGCTCAGCTGCTCTCAACTTATGCCACCCTCTTCTGCTTTTCCTTTTACTTCATGCTCTTTTGCTGTCACTCACACTGTTATTATTCCTGCTCAAATATAAGATCTGAAGACCTTCAATTTAAAAGCCCAATACTACTCAATGCCTGAAGCAATCTGGATCAGAATATAAAATCTGTATTATGAGTTCTTTCATGTCTGATAGGTACAGCCTAGAATTAGTCCTGATGCCTAAAGCCTGGTATTTTATCTGAATAGTGTGAGTTCATGGGCACCATATATACCTTGTTGGTATGACTGTTCTTATGTCTAAGGCCCATTCAGTTTATACTCTAGTATAAACTATAGCTTAACTTCTGATGGGTTTGTTTTTCTGGGGACTGGATCTTGTTTCTGTCAATACAGATTCTGGTTAAAAGCGTGTTTTATCAGGGACAATTGTATTTCTCTGAGTTGGCTTCAGGAGTCTTCTCTGTAAAGTTTTTTGCATAGCCCACTTTGGGCTTCCTCACAGCATGGTAGCCTCAGGCCAAATTGGACTGCCAATATGGTGGCTCAGGATTCTACTGTGATTACTCTAGCAAGCAAGGTGGAAGTTGCAATGCCTTTGCAGAACTCATCTCAGAAGTCATGCAGCATCACTTTCACCACATTTTATTGGTTGCAAGTAACTTGTAAACTCTCCCAGATTCGAAAGGAGGGGAATTAGACTTTGATGGGGAATGGCAAGGTTTTAGAAAAGTGTTTGGGACAGGAGATATTATTGCAACTATCTTTGGAAAATACAGTCTGCCACAGCCTACATATATAGCTGTCAGCATTTATATGAACATGCTAAAGATCAAAATAAACTGGCTTCTTCCTTGGACAATAGTATAGCATCTTGGATTATGTTCATATATTGTGAATTTTAATAATTTAGAAATTTCAATGTGATTGATAATTGTTTTTACTGCCTTTTATAAGAGACTATATGTATTTGAAGTTCACTAGTGTATGTTAATTGTGCACTGGGTTTTTGGAACTTGTAGTAGGAATCAGTATTCTAATGCTTTAGAGATGATCCAGGAATAGATGATCAGGAGCTGGCTTGTTGCTAAGTAGAGCTGCCAAGGAGAGTAGTTCAGAAATGTAATGGATGTAGAGGGTAAGGTGCTAGTCATTGTCAGGGATACAAAAGAGGAAGGAAGGGTAAAAGTACTGACTGAGCAATTTGTTGGGAAAACCTAGAGAGGAGGCAAACAAAAAAAGTGAAGGTGATGTCACAGATGTCCAAATAGGTATTTGGTTAATAGTCATACCAGGAACTAGTCTCACAAACATGGCTCGTTTGTTAGTTTGAAAGTGAGTTCTTAAAGCAGCAATATGACACTGGACACAAGCCTCACTCAAGTTGGCATAAAGTTTAACCTCAATAAATTAGTCTTTAGAAAAGAATAACAAAAACTCATTCCAACTAATGAATTTGTACGAGTCGCCTTGTTTACAGACAATCCATGTGAGGTTGTTTTTTTACCATTTCATGTTGATAATTGTAGCAAATTACTTGGAGATATCTCTGTACCTCTATCTTTATCTCCATCTTCATCTCAACATTCATATGCTATGGTTTCAATGTGTGTCCCCTCCAAAATTCATGTTGAAACTTAATCCACATTGTGGTGGTATTAATAGGTGCAGCCTCTAGGAAGTGATTGAGTCATAAGGGTTCCACCTTCATGAATGGGATTAGTGCTCTTATAAAAGGGTTTGACGGAAGGAGTTCACCCCTTTTTGCCCTTCTGCCCTTCTGCCATGTGAGGACACAGTGTTTGTCTCCTCTGGAGGTTACAGCAACAAGGTGCCGTCTTGGAAGCAGAGAGACTAGGTTCACCAGCTGGTGCCTTGGTCTTGAACTTTTCCATCTTCAGAACCGTGAGATATAAATTTCTATTATTATTAATTATCCAGTCTGTGATATTTTGTTATTGCAGCACAAATGGACTAATGTACTATATCTATCTATATCTATATCTATCTATCAAGATACCAACTGGATACTAGCTGCCTCATAAGAACTAGGTATTTGGCTTAAATCTCTATTTTCCTTGCATTTCCCTTTCCCCAAGATTTCCGTAATTCTTGTAGGAACAGCGAGAGGTTTATGATCTCATGATGATCTCTGACTTTGACCTCCTCCTTCCAGCTAAGGAAAACTGGTTCATAGTTTAATGTATGGGTTGTCCCCCAAACTTAACAGATTTCCAAGTTATTTTCCTAAACAAAGATAATTCCTTTGAATATAGTTTTTGATGAATAACAAATCACCCCCAAATTGAAAAAAACTGTTTTGTTCAATTCACTATTCTTTGGGTTAGCTTGGTTGTTCTTCTAAGTCTGGGCTGGCGTGGCTGATCTCTACTTGGCTCTTTCATGAGTATGTGCTCATATGGAGTTGGGCAGGTGGCTGAATGAACTGGTCTTACCCTACTCAGACATCAAGAGTGGGCAGTCTGGTTGGTTTTGTGGGGCAAGAGGTGTTCGACTGGAATAGCTTGAATATGTTCTATACAGTCTTTCATACTACAGGTGGTTAGCCTGAGCTTCTTCACATGATGGTCTCAGAGTACCAAAGAGCCACAACATACAAATGATTTTTCAAGCCCCTGCTTCTTTCACATTTGCTGATGTCTCATTGGCCCAAACTATTTACATGACCATGGACAAAGCTAGTGTATGAGACAACAACCCAAGAGCATGGAGCAGGGAGGGAAATTATTGTGGTCATTTTGTAAACACCTTGCCATATCTACCTAATAGAAATTTTGGTGTCAGCTACTGAATGCTTATAGTTTACACACTGATCTGATCCTCATTTTTCCATTTGTTGACCAGCGCAGGGAAATATTCCCTACTTCTTTTGTTTTGCTTTTGAGACAACAACCAAAATGACAACAACAACAAACAAACAAAAACCAAAAATAAAGTGGAGGTGGGCACTGGGAAATATAAAAATGTAAGGGGATTTTGGTTAATACAGTGACTGGGAGTACTAATGGTATTTAGTGGTTGGGGGACCATGAGTTCTGAACATTCTTCAATGAGGGGACAATTTGGCACAGCAAAGTGAAGGCTTACCTTGCCCCTGTTGAGAAACACTGATATGTATGTACCAAGGGGATATTTTTTCTTTTGAGTTAATTTCCTCCCTCCTATACTGTTCAGGGAAGTAATTTTATCGTGGAGGAGAAGGAATACTAGACTGAGTGAGAGGAAACTGACTTTCCAGTTTTATCCGTATCATACTCTGACTGCATGACCTTGAGCCAGTCACTAAAGTATCTGGATCTCAGTTTCCCAATTTAAAGTAGCAGGGTTGGATGAGATTATATTCACTTCTTTATTCACATATTTTCCTCATCATTCCACAAATAATTTGAGATGGCATGAAGAATGCATAAAACACAAAATAAATATTTGAGGAAATCTATACAAAAAGAAGGCAAGCATGGAAGAATAATAGATAAAGAGAACTAGTTCATAGAAAACACACTTTGAGAATCTATATAACTGCTATATAGCTTCCTGGTAACCTAAGTACAGAGAGAATCATCATTATAGGAGTTACAGGTACTATAAAAATGAAAATAGAAGTTGGTTAGGTGAAACAAACTATCTTGTCACTGAGATATGAGAGAATGTCATCCCTTGGGATATCATAATGATGTGTAGAAGACCATATTCTTTTTTTTTTTTTAATTTCAGCATACTATGGGGGTACAGATGTTTAAGTTACTTATGTTGCCCTTGCCCCCTTCCACCCCCCAAGTCCGAGTTTCAAGTGTGTCCATCCCTCGGATGGTGCGCATCGCACTCTTTGTGTATGCATATACCCGTCCCCTCCTCCCCCTTCCCTCTCCCCCCTGCCCGACATCCAATAGATGTTATTCTTATATGTGCACTTATGTGTTGATCAGTTAATACCAATTTGATGGTGAGTACATGTGGTGCTTGTTTTTCCATTCTTGGGATACGTCACTTAGTAGAATGCGTTCCAGCTCTATCCAGGAGAATACAAGAGGTGCTATATCACCATTGTTTCTTAAAGCTGAATAGTACTCCATGGTATACATATACCACATTTTATTAATCCACTCATGTATTGATGGACACTTGAGTTGTTTCCACATCTTTGCAATTGTGAATTGTGCTGCTATAAACATTTGGGTGCACATGTCTTTCTTATAGAGTATCATTTGATCTTTTGGGTAGATGCCCAGTAATGGGATTGCTGGATCAAATGGTACTTCTAATTGTATCTCTTTAAGGTATCTCCATATTGCTTTCCACAGAGGTTGCACTAGTTTGCAGTCCCACCAGCAGCGTATGAGTGTTCCTATCTCTCCGCATCCACACCAACATTTATTGTTTTGGGACTTTTTGATAAAGGCCAGTCTCACTGGAGATAAGTAATATCTCATTGTGGCTTTGATTTGCATTTCCCTGATAATTAGAGATGTTGAGCATTTTTTCATACGTTTTTGGGCCATTCTTCTGTCTTCTTTTGAAAAGTTTCTGTTCATGTCCTTTGCCCACTTTTTGATAGGGTTGTTTGATTTTTTCTTGCTGATTTTCCTGAGTTCTAAGTAGATTCTAGTTATCAGCCCTTTATCAGATTTGTAGCATGCAAAAATTTTCTCCCATTCTGTAGGTTGTCTGTTTGCTCTTGTGAGAGTTTCTTTGGCTGTGCAGAAGCTTTTTAATTTGATCAGGTCCTATTTATTTATTTTGGTTGTTGCTGTGATTGCCTTTGGGGTCTTCTTCATAAATTCTTTGCCTAGGCCAATCTCTAGAAGAGTATTTCCAACATCTTCCTCTAGAATTCTAATAGTTTCAAGACCGTATTCTTGAAAGTATACGATTGTCTTAATCTGTTTTTGTGTTGCTGTGAAGGAATACCCGAGGCTCGGTAATTTATAAAGAAAAGAGGTTTATTAATATTTAGTCATGGTCTTGCAGGTTGTATAAGAAACATGGCACTGGCATCTGCTTGGCTTCTGGTAAGGGCCCCAGATTACTTCCACTTTCAGCAGAAGGTAAAGGAGGGCTAGCTTGTGACGAGATCACATGGCAAGAGAGAAAGCAAGAAACGGGGGAGAAGCGGCTGGGTCTTTTTTACAACCAGCTCTAGTGGGAACTAATAGAGCAAGAACTGATTTACCTCCCTTCCAGGGAGGGAGTTAATCTATTCATAAGAGATCCACCCCCATGACCCAGATACCTCCCATTAGGCTCCACCTTCAACACCAGGATCAAACTTCAACATGAGGTTTGGGGGAACAGACATCCAAACTATAGCAACAATAGATTTGTCAAGCAGTTTTCACTCAGTGATTTCTTATAATATCCCTCAGTGTAAATTGATATCATAACTCTATAGGAACCTAAATAATGATGTCTAACTACACATCTCTGTGGATTTGACTTGTCTCAAAGGTAATATATAGACTATTTTGTTTTAAAGAATGTGCATGAGGGAGGTCCTTCAGAATCGTGTCAGTGAATATTTCTCACAGCTAGGTCTCACTGATCTCAAAATCTTTTCTACCTCCATGATTATGACTTATGTTTTTGGAAGAAAAAAGACTTCTGGTTTGTATTAGTCTTCTAGAGCTGCCATAACAAAATGCCACAGATGAGGTGGCTTAAACAACAGAAATTTACTTTCTCACAGTTCTGGAAGCTGTAAGTCCAAGAGCAAGGTGCTATCAGGATTGTTTTCTGATGAGGCCTTCCTTTCTGGCTTGCAGATGGCTGCTTTCTTGCTGTGTCCTTATATGGCCTTTCTTTTGTGTGTATGTGGGAAGAAAGATCTCTTGTCTCTCTTCCTCTTCTTATAAGGACACCAGTCCTATGAAATTAGGGCCACAAGCTTTGGACCTCATCTAACCTTAATTACCTCCTTAAAGGCCCTATCTCCACATATAGTCACATTGCAGGTTAGGGCTTCAACATATGCATTTTGAGAGGACTCAACTGAGTCCATAACATGGTCTTTAAATATAAGTTGGTTGACTTATTGAGGGCAAGAATACATTTAACTTAGATTTCATTTTATTTCTTTGGTTTTTTAGACAGTCCAGTTTGAAGTTAGCTGGAACTTTTCATTTTTTCAACATGCTCTATTTTGTGTGCACATATGAAAGAACTCCAGAGATTTGATATCTGACTTGAAAATAATGCAAATTATTGTGATCTGATATACTTCAACTCTCAGAATGTCAGTTTAGATAATTTCATCAATTATAGGTTGAAAGAGGCCCTTTGGCCCATCTTGAAAGAGGTTCTGGGGCATTATGACTTTTGGGATACATGAGAGATCTGTATCTTGAGAAGCATATGTGTGTGCATACATATGCTTAGGTACTAATGCTAAAAATATAAATAAAGTGAAATAAATGCACATAATAATTTGTTATTGGTTGAGGGGTGATTTGCACCTTTTGCAATACAGTTTGGCAAAGGGTAGAATCTAGTCAATGGTGTCAACCTTATTTAATAACAGAAAATGTTATAGGGTAGCTAACATGCTTTCTAATTTATCGCAGTGGCAGCCCTAGCCTCTATTCCCCAGCAACAGCTGTATCAAATGAAAGCTAAGTAAAAAAAGAGGAGAAAGGGGAAGTGTTGGAGAGGGTGGAGCTTGAAGTGGGAGTAGCAGTAAAATGAAGAGAAAAAGCAGAGTTACACAAAAATTGACTTAGGGTGGTATTTTGCTGAATCTCTTTTATACTTATGTTAGGATACATTTTAAAGGCTCATAAAATTCAGCCAAGTGAGTAGATTCAAAACTAAAGCAGTGAGCCTCAGTCTATTTGTTATCATTATAGCAGTGTGAAAACCATTTCCATCGCAGGTGTTTCAAAGACCCATGGAGGTTACATGACTCAAGCATTAACATATTATTCTAATAACATGAAGCTGCTACCCTTTGACCCAGAAGCTTTTGACTTTAATAATTTCCAGGTTATCCCTTAGCAAAAATATGTTTCCCTTTCAATTTTCACACTGGTGCACTTTCTTTAATATAAAGTACTGATATAATAAATAAATTATATCCAGATGAAAGCCTGTCATCTGATACCTCATCCCAGCCCAGTGCCTGCAAATGCTAAAGCACTTCCCAACAATGTGCAGCCTATATCAGGGACAGAGACCCAAGAATATGGCCGGGGTGGTGTTTGATAAGAGGAAGAAAGAAACAAATGGAGTGGATCTAGGAGAGACTGACTTAGACAAATGTCTTAGGGGTCAGTATTCGCTTTTTTATTCTCCATGAAGTGGGGAAGGAGATTGGGATGAAGAGACAAAAGCAGAGTTCATCACAGATTGGAAAATTTGTGTCATACATGGAAAAAACCCACCAGAGTGAAGTCTTCTTCATCATGAAGTGCAACATACACAAAGGAATGACTTCATGGGTTCAAGAGCCATCTGGGAGTGATTGGTAGTCATATTATTTAGCTTCCTGCACATTAGATGGCTGTAGTCAGTCAGGCTTTCTATTTTGTTAGCCACAGAGCCAGTAATTTCTTAAAGCTGTTACTATTTCTTAGGGGGTTTATCTTTATTTTCCAGATAGGATGTGCCTAAAAGCACAGTGCACATCTAACAAGCTGCCTGCTTATTACTCAGGTTCAGCAATCTTGCAGTCAGTGATTTCTAAGAAAGAATGGCCACATTCAATTGAACATTGTGTAATACTCTGAATGGATAGTCTATTCATATATAAGGGTTATAATGCACATTCCTTTTTTCCAGTGAGACAGCCAAATTCTTTTTTTTCTCTTCTCCTTCCCTCTCTTCCTCTTTTCCTTCTTTTCTTCCTTCCTACTTCTATCTTTACTCCCCTGCCCACCTTTTGTCACATAGCAAGAATGAGAGCTAAGTGAAGAAAAGAAAGATCATTCATGGTTGGTGAAGAGAGTTACAGAGGGAAATACAAATGGTCCTTTGGTACTGGTGTCTTTTGAGTGCCTTAGGTTTTCTATGTGCATGTGCTTACGCACACATAATCTGCGGTGTTGCTATAGGAAAACGCATGGTCAGGGAGGGAGAGAGAAAGTAAGGGGTTATTATTTATTTGAACTTTTATGCACCAGGCTATATTAGACTACTTCATTTAATCCTCATAACAACACTAGAAAGTACTGATGAGAAAAGCAAGTCTCAGAAAAATTAAATATTTCTGATAAATGGTATCAGTATCTATATGAAATTTTCTGATTTTTCTGTCTTAATCAAGAGAAAGATTACATTGGAGGAATGTATAGTGTGCATACTCTCATGATATCCCTTATGAAAATTATTTCTTTCAGCCAAGCATTTAAAAAGCATTGATCCACAGTGAATTCAAGATTAATTTCAGTGTCAAATATTTGGAATGCAAATATTCTGGATTAGCTCAACCTTAGGCTTTAAGAATCAGTCAAACTAGGGATAGAGTTGACATCCTCCAAGAGGGCGTTATTTTTGAATTCCAAAAGGTCCTGATTATAATGTCCTCATTCCTGTGATAATATAGCATTTGGATAATATATAAGCTGTCTAAAAAATACATGTTATTTTCACTATACCAAAGTTCACCTCAGCATATGTATTAAAAATATGTACAAATATAAAGTGATACCAGAAATTCACTGTTCAGGAATTCATTTATTTGGAAAATATTTATGGATTACCCACATTCTCCAGGAAATATTTTGGTCATTGGAAATACTATGATGAGGATAACAGTCAAGGTTGTTGCATTAATTGGCTACTTATTTATTTATTTATTTAGTGCGTGTATGTCCATGCACACGCATGTGCATGCATTTGGTGCATGAAAACTACTGTGATATTACAGTATGGAATTATGTAATGTTAATTGTAGTTGACATTAATTGGGCATTTTCTGTAATAAGGGGCTTTAGAGTGCTGAATGGGGACTGCATATTAAGATTTCTTAGAAGTGGGAATTTCTACATAATTTTAAAATTTTAATTAATTAACTGATAATATGCTACATTATTTCAAAGGCAACTTAAAAAGATTAAAATAATATGGCAAAATAAAATTAAAACTAAGCAAGAATTATGGGATAATACAAAAAGAAGGTGAGGCAAGTAGTAGATAGACAGTGATGCTAGAAATTATAGGCCATAAACCCCTCTAAGCACTTTTCACCAAGGATGAAGGAAACATGGTAAGGTTCAGGGCCCACAAGATAAAAACAAACAAAACTAGTTGTTGAGGAAAAGTATAATTTCTGATACTAAGTCGGGAGATAAAGCTCTTTAGTAGGCCCCCATGCCACATGAAGAACAACACACTTAACTGGAAACACACAGTCCACCTTTTATTATAGGTTGATAGCTTCAGTACATTTAATTCAAGAACAATTCAATAAACACAATTCTAATGGGGCAGATGGAAGGGTTGGATATAGGAGTGGATGGTGTTAGAAGGGTGGACCATATAATGTTGTCCAGTTATGAAATTTCCTGATTTTTCTGTCTTAATCCAGAGAAAGATTACATCAGAAGAATATATAGTCTGCATACTCTCATGATATCATTTGTGAAAATTATTTCTTTAAGCCAAGCATTTAAAAAACGTCAATCAACAGTGAATTCAAGATTAATTTCAGTGTCAAATATTTGGAATGCAAATCTTCTGGATTAGCTCAACTTTAGGCTTTAAGAATCAGTCATGCTAGGCATAGAGTCGACATCCTCCAGGAGGGCATTATTTTTGAATTCCAAAAGGTCCTCATCATAATGTCCTTATTCCTGTGACAATACTCTTACCAAGTTACTTATGAACTTTCACATCTGTTTCTATTGTGTGAGCCCGTTCTCTCTTCCCTTAAAGTGATCTATGCTTACTTTAATGATACTAGTCATAAATCGGGACTAAGACAGTATTCTTTTATGTCAAGATTATTACCAGTGTATATATTTTCTCTTAATAAATCAATGCATGTACATTCAGAAGACAAGGAATAATTTACCTATTGTCATGCAAAGTTGGTATTTAGATATTGTCTTTCCATATTTTTTTTCTATGAATAAGTTTAAAAGTGTTACATATTATTTTGTATCTTGTACTTTTCAGGTAGTTTATCCAACGTTTTTCCCTGGTACAACATGGTGTTTGTGACACTATCTTTTAAGGTTGTATACTCTTTTGCTGAATTGATGTATTATAGTTAACTATATAGTTTACTTAAGCACTTACAGGTGTTGTGGTGTTAGGGGCAGAAGAGACAGAAAAGAAAGGAAGAGGAAGAAGGGCTAAAGTGGGTTATTGCAGAGTTAAGCCAGTAAATGCCCACAGACTTCTTTCTCTGTCTTTAAAGACATCAGAAACTCATTGTGCTACTAAAAGCTTTGTGTGATAATAAACAAAATTAAGTACAAAATGTAAAAAGTTTCTTCCTCAGTCTTCTGTCTCTCTCATGTTTTCTGCTTTACCAGTGGACACAATAGAAATATTTTAAATAAAAAATGGAAAGTGAACACAACCAAAAAATTCCTGAATGTAGCTTTATTTAAGGCAATTAAATTAATTAGTATTTTCAAAGAGCCATTGTTTTGGAGAGTACATGTTGGGTGTTATTAAAAATAGAACTAAATTTATAAGGCAATTGAAGAAATTTTACTGAAACGTGAAATCCATAGGCTTGGAGAGGGGCTGCCTGGCCAGCCACGTTTCTTTCCCGACTTCTATAGTCTAACAGATTTATAAAAACAAAGTAACTGTGAGACATGAAATATTACCTAATTTTAGGACTCACTTTTCTTCAGGCTACAGGGGACCCTTGAAGGTCTAGGATGGAACAACATGTTCTAGACTCTAGACAGAAACCTCAGCATGGAAACTTCAAAGGGCATCTCCTGGAAAGCAAACCTGGGCCTGCAGCCGTAACTCACCCACCAGTGCTTCCTCTAAAGTGTCACCCTGTGAGCTTAGGGAACTCTTTTATTGCTAAAAGCGCATTTTATACTTCTAAGCATTGTCTTCAGTTACTGGATTTATTTCTATCATTAAAGAATGACATTGCTTTACATTTGGTTTCTTGGAACATGGTATGGTAGGGATGGAAAATTCTTTAATGTTTCTGAATATATGACTGTAATCAGATCCTTGTCCAGATTCTGTCTGTAAGGTTTATTTAAGAACAGAGTTTGTTTTTCTTCATGTTGTCTAACACCATGTTTATTTCAAGTGTTGCGATTTATAGTCTGAGATTTGTTTGGTGATCTGGTTTAGGTCCCCCGAACAAGTAAAACCTTTCTTGGGAATGTAATTTTTTTCCTCAGATACCATGCTGGATATTTTGTGAAAGAGAGGTAGTGTTTTTTTCCCCTCTCTTAGAGAATGAAATTTATGTAGGCTTCTGTTCCACTACATGCAAAGGGTTTGGAAAAGGGAATGAGTGGCTGTTGCAGTATGATCCAGTGGAAAGATCCTGGCTGGGAGCTAAGATTTGGTCTTAATCTGGACTCTCTTATTAAATAATTGTGTCTTTCCATATCTCCTGTTTAGTCTAGTGGATTGCATCTGATTTATCTATTTTATCATCTGTTACATTTTAAAAAACTTGTTGATATAAACGTCTAAAAACTTATATAATAGGGAATAATAACAAATGAATTGATGTATATATCTCCCAGAGTCCACAGTTATCAACATGGCTAATCCTGTCTCATCTATGTACATACACACTAGCATCCCTATCCTTTAACCCCAGAAACATTTCGAAGCAAATCTCAGGTATCGTATCTGTAAATATTTATCTATAAATATTTTATTATATATCTATAAAAGATCTTTTATAAAAACACAATCACAATTATTACACTTAAAAATAAGAAATATTCTTTAATATCATGGAATTTCTAGTCAGTATTCACATTTTCTCAATTTCCTTTTATGTTTTTTAAGCTTTGTTTGTTTGAATGAGGATCTACATAAGGTCATACATTGTAATCACTTAATCATGTTTAAGGCTCTTTTAGTCTATAGGATCCCTTTATTTTTCTTCTTTTTTTCGTTCAATTTTTGTTGTTGTTGTTGAAGCAACTGAGGGTCTGTCCCAAGTTCCCATAACTTGGACTTGGGTGATTACATCCCTTTGTTGCTGTTTAAAAATCCTTTCTCCTTTCTATTTCCACTAAATCTAGTTCAGAAATCCTCTCTTATCCACAGTTTTGCTTTCCTTGGTTCTAGTTACCTGGGTCAATTGTGGAGAGAAAACAGGTGAGTATAGTACAATAAGATATTTTGAGAGAGAGAGAGAAAGCGAGAGAGCATTCATGTAACTTTTATTAGAGTATATTGTTATAATTGCTCTATTTTATTATTGTATTTTTCTCTTACTGTGCCTAATCTATAAATTAAACTTTATCATAGGTATATATGTATAGAAAAAGACATATAGTATATATAGGGCTTGGTGCTATTGTAGTTTTAAGAATTCAGTGGGTGTCTTGGAATGTATCCCCTGTTGGAGAAGGGGGAACTACTATAACTCTAAATCCAGAGTTAATTTATGATGTTTCTGTCTTTTTGATATACATATTTAAGGTTATGAATTTTCCCCTTAGGACTGCTTTTGCTGAATCCTATAGATTTTGATACCTTGTTTTTCCTTTGTCCTTCAGTTTGAGGAATCTTTTGATTTCCATCTTAATTTCATTGACCCAAGGATTGTTCAGGAGTGGGTTGTTTAATTTCCATGACTTTGTGTAGATTTGAGCATTTCTGTTGGAATCAATTTCTAGTTTTATTCCATGGTGGTCTGAGAAGATACATGGTATGGTCTCTATTTGTTTGAATCTGCTTAGACATGTTTTTGTAGCCTAAGATATGGTCAGTCTTGGAGATTATCCCATGTGCTTATGGGCAGAATGTATATTTAGTCATTTTGGGGTGGAATGTTCTATAAATATTTGTTAGGTCCATTTGTTCTAGAGTTTCTTTTAAGTCCATTGTTTCTCTATTTTCTGCTTCAATGATCTGTCCAGCTCTGTCAGCAAGGAGTTGAAGTCCCCAGCAATTATGATGCTACTGTTTATTTCTTTGCTTAGATCTGGTAGAATTTGTTTTATGAATCTGGGAGCTTCTGTGTTAGGTGCATATATGTTTAGGATTGTTGTGTCTTCTTGTTGAATTTCTCCTTTTACCATTACGTAATTACCATCTTTGTCTTTGTTTTTACCATTGTTAATTTAAAGTCAATTTTATCTGATATGAGAATGGCTACCAGGTTGCTTTTTGTTTCCGTTTGCTTGGAATATTTTTTTCCGTCCCTTCACCTTGAGTCTGTGTGAGTTCTTGTGGGTTAGATATGTTGCCTGTTGACAGAAGATACTTCAGTTGTGTTTTTTCATCCATTTAGCCAGTCTGTGTCTTTTTAGTGCAGCATTCATTTCAATTAACATTGAGTGATGGTATTTATATGTGGAATGCTGTTCTGTTTATCGTGTTGGGTGTATCTTATTGCTTTGTTTTCCCTCTTGTGCTTTTGTTTTATATGAGCTATGAGCTTTAGCTTTTAGGTGATTTTACACTGTTGGGTTTCTATTGTGCTGATCCATGTATAATGCTGTTCTGAGTATTTCCTGTAGGGCAGATCTAGTAGTTACAAATTCCCTTAATGTTTGTTTGTCTGGAAAACCCTTTATTTCTCTGTCATTTATGAAACTTAGTTTTGCAGGATGCAAGAGTCTTGGCTGGCTGTTGTTCTTTAAAAAGACTGAAGATGGGGCCCCAGTCCCTTCTGGCTTGTGAGGTCGCTGCTGAGAAGTCTGCCTGATGGGTTTTCATTTTTAGGTTAGTTGTTGCTTTTGCCTTTCTGCTTGTAGAATTTTCTCCTTCGTTTTGACTTTGACCAGGTTTATTACTATATGTCTTGGAGATGTCCTATTTGCTACAAATCTTCCCAGTGTTTGATGACTATCTTGTATCTGGATATATGAATCTCCTGCACTACCAAGAAAGTTTTCCTCAATAATTCCCTTGAATATATTTGCCATGCTTTTTGGTCTTTCTTCTTCTCCCTCAGAAATACCTGTAATTCATATATTAGAACACTCTTCATAGTCCCATATTTCTCTGAGTGATTGTTCAGTCTTTTTTATTCTATTTTCTGTATGTTTGAGTGATTTGTTTAGCCTTGAGAGCCTTGCCTTCAAGCTCTGAGATTCTTTATTCTTCTGGTTTTGCCTGTTGAAGCTTTCTGTTGTATTTTGAAACTTCCTTAATGATGCTTTGATTTCTTTATGTTCTATTATATCTTTTCTTATGTTTTCTAGCTATTTAGTGACTTTTTCACTGTTTTCATTGATTTCCTGAAATAATTTTATGGCTTCTTTTTGTTGGCTTTCAACTTTCTCTCCAACTCCTTTTGTCTTATTTGCCATCCACATTCGGAATTCCAATTCTGACATTTTGTCAATTTCCATTTGGTTGTGGTCTACTAGTGTAGCTCCATTGTGATCCCTTAGTGGTGTCAACCTGTTTTGTTTTTTCATGTTGCCGGAGTTCTTTTGCTGGTTTCTTCTCATCTGATTCCTGTTCTCCTGTGGATGCAGCAGCGGAGGGGAAGGCACAATGAGAGCTGTGGTACAGCTGTTCTGTCTTGCCCCTTTCCTCTGTGATTGTCATGGTTCAAGCTGGCATTGGATGATTTTCATGTGGGGTGGTGGGTTGTTTCCCAGATTGTTGTTGGAAGCTTGAGTTGGGGGCTTTGTGAGACCCTCTCCATGGAGGCTGGCATTGTGGGGGATTGATCTGCCAGGGCCCCCCTGTGGAAGTGACAGTGGCAGGTGGGTGATGCTATCTAGGCAGTAGTTGTTGGTGTTTGGGGTGTGAGTGTTTGCTCGAACCAGGTCTGGGTGTAATGTTGGCTTCAGGCTGTGAGTCCCTGGTGTAATGTTGGACATTCCATGGTCCCAGGGGCAGTCCTGGAGTCTTAGGGCTGTGGAGTCACAGTCTCGGCAGCTGTGGTGAAGCCTTGGAGGCAGAGCCTCACTGCCCAGGATCAGTGGGAGCCTCAAAGCTAGAACTGTGGCCTGGATGCAGGGCCAGAGCTGTGTGGGCAGGGCCGTGGTGTAAGACTGCTGCATGGAACCATAGAGGCTGAGCTGCATAGGCATGAAGTGGTTTCAGTGGCATGGGGACTGTGGAGGTGGAGCCACATGGGATCTACTTTCTTAAATTTTAAAATTACTATACAATATGGTGAAGTATAGGCACAAAAGTGACTATACATTATAGTTAACTATAGGCAAAAGATGTATAACAGAACTCTAGAACTTATTCAGCTTGCTAAACTGAAACTTTATAATGATTAATCGGTAACTATCCATTTCCCCTCCCCCTGTCTCCTGGGCAACCACCATTCTATTCTCTGTATCCATGAATTTAACTATTTTAGGTACCTTTTGTAAGTGGAACCATACAGTACTTGTTCTTCTGTGATTGGCTTATTTCGCTTAGCATAATGTTCCCCAAGTTCGTCCCTGTTGTTTCATACTGTAGAATTTCCTTCTTTTTAAAAACTGTATAATATGTCATATGGATATATCACATTTTCTTTATCCATTCATCTGTTTATGAATACACAGGTTGCTTTCGTATCTTGGCTATTGTTAATAATGTTGCAATAAACATTGTGTTGTAGGTATCTCTTCTACATAATGATTTCATTTCCTTTGCATATTTACTCAGTAATGGGATTGATGGATCATATGGCAAGGGAAAAAAAAAGAGATTCCCCACAGGGAAAATTTGACATCTTTGTATTTCCTTGGAACTACCAAAGAAAACTGCAAGGCCCTGAGAGCACCTGTGAATGTGTCCTTGTAAACTGGTGACTACTTATAACTGCTTTTGCAGTCTTATGGTAGCTTTTAGCTTATTTTACTACTAAAATTTCTGTCTAAGGAAAATTATAGTACCATTAACATAACATGGGTTGCATAAAAACACCTGGTAGACACATTGAGTGTGTTTAATATCTTTAGCCTGTGTACATACAATGATGTTGGGAAAGAATCCATGTCATTCACTAAAAAGAAATTTAAGGTGTCACAATGGGCAGATTGTGTGGATTTTACTACCTGGAGAAGTCCTGTATTTGCCAGGAGTGAATGTATTACGTAAGTAACCTCTAATAAACTAATTTAACTCACCAATCTGGACTTGTCTGGATCATTCTTTGATCTCTTGGCCCCATCTCAGTTCAGAAGGTGGTTTTTCTATATTGTCCTGGGATTTTCCCAAAACATATGGTATTTCTATTTTAAATTTTTTGAAAAATTTTTGAAAAGCTGCTGTTTTCCATAGCAGCTGTACAATTTTACAGTCCCACCCACAGTGTTCAAGAGTTCCAATTTCTCTATATCCCTGCCATAATTTGCTATCTTTTGTTTTTGTATTTTTGATACTAGCCATTGTAACAGGTGTGAGGTGATATCTCCATTGGTTTTGATTTGCATTTCTCTGATGGTTAGTGATGTTGGAGATCTTTTGATACAGCTGTTGGCCATTTGTATTTCTTCTTTGGAGGAATGTCTATTCAAGTCCTTTGTCTATTTATTAGTTGGTTTATTTGTTTTTGTGCTATTAAGTTATGCGTGTTCCTTATATATTTTGGATATTAACCCCCTATCATGTATATTTTGGAATTATTTTCTCTCTTTCCATATATTGCCATTTCACTTTGTTGACTGATTGCTGTGCAGAAGCTTTTTATGTAGTTTCACTTGTCTATTTTTGCTTTTGTGCTTGTGCTTTGGAATCATAGTCAAGAAATCATTGCCAAGACCAATGCTATAAAGCTTTTCTCCTATGTTTTCTTCTAGGAGTTTTACAGTTTCAGGTCTTACATTTCAATCTTTAATAATTCATTTCTAGTTGATTTTTGTATAAATGTTCATTTTGGTATTTTGCATGTGGATATACAGTTTTCCCAACACCATTTGTTGAAGAGACTATTCTTTCCTCATTGTTTATTCTTGGCACCTTTGCGGAAGATCAGTTGACTGTATATTCTTGGGTGTATTTCTGGATTTTTTATTCTGTTCTGTAGGTCTATATGTCTGTCTTTATGCCAGTACCATACTTTTTTGAATATGGTAGCTTTGTCATATATTTCGATATTAAGAAATGTCATGCCTCTAGCTTTGTTCTTCTTTTTTAAGATTTTTTTGGCTATTTGGGGACTTTTGTAGTACTATATGAATTTTAAAATTTCTTTTCTATCTCCGTAAAAAAAGTCATTGGGAATTTTATAGAGATTACAGTGTAGATCACTTTGGGTGGTATGGAAATTTTAACCACATTAAATCTTCTAATTCATGAATACAGGGTATCTTTCCATTTTTTATGTTTTCTATGATTGCTTTTATCAATATTTGTAATTGTCAGTGTGTAAGTATTTCACCTCCTTGATTTAGCTTATTACTGAGTATTTTATTCTTTTTGGTGTTATCGTAAATGGAATTTTTTCTTAATTTCCTATTCAGATAGTTGACTGTTAGTGTGTAGAAATGCAATGGATTTTTGTATGTTGATTTTGAATCCTGCAACTTTACTGAATTTGTTTGTTTCAGCAGTTTTTTTTAATGGCATCATTAGGGTTTTCTACATAAAAGATCATGTCATCTGCAAATAGAGATAATTTAATTCTTTCTTTCTCATTTGGAAGCCTTTTATTTCTTTTTCCTGGTTAATTTCTCTAGGTAGGACTTCCAATACTACGTTAAATATAAGTAGCAAGAATTATCATCCTGGCCTTATTCCTCATCTTAATGAAAACAAAACAAACCAATCTTTTTCCAATCTCCCAGCTGGAGATTCTGGGAACCTCTCAAACAGCAAGGTGCTGAGTACGATGTTAGCCTGTGGGCTCACAATATATGGCCTTTATTATTTTGAGGTAAATTCCTTCTATCTTGATTGTTTTTAATTCCTTTCTCTGTATCTTTTGTGTATCTTCTATAGGTATTTTTGGTTACTATGAGGCTTATATAAAATATCTTATAGTTATAACAGTTTCTTCTAAGCTAATAACTACTTAACTTTAATCCCATATAAAAACTCTACAGTTTTACTTCTCTTCTCACACATATGTTATTGATGTCAGTATTTACATTTTTTTATACTGTATACCTACTAACATATTTTTGTAGCTATATTCTTAATACTTTAATCTCTTAATTTTTATACTTGAATTAAAAGTTATTTATAAACCACCATTACAGTATTACAATACTGTATATTTGTCTGTGTAATTGCCTTTACCAGTAAGTTTTATACTTTCACATGCTTTCATATTGCTGTTTGGTAGCCTTTGTTTTCAATGTAAACATTTCCCTTTAGCATTTCTCATAAGGCAGGTGTAGTGGTGATCAACTCCCTTAGCCATTGGGTATCTGAAAAAGTCTTAACTCTCCTTTATTTTGGGAGGACAGTTTTCAAGGTATTACATTCTCGGTTAGCAGTTTCTTTCTTTCAGCATTTTCATTCCCATCTGGTTTGTAAGGGTACTGCGAAGAAATCTGCTGATAGTCTTACGACTGTTCCCTTGCATATGATGAGTTGCTTTTCTCTTCTTGCTTCCAAATTGTCTTTGACTTTTGAGAATTTTATTATAATGTGTGTCAGTAAATATTCTTTATATGTAATTTATTTGAGGTTCTCTGGAATTCATGGATATGGATGTTCATTTCCCTCTCCATATTTGGGAAGTTTGTGACCACTATTTAAATAATGGCCAAATATTAATGTTTAAATCTTAAAATTAAAATAACACATTTAAAATAATCTTTAATTTAAACCTTTAAATTAAAATAAGATTTCTAGTTCTTTATCTCTTCCTTTTCTTTGATTGCCATTGTGCATATATTGGTTTGCTCGATGTTGTCCCATGAGTCCCTAGGATATATTCACTCTCTTTTACTCTTTTTTTCTTTTTGCTTCTTTGACTGAATGATTTGAAATCACCTATCTTTGAATTTGCTGCTTCTTTCTTCTGCTTGATCGGATTAAGTCTACTGTTTAACCCATCTAGTGAATTTTTCAGTTAAGTTATTGTATTTTTCAGCATAAGAAGTTCTGTTTGGTTCCTTTTTATAGTTTCTTTTTGTTGATTTTATCATTTTGTTCATGTGTCATTTTTCTGATTTTATTTAAGGGTCTGTGTTTTCTTGTACTTTACTGAGCTTCTCCCAGACGGTTGACCTCTATTTCTTTAGTTGGTTACTAGAGATTTATTTTGTTCCTTTGATTGTGTCATATTTCCCTGATTTTTCATTTCCTTGTAGCTTTTCATTGTTTTTTTCACATTTGAAGAAATAGCTACTTCTCCCAGTCTTTACAAACTGTCTTTGACAGGGAAAGTCCTTTGCCAATCTCCCAGGAAGAGATTCTGGGAGCCTATCAAATAGCAATCTGCCTGCCCTTTTCCTTTGTTCTTAGCTACCCTGACATCCAAACTATGCTGGTTCTGTCACTAATCTGTTTGAAGAGAGATAAAAACTGGACCTTTGGTTAGTACACTAAGAATTATGTTATTTTTGTATGCAGTTAGAATTTTTTTATGTAATCAAATTTATTAAGTGCCCAGAGACACCTCCTCTTAGTGCTTCTGGATTTGTATCATAGTGAGGAAAGTTTCCTACTTCCAAGTTTGAGACATTCACCTTTATTTATTTATAGTACCTATATGGTTTTATTTTTTACATTTAAATCTTTGATCAATTTGGTATTTATCTGTTGTACGGTTTAAGAAAAGGACCTGATTTTACACCCACACCATTTATAAAAAGTATATTTTCCCCCTACTGTGACAACTTATTGCTGTTCTGTTCCAAATTCACCTTTCATTGGCTGCTATATAATAATTGAGATGACCTCTTTAATTATTTTTCCTTAGCCAGCTGGCATAATGTTAAGTTTTGTCAGAAGAGGGTGCTAGAAGTTCACTGGGGATGATAGGAATTTCCCTAGTGCATAGATTCATAGTACAACTGGCTATCCAGCACCCAACTCCTGCAGTGGCCAGTGGTTAGCAGTTTCCAGTGGTTGGAACGTGTTCTTAGAATCCCCTTGTATGGTTTTTCAGCAGGTTGTGCATCATGACACCTCCTGTGTATGGCTTTCTTTAGCACCCCAGAGGGTGGGTTTCAGTGAGTAATGATGATGTGTCAGCTGGTGTGTCAGGGCCATTTCTCTGCCATCCACTGATTGTGGCTGAACCTACTTCAACAAGGTCTGCATTTCAGTGCTGGGGTGTGTGTGTGTGTGTGTGTGTGTGTGTGTGTGTGTTGGCTCTTTCTTGCACATTCTTATCTCAGCACTAGGGGTCTATCTGCTATTTTTATATTGTATTGACTTTTCTTTACCTCTTACTAGCCAATCCCTTATTACTCCAATACTTTGTTATAGCTAATATTAATAATTCTTTATATTAAAATTTCCTTGTTTAAATGACTATGGTGTTTGTCACCTGATTGGTGACAATATACTAATAAACTAAGTGAATGGAGATGTTGCCTTTATTATAAAGAAAATGCCCATATATAATTTGATCTGTTTCTGGATTTTAAAATTTTCTTCCATCAGTTTGTCTGAATTTGGGCCAAATTCAAACTTTCTTCGTTATAGAAGTTCAATAGTATTTAAAAAAATTGTCAGTGCTTGCTGTTCCTCATTGCTTTTCTATTCCAGGATTTAACTAGCATTTCTTTATTGTTTTTAAAAACAAATTTTTGATTAACTTATCTAGCTCCAGGAAAACACCTGATGGTATTAAAAATTTTTGTATTTCAGTCAATCTATAAATTCACTTGGGGAGGACATCTTTATGATATTAAGACATTCTATCCCAGTCAAAGTACAGCTTTCTATTTGTTAAAGGGTACGTATGGGTATTTTTGAATTGTCTTATAGTTTTCCTCATATAAAGCTTGGACTTTTAGGTGTTTTCTTTTCTTTTTCTTGTTGTCATTTTATCTCCTAATCAGTTTTTGTTTGTAAATGTGAAGTCTATTGGTTTTGTAGCTAGGTAATCTAATCCGTTTTCTTACTGTTTGTAATAAGTTTTCATTGGGTTACTTCTTCATTACTGATTCTAATTCCTCTAATTGCTTTTTCTTGTCTAATAGCGTAGACAATATCTCCATCACAATATCAAGTATTAGTAAAGATAGCATTTTTATGTTAGTCTCAATTTTAGTGGAAAAGCCTCTAGTATTTTTTCACTAAGTAAGTTGCAGGCTTTTGTATTTAGGCAGTATAATTAATTCTTATTGAGTTTAAAAAAGTATGTGTGAGCTCTAGATTTTGTTGAAGCTTTTCCTACATTTATGGAGACTCATCACATGACTTTTCTGCTTAACCTCTATTAATAAGACAGATTATATTAATGGCTTATGAATATTGAATTATCTTTGCATTCCTAAAATAAACCTCATTTGGTCATCTTTTATGTTTGTTAATATTTTACTTGAGGTTTTTATATCTATATTCCTAAGTGAGATTAGTCTATAGTTTTCATTTTGATGTAATCTTCATGACAGTTAGAAAGGAATATATTTCCTTCACAAAACAAAGTTTGAAATTTTCCTTCTTTTTTATGTTCTAGTATAGTTTAAGTAGCATTTGTGTTATCTAATTTTAAAAGATTTGGTAGAATTTCATTGTAAAACCATTTATGTCTGATGATTTTTTGGGAGGGAGTTTGTGAATTACTCTGTATATTTCTTTTCTGGCAGTAGGTATAATTAACTTTTCTGTCTCTGCAGGGGCAACTTTTGCTCGGTTGTATTTTTCTAAAAAAGTATCTATTTTCATTTACATTTTCAAATTAATTTGCATAGAGTCACACAGAAATGATATCATAATTTAAAATTTTTCTCTTTCATAGTTATTTCCTTCTTCCGATTATTTCTAGTTTTTTTATGTTTATGCTTTAATCCCTTTTTTCTTAAATAGGCTAGGTAGTATTTTGTGTATTTTATTGATTCTTTTCAGCTTTCAGATTTATTTGTTGGTTATTATTTTACTTAGTTTTTTAAAATTTCATTAATTTCTAATTTCATTATTATTAATTCCCTCTGTCTAATTTATTTCGGTTTACTTTGTTTTTGTTTTTTATCTTGCTTTTCTAGTTGGGTGTCTAATTAATTTTTACTTTTTTTTCTTTTTTGAGTTAGTATGTAATGTTACAATTATTCCTCTGGATAACTGCTTAAACTCCATCCCACAGATTCTGATTTGTTATTAAGTTTATAATCAGAGTTAGTTAGGTTTAGGGGGATCAAGTGATCTATGTTCTAGAATGATATTTTTGCCTCAGTGGCAAGTCAGAAAGTTGGCAGGAAAACTCCCTGTAGTAGTTCAAATAAGGGATTATGAGAACCTGAGTCAAGGCACTGGAAGAAGTAAAGGAGAAGAAAACATAGTGTTAATATTTTAGGAGTAGATTTGATAGGATGCTGTTATTAATTAGATGAGAGAGGGACAGGGAGGAATAAAAAATAATTCCTTTGTTTCTGGTTTTGAGGTCTGTTATCCAAACTGGAGAATTCAGGAGAAGAAATAAGTTTGAGGGCCATTAAGTGACAGGTTGACAGGTGGGAAATGATAAGTTTGGTTTTGAGCATGTTGAGTTTGAAATGCCTGCAGAATATCCAGGTGGAAACATCTAGTTGGAAGCCTTATTCGAGAGCCCAGGAGACAAGTCTGAACTGGATGTGTGTTTTCAGGTATAATAGCTGGAGCTATGCATGATTATGAGGCCATTTCAGTCTGTATGGTAAGAAGTAGGGTATGGTTAGAAACAAGGCTCCCAGCCTTACTGCTGACTTTTCTTTAAAATGTCACCCTCATCAGGATTACAGGCCTTGAAAATGCAAGGCCAACTATTGTCGTCCTCTTTGAATCTTTTTAGTGAGGGTGATCTGTTCAGTGTCCAAAGCCAAGGAGCTTAACTTTGAATACCCTAATTAAATTAGAAAATATAAATAAGACTTAATTGGAGAAAGCTCTGTCCTAGGTCAACCTTGATTTCTTTTTTTTTTTTTTTTTTTTGAGACAGAGTCTCACTGTGTTGCCCTGGCTAGAGTGCCATGGCGTCAGCCTAGCTCACAGCAACCTCAAACTACTGGGCTCAAGCAATCCTTCTGCCTCAGCCTCCAGAGTAGCTGGGACTACAGGCATGCGCCACCATGCCCGGCTAATTTTTTCTATATATTTTTAGTTGTCTGATTAATTTCTTCCTATTTTTAGTAGAGACGGGGTCTCGCTCTTGCTCAAGCTGGTTTCGAACTCCTGAGCTCAAACAATCCACCCGCCTCGGCCTCCCAGAGTGCTAGGATTACAGGCGTGAGCCACCGCACCCGGCCCAGTCTTGATTTCTTGATGAATTGGCTTGGTGAGGTAATAAAGGAAGAATAAATAGGACTCAGGTTCAGATTTCTCTAGGTTAGGTCTGCTGAGATGAAATTCTTATTCAAATGCGTATTAAGTTGAGGAAGTGAATCACTAAGAGAGATGTGATTTGTGGTCTGAGAACATTTAGGAGGAGTGAGCCATGGTGGTCAAAAGTACTTTTAATGTTTTGATGTCATTGGACACATTTTGATTTAGGATTACATTTCAAAAGAGGTCTTGGCCAATCAGTGACGGAGTGTCTCATCTGAACTGCCTGCTCTGAAGCCATGAAGTGCAAAGGAATGGCAACACAGCATGGCAAGCCTGTAGCTGCAGCGTGACTCTTGTGTCTTGGGGTGGGGGAGGACTGGAAGGCATACTTTTTACTATGGTGCAAAATAGAGACATCTCTAAATATAAATTTTGGTTGTTGTGGTTACTATTCTCAAAGTTTTCCCTCCTTCAGCATTCTTCATTCTGTTGCTCTTTTCTTCCTTTATCTGGTAGGTACAAGAAGCTAATTTTCTTAAACTTTAGTCTTTTTGACTCTTTTATTTGTGATTTAATAAACACTGGCATTTGTATGATTAGTGTTCTGTTATCTATCTAATTTCACTTTAGACTCACCCCATGAGGAAGAATTATTAGTGCTATTTAATATATGAGGAAGCCAAGCCATAGAAGATTTTAATGAGTTGAATTAGTTAACATGCCAGTGCATTTTGGATCTGGAATCTGAATGTAAATATTCTGATTTGAAGATAGGATTTTTAAAATTGGAACTAAATGGTCAACACTTATGTGTACATATGGTAGTAAAATTCAATAGAAATCAAGCAGGTGGGAGGGGGCAGGAGGGGATGGGTAACTTCACACCTAACGGGTATGATACACATTGTGTGGGTGATGGACACACTTATAACTTTGACTCAGACTGTACAAAAGTAATTCATGTAACCAAAATGTTTGTACCCCCATAATATTCTGAAATTAAAAAAAGGATAGCATTTCCTACTTAATTGCATTTACCTTTATACATAAAGGAAGTAAAGATGAAGAAAAATAAGATAGTAGAAGGGAAACACACTGTTTCAAAGCAGTTTCCAAGAATCAGAAAATGGATCTTGAGCTTTCAGAAACTATCATTAATTTTTTTCATCAGAGAAAATTTCTCATACTATTTCTAGGGCTTTGTGATTTAGGGAAATCATATCACAGTTTTCTGTTACAACATAAAAATCCTTAATAGCTTAAAAAAAAGGAATACTCTTTGGGGTAGGATCAATGAATTTCTTTTAACTTTTTATGTTCTCTTAAAGGGGCTACAGCTACAAGGGAGGAGGTGAGGGAACCATAAATCATAGATGTTGAAATACTGAAAGCTGTGAACATAAATGTTGCAATAAATACCAAGTGGTATCAAATTTTGCTGTGAAATTCCAAAGTGAAATATAATCCTTTAGTGTGAGGAAAGAAGTCTTAGAGTGAGCAACAGTTAAAGGTGGTCAGCTTGGCTTTTATATTTTGAAGGGTAAGCAAAATCTTAAGGCTGTTGTGTGTCAGTCAGTCCAGAAACAGCAAGGGAATGGCCATTTCATGCCAATAGGTTGTTTGTCCTTTTTTCCACTTTATGCCTTTCTTCTTGTTCTGTGTATATACATTATATACCTATTACATATACAGAGGACTTTTTGACATCAAAGATTCTGGTTCTGCAGCTTGGATAATCTAGGAGATTATACCGACCATAACATAGCAGGCACATACCAGACACTTGACCCCTAAAAGGGAGTCATAGGCCATGGCATATTTAAACACAGTGAGAAGTGAAGTTAACAGCCAGCATGTTTTTGAACAAATGTGCATTGTTGTCACAATTGAAACCACATGCTGAGTAATATAACATAGGTGCAACCTAACTGAGAATGTGTGGACAGTTAGAACCATGAATGTATTATTATTTTTTTAATTTATGTTATGTCTGTGAGTCTTGGTGCCCCCTCACACTGTTTTCATAGTGGAAGTCAGCAACACAAGCCCAGCTGCATGGATGGACCTGAGCACTAAAGGACTAGATTCTCTCTAGCTGCTGGCACTATGGGAAGATTTCAGCTGCTGTAACAAGCACCTGAGGACCCAATCTTCTAAAACAATGTCAAACTTGAACTTATCTAAGAGGCTGCACCACAGCCTGCTGAGCTAGACATCTCTGAATGTAAAACTATTTCAATGGCTGTTTATTACTTTATAGAAAATTTAGCCATAGACAATTGTATGAAGAGATATTGACCAAGCTAAATGTTTCAAGCTTCATTTAGTTTGAAATAACGTATGTTTATTCTTCTGAGCTCTGGTACATCCATTTTTTTTGTTTATAAGCAAGCTAAATTAAGACAGGTTAGATATGTTGAATTTTCTCTGCAAGCAGATGAGAATGATGAAATAATGATTTATTTGTGAATTCTTTATGCAGTAACAGCTGGAGTGGTCTGGAGATCCCATTGGTAATTTCCTTCTGCTTCTGTTCTATGTCTTTACTTGTAGCCAGCGATAGAAAGCTTCAGGGGAAAGAGGAAGAGGAACACAGGGAGTGTCTTCTGTTTGTTGGCGGCATTCCTCTCCATTTGGAAGGAGCATGGGGTCTGTGGGAAGAGTGTAAACTCCTGCTTGGGAAAGGAACCAAACGTACCACTTTCTCCCATTCAGTATATTTTCTTCTCACACATTTCTGGGATTACCACTTTCTCGAGGTAAAAGGAAAGGCTAAAGTTAAATAGCCAGTCTCCCTGGTAGTAGAGTTCCCTGACTTCATTTCACACCCACATCCTATTTCACCATGGATAATATTTACAGTTCACTTTAAATCTTATATTAATACCAGGGGACCTTCTCTTACTTTCTGGATATTCATTTATTTATTTATTCTGCATATATTTAAGCACCTACTTTATGTATAATAAGTGCTAGTTTTTTGTGGGGAGGAGATGAGCAATTAATATACATGGTATTTTTCTTTATATGTCTTTTCATTTAGAGGTGAAAAAACCACACACTCATAAGAATAAATTATACACCAAAAAATGAATTCAAAAAACAGCATTAGATAAATAAAATAGAAAATAAGTTACGTGAAGTCAGAGACAAAGGGGAGTTGGCATTTCACTTTAGACAGAAATTATTCTTGATGAGAGGGATTGTGCTGTGTCTTAGTGTCTCTGTAGAGGTTGAATGGGAAGAGAAGACTGTAGCTCTTTCCCAGATTGTGGAGTGATGAGAGCCAAGTTGTAGAGGCAAAAAGAGCATTGCACAGTCAAGAAAGTGTGAGTAGACTAGTTTCACCAAGGGAAATATCTACCTATTCTTTAATTTCAGCAAGTATTTTTTGAGTTCCTACTGCTCAATGCAAAGTTCTTGAGATACAAAGATGAAAAAGAAGGACATGGTCTCAGCTATCAAAGAAGTTACAGTCTGGTAGATGATGTGGACAGTAAACATGGGAACTTGGTAAGTTACCAAACCTTTCTGAGCATAGATTTCATGGGTTTTCTACTTTGTTAAGTGGTAACAATACTATCTAGCTCATAAGATTGCCATAAAAATGTAATTAAATAACATCAATTATTGTTTTAAAAAACCCCAGCATACGTAGTTTTTGATACATAGGAGATAATAAACATTAAAACCCATCCTTCATTCATGCCAAAGTGCCAGGGAAGAAATAAGGAGATGTTACTTTTTCTTTTAGAAAAAGACTCTGAAATCTTTATAATGAATATGAGTTCACATGGTAAGTTATAGATCACAAATTGGCCTTTCATCACTAATTTTATTTTCCCTGTTGGTGGATTTGTGTTCCCTGGTGGTGGATTGGCTGACAGACCAGTCTTAGTCAACAGTCATAGAACCTGAACACTCATCTCACAGAGGCCACACAAATACTTATGTATTTGTCTTCTCTGCTATTATTTTTGCTTTTTGGGGGATGAATATAAGACATTTCTGTTAATGAGTGGAGGGTAGGAGCTAATTCAACGGGAGCAATTTTTGCTTTGATCATAGTAATAACAATATATAAAAACCTCTTCCTATCCACAGAAGTTTTTTCTTTGATTCAGAGTCACTGAAGCAAGTTCAACTTATTAGGATCCTGCAGTGTTCTTTCTTTTCTAATCAAAGTGGGGATTGGTGGGTAGTGTTCAGAACAGGACATAGTTTCTGATGCACTTGGAGAATAACTTTATCTGTGAAGGAAAAGTTTGTATTTTCCTATGTGGATATTCATGGTGCCATTATTTTCCTTTGGTGGTATCTGACAGGAAGTTACCATATCTTGGCAAATATGGTTCTGCTGTTGTTGGAGATACCAAGAAATTGGAGAGGCAATTTCATAAAATAGTGGGTGATTAAGCTAAAGAGAAATTGAACTTCAAGAACTCATGGACCTAGGAGAAGATATTATGTTTTCCAACTGGTCTGGATGATAGTTCTCAAATTGCATGTCAAAAGTCAAAATACTAAATCAACAAAATATTATCAGATCAATTTTGTTTATGTCAAAAGAAACTCTTATCTGTCCTTTGCACAGTAAGATTTTAGTCTTTGCTGGTGACTTAAATACTGTTTTGATTTAGTTCATATGTAAGCATGATAGTTCCTCCTTCCAGAAAGAAATTAAGGTGGACAATGGACATAGATTTGTTAGGATGTTACCCAGGAAAAGACCACTCAGAACTTCCAACATATTTTGTGACACTGGATATCGAGCATTAGTCATATTTTTACTTTTAGTCCTCGTGCTTTTATTTTTATAGTTTTCCTCAATGATTTCCAGCTGTTTCTTGTCCCCTGGCTCTTCTCTTAGCCTTTCCATTCCATGTGGTCATTAACCACGATCACTGGGCTCAGCAAAGGCTTTGTTCTGAGGAAATAGAAGTGCTCTGAAGTGGACATCGATACTAGACTGAAATGTAAATGAGCAGGCTGTTGTTCTTGCTTAAACCAAGTGAAGTAAAACAGCAAAATCTATGGTAGAAAACAATGTGGATGAAATATTTCACTTCTAAAAGCTCATACTTAATTTGACCAATAATATCCATAATAATTATACCATTGTATAATTATTTTAGGATTTGAAGTCCAAATCCTAAAACAAAATACACACTAAAGTATTTTAAAATAATTACATGCTGAGAAATAGATATAATTTTCCATCGGTAATTGAAAGTGTTTCACCAGGACTCAGTCCTGAATTAGGCACATGTTAATTTCCACTGACTACCTGATCTGAGTATATTAGTTCAAGATGACTGATGAAGCTTATTCATTTGAATACATATCCCTCTCATGGAAATATTAAAATGAAAAGAATTAGATAATTATAATGAAATAAACATGTAATGAGAAGAATGAGAGGGAGTTTCTTGAACCAACAAAGTTATTTTAACAAGTATCTGGAAGGCAGAAAGATGGACGAGTGATGATTAGGGAAATAGAATGGAGGAAGACGATTCAACCTAGAAGACAGGCAGAGGGGCTGCAGCTCATCTCTGTATTTCTAAGTACAGTGATGTGCTACATAATGATGTTTTAGGTCAATGATGGACCACATACATAATGGTAGACCCATAAGATTATGATACGTATTTTTACTATGTCATTTTGTTTCATTACGTTAGATATACAAATACTTACCATTGCATTACAGTTGCCTACTGTATTCAGTACAGTAACAAGATGTGCATGTGTGTGGCCTAGGAGCAATAGGCTATACCATATAGCCTAGGTGTGGGGTAGGCTATACCATCAAGGTTAGTGTAAGTACACTCTATGATGTTCACATGATGAAATCATCTAATGAAGATTTCTCAGAACATATCCCTCTCATTAAGGGATGCATGATTGTAGGACACGCATAGCTTCTGGTAGTCTTCCATGATTCCTTCTTTTACACCTCTTCACAATCAATAAACAACCCATGCTTACTGATTTTTATCTCCTACATATTAAGCTGGAATTGTCCTCAAACACCTGAATTTCTCCTTCCTTCTATCACTGCATTACCTGCCTTAGTTCACACTGTCACTGTCTGTAGTTCTGACTATTGCTGCAGCTTCTATCTGGTCCCCCTACCTCCAGGCTTGGCTTTATACTAATCTTTCTAAAATGTAGATCTTGCTTACTAAGCCACTACCCTAATTAGCTTCCCATGGCTTTCAGAATAAACAGTTTAACAGAAAATGCAGTCATCACGGTCTTCCTCTTTACTCTATGTCATTAACTCCAATCCACTTGCCCTCTGCCATCACTGTCCATACTATTTATGCTCCAGAAGTGCTGATCTTGTCCTTCCCTAAAATACTATGCAGCTTCACATCTCACTGCTTTTGTTCATGCCACTCATTTTGATTACAATGTGTTTTCCTAGGACACTCTCCCATCTCCATGACTTCTTTTCCTAAGAAATTTCAGTATATCTTTCAAAATACTCTAATACTTAACGGTCACCTTCTTCGTGAAATCTTGCCTGCTTGCACATGCTTCTATTACAGTAGATATCAAATTGCATCATGCTTATTTGTTTTATATGTCCATTTCTCTTATTAGACTGTGAGCTCTTAGAGAAGAATTGTGTATTTGTAGCTGTGAGGCCCAAGTATTTTTTTTTTAAATCAAATTTAGAAAACTTTCAACTATCATTTCTTTAAATAGTTTTTATGTCCCCTCCCTTTACAGAGACTCTGGTGACACCTTTATAGAACCACTTGAAGTTATCCCACAGTTTATTGATATTGTGTTGTATTTATTTGATTTGGTTTTATTCTGTGTTTCATTTTGGATATTTTCTATTGTTACATTTTGAAGTTTGCTCATTTTTTGTTTTACAAAATTTCATATTTAATTAATCCCATTCAGTACATTTTTCATCTTGGCCATTGAGGTTGGCATCTCTAGAAGTTTAATTTGTGTCTTTTAAAAAAATATATTCCATGTTTCCAGTTAATTTTTTGCATGTCTGGAATGCATTTGTAATGGCTTTAATATTATTGTCTGCTGATTCCAATATCTCTGTCAGTATTGGTTTGGTTTCAATTGATTATTTTTTTTTCCTTACCATGGATTGTATTGTCCTGCATCCTTGCATGCCTGTTAATTTTTTACTGTATGTCAAACTTCGTGGATTTTTACTTTATTGGGTGTTGGATATTTTTCTATTAATATGAATATTCTTGAACTTTGTTCTGGGACGCAGTTAAACTCTTGGAGCAGTTTGATACTTTTGAGTCTTACTTTTAAGATTTGTTAGGTAAGACCAGAGTAGCATTTAGTTTGGGACAATTTTGTCCCACTACTAAGTCAAGATTCTTCTGAGCACTCTACCAATTCCTATGAATTATGAGTTTTTCATTCTGGCTGGTGGAAACAGGCACTTTTCCTGGCCCTGGGTGAGTGCCGTATACTTGTCTTAGTCAGTTTTGGCTGCTGTAACAAAGTACCATAGACTGGGTGGCTTATAAACAATAGACATTTACTTTCCACAGTTCTGAGAGTTCTATAGCTTGGAAGTCTGAGATCAGGGTGCCAGCATGGTTGGATTCTACTGAGGGCCCTATTTTGGATTGCAGACTCCCAACTTCTTATGTCCTTACACGGTAAAAAGAGAGTGAACTACCTCTTTGGCCTCTTCTTAAGAGGGCTCTAATCCCATTCGTGAGAACTCCACCCTCATGATGCAATTACCTCCCAAAGCCCCACCTCCAAATACCATTACACTGGGGATTTGATTTTACCATACTAATTTTGGGAGGGACACTTTCAGTCTATAACAGTACTGTACTATAACAGTAATCCTTTGGGTAGTTCTTTTCTTGGCCTTAAATAGTTTGGAACCCCTCTACAGATATTTGTAATTCTCTCCATATGCAGTTGTCCCTTTTCCAGTATTCTGTTTTGTGACCTCTAGCTATCTTGGTCTCCTTAGACTTTCAACTCCATCATCTCAGCTCAGAAAATCTTGGCTTTGCTTGGGTACCCTCCCTGTGTTGCTGACTGTAAACTCTCAAGGCAGTAAGTTCCGGCAATTGTAGAACTCACTTCATTTTGTTTTCCATCTGCTAAGCATCGCTGACCTGTTGCCTGATGTGAAATGTCTTGAAAACTATTGTTTCATATATTTTGTTCAGGTTTTTTGTTGTTTCACATGGGAGAGTAAATCTAGGCCTTGTGACATCATTGTGGCTGGAAGCAGAAATCCTCCTATGTTTCTTATCGAATGGTTACAAAAAAGAAATCACTACTGTAATCTTTAGGATTGAAAATCCAAGATCATCTAAAATAGAAAGCACCGGGCCCAGATGGGTTCACTAGTAAATTCTACTACCATTTAAGGAAGAAATTATACTGATTCTCTATAATCTCTCTTATAAGATAGAATCACAGGGAGTACTTCCTAACTCATTGTGTAAGGCCAGCATTCAATTTACTGTTGCCAAATTCTCTCATCACCAAATCCCTAAAATTAAAAGTAATAATTATTAGAACTCATAACCAGAATAAAACAGGAAAATAATGTATGCATTGTTTTTTAGAATTGTTAAAATTTTGTGTTGTTGATCATCAATTACTGTACAAAATATTGGATGACAGGGACATAAACTAAATTTTTTATTGACTAATACAATTAGGGTGCAGGATGATAAAGTTTAGTTTGTTTTGTGCTTGAATTTGTATTACTAAAATAATTTTATGGTTCCTAATTTTCTGATGCAAATGAATCATGCTTCTGTATAGCAATTAGCTTTTTTTTTATACCAAACATCTCTATTATCATATAAAATATACAGTATGGGCACCAGAATATTTCTAGCAATTTTAACCTAGACTATATACCTAGGACTATAATACCTAGAAGACATTAATTCAGAACTTTAGAAATGTGTCTCACTCTGAGAAGATTAATTTGAGAATGACTGAAGTCACATTGGAGAATTAAATGATACAAATTAAAATTCTGACCTTAATTTCTAATTTTTCCTCATCCAGAATAAATAAGAATATCGGCAAGATGCATTCAGGTTCTGTTGATCCTATTCTGTTTCCATCCTGTTTTCTACTGAGATAATCCATTCTTTGTGTGAGCTGTTGATTATTAATAATGACTTAAGAAAAAATTAAGATAATTTAAAAATAATGCCTTGATTTTCTTTTACTTCTTTGATACATTGTATTTGAAAGGGATATCTTTGAAATTGCTCAAGGTTCATATGAATTAAAGAATATTTGTCAAAGATTTATCTATTCCATGCATATTGTATCATCCACAATGTCCCTGCCATTAAACATTTAATCAATACATATTTTTTGTCCTCATTTATGTGGACAGTGCTGTTTTCAGAGGTCATTGATTATATTTCTGGGACATTATGAAATTAAAATAATAATCATGTATAATTAAATGACTATAAAATTCAGAGGGAATAATGGATAATCTAATTTTATAAGACCTATTTCCCATTTACAGTTATTTTATTGTTAGATATATTTTTTTCAACTGATATTCAAAGGCCTGGAGTTAGTATATCTCTCCATTCAGATACCAGTTAAGGAAGTAGTCAGGCTTAGAGGTTAGTACTTAAACACTTGCGTATAAGTAGTTTGGTGCAAAGCAAATTACACTACCTGTGCAAACTATGAGTCTTTGAGAAAACAGATTTGGATTATATATTTTGGAAAACGTGATGTAATAAATGATGTCTGTAACTAGTGATTTAGATAAACTGAATGATATAGGACAGTTCATTTTAAATCATCTTGAGATGGAAAAGCAGGATAATCATATTGACTTTTAGTGAGGGAAGATGGATGGTAACTTGCTGTGGGTTTGGCAAGTCATTTGGTGATATCTCTTAGAGCAGGAGTTCTTAAACCTTATTGTGCCTAAGACTCAGTTGGGAGCTTTTAAAAATGGTAATTACCAGGCCCTGACTCAGAGATTATTTTGCAATATGTCTTAGGTAACACCTGGGATTATTTGTTTGTAGGAACACCTTGAATGAGTCTAATGTAGGCGGTTTGTAGACTTCACTTTCTGAAACACTGTCTTATAATATTGTTAGCTTTTGTGTTCTTTCTTCCTTGTTAAGATGTGTAGCAAAAAACATTTTATTATTTGGTCAGACTCTCTGTTTGTTACTTTCCATTAATAATTGATATAGTAAAGATGATATTTAAAGATATACATATCTGTTGTGCCAAACTGGAGAGCTTAGGCGCAGCAGAAAGAGAATAAACAGAAAGTAACAATTTGACATTATGTTTTTTTCTCCAGGATTTCATATAATTTAATATTAATTATTTTAAATTTGCACTTATCAAAGTTTTTGCTTTGTTTTGTCTCTCATGACCCAGTGCTCAACATAATCTATCAATCATCAGCTGAATATAAAAACATATACATTAAGATAGTGTTATAATCATGTCTTTATTTTACTCATTTCAGACATTATTAGTACTTTTTGATACCATGATATGTTGTTTTCCTTTTATAGTATCCCTTTACCAGTGTGACTAATTTTTATTAAACATAAAGACTTTGGGCCATCAGAAACATCGTGATACTGTGTGTGAGTGAGGGGTGTGTGTGTGTGTGTGTGTGTGTGTGTGTGTGTGTGTGTGTGTGATGAGAGCTCCCTTCTAGAGAGGGAAGGGAATGACTGACCTGAGTGGGAGAGTGGAAGGAAATGGTAGTAGATAGGGAAAAAGAACTGGGGATGAGAAAGATAGGAAGAAATTAGAAACAAACAAAAAAGTAGAGAGATGGAAAAGAAAGGAATAGCTTGCTTTGGTTAATGCAAAGGTTTAGAACAATTGGATATTTTAAAGTTAAATTCGATGGCTCAATTGTGTGGAGTGTTCACAAACAGGTGTCTGAGAATGAGCCATATGGCAGCGTTTTCTTCTGGACTGACACAGTCATGTAATCTGAAGGGTAGGTCTTTAAGGTCCATTTGCCATTTGCCATAGAAACATCCCAATGACTTAAGAGGGAAAAAGCCAGATGCTCTCATCAAAGGGTAGCACTTTTATTCATTCTTTGGCACTTGTGGTGGTCGTGTGTTTGTGTGTGTGTCTGTGTCTGTGCCAGTGGTGGGGGCCTAAGGAAACAGAGGGAAGACAGTATGTGGCAGGACAACTGGCTGTCTGGGAATCAGTCTTATGGGTGCTATGGTATCTTGGTTGTATCACTTCAGATGCAGAATCTGGCCTCCAGATTTTAGGCCCAAATCTCAAGACCAATGTCTATTGATGTTTCCTTATTGTAAAGCAGACTACCAATTTATTTTGGAGTACATCACTCTCCAGTGACTGAAATTGGGAAAGGCTTTGAATGTCAGGATAACTACTGTGTGCCTTACGTAATTGGAAACTAATAAATATTTTTTGGTAGAATTATTTCTTGTTCTTTGTTCCTTTTTCATAATATTCTGACTTTTAAAAAATAAAAATGCTAAATCTTTGAGAATATGGAAAACAAAATAAAATTTATCTGTTGCTAAGGCCCTGTTTGAATTTTTTTCTCCGTTAGAAGTAGAATTATAGTAGGAATATATTTCACTTTATATGTAGATGAAATATGATAATAACTTTTTTCTGGTCTTACCAATGCTCATTAGGTTGGACTAAACTGTAACCATATCATACTTAGTGTTTCAAAGTTTAGTAATAACTTCCATATCTGTAAATTTAATAATAAGAATTTCATGTGTCTTGCTTTTGGTTGAAGTAATTTGGTATTAACTTATAATAACAGGTGACAATCTATCAGTATTTAAATAGCAACTGTTGTTTGTCTTCCACTTAGAAGAGCTCCGTTTACACCTAGTGTATGCATGTGTGTAACAACTTACCAACCATACAGGATCTCTTTTCCTGATTTTTTGTTTTTGTTGGTGGAAAGGTATGCTAACATAATACTGCTTGCTGTAAGACAATTCTAAGGGATTGGATATTTTTCTTTCCAGTTAATTTTTCAGTGGAAATAGTTATTATAATTAGAATAAACTGTTATATGGGACAGTATTTCTGGGCCCACCTCAGACCTTCTGAATCAGGGTCTCTGAAGGGAAGGCATAGCATTCTGCATTTTAAAATATCTCCCTGGGTAATTCTAATGATCAGTCATGTTTGGAAGCTATGAGTGTGGTACATGGCAAAAGAAAGTTACTGAAGAGTTCCCATGCCATAAAGTCAGAACCTGGGTTATCTCTGGCGGCTACGATGGGTTTCAGTCCTGGCCCAGTTAGACCCTTCGTCTATTTCTGTCTGGATTCTTGACAAACCTACTCTGACCCCTAGGTCAGGTAGTAAATTCTCATTTGGCATGTTTTGACAAGAGTCTTTCAGGGAGTCTTGTGTGTGTACGGAACCAGATCCATGCTTCACAGGGCTCCAGGTTTCCTAAAATGACCCCGGCTTCCATCAGAACAGATCATAGTTAGACCATGACGTTGTGGGCTGGTATGGTTGCTGTGTATGCCAAAGCTTCCTACTGCTTCCCTGGATAGCTGGATCCCCGGAAAAAGTAGATTGACTGTATACCAGGAAATTCCAGAATAGAGGATAGAGAAAACTAGTCTGTGGGGTAAATTTATGCAAAATTTATGAAAAACTTTGTATCTCATGGATGTGATTTAGAATAAAGAATGACTAAAAGTCAAGAAAACAGACGATGGTTGTGTAAAGATTGCTTTAAGATAGTGATAAATAAAACAAACCTGGGGGGGGTTGTTAAGTAAGTAAAACTGGTATCTTTGGGTCTTAAATCTTAAATGGATGAAAAATCACAAAAACAGTTTTAAATTGGCTGTTTTGTGTATTAGGTAGTCATTACCAGATTACTGAAATTAACTAAGGCTATGTCCTTTAACACAGCAATGAAGATTGACACAAACCTTGGGTTTAAGATTTAAACTGGACATGGAATTGTTGTGAACCACATTTGGGGAAATGACTAATAAGAGTTTAAGAAATTTATTAGTATCTGCCATGAAGCCAGAAATCTGTACCTTAATTTTAGTCCTGGGTAATAGTAGATGTGTTTTATTTACCCCATTTAATCTGAATCACATGGAAAGGGTATTTTAGGAAAATACTTAAAAATTGTATTTACCATTTCCGCATGTTTATATGTATAAAATGTGGGCTCAACTAACTTATTGAGGCTTGGAAAAAGCCATATATGTGTGTATAAAGAGCTTGCTCAACTTACTAAAATTTAACTTTTGTCTTTTGGCTGCTTGCTAAAAATAAGCCCATTAGCTGGATTTGGGCGAGGCAGGAGGATCACATGAGCCCAGGAGTTTGAGGTTGCAGTGATCTACAATGATGCCACTGTATTCTACCTGGGGTGAAAAAGGGAGATTCTGTCTCAAAAAATAAATAAATAAATAAATAAAATAAATAAATATAAATAAGCCCATCTCTATAAGAATAACAGTAACTTAATCTAAAATCATATGAAATAACAAGATATTTTAAGATTGGAAATGGAGGAGCCAAGAAAAAGTGTGAAAGGAGAATTTAGAATCACTCAGGAGGAAGGAGAAGGAAGACAAAAAGATACCTTTAAGTCATTTGTCAGTGACTAGGAACCACATGGTGGGAAGAAAGACCAAGGGTCACAGTAGAATTGAGGAAAAACTAGAGAGAAGTGGAGCTCTGAGCACCAAGCAGATACGGGAGTGAAGTGTGGGATGACTAAGGCCAGTTCCAAGCTACCTGTTGACTTGATTTTGTTGTTTGACAGGAGAAACAGAGAAGTCCATGGAACAATACACTGATTGGGGTGGAGAGTACTGGATGTTTCTAATTTATTTTAAATAAAAAATGTCACATGACACTCCTAAAAAATCTGAACACATAAGCTAATAATAATAAGCAAAGTATAAATCCATGGATTAACATAAAAGTTCAAATGACAATAAGATGTTAAGACAAAAGAGTGTATTTAAATTCAAATATGGACCCCATATGACTCTAGTACTTTCATAGGAAAAAAACAGAGTGCTTTTATTAGTATTTTTGTTTCTACTATATATGACAGGAAGAGAAAAGACTTGAGATTTTGATTCTAGACTAGAGCTCAGTAGAATGGTTAACAGAACTTTCAAAACTGAAAAAGCTATGTTTCTTCAAGCAGTCATTGTTTCTGGATCATTGACTTAAGAGACATATTTTTCTGGCAACTGAAAATTTCTTTTATTTATTTAGGCACATCTGTGAAATCACTTTTCTCTTGAAAGATAGAAAGACTTTCCAGGATAGCGTGTAGAAGGGAGTTCTTTTAAATGAAGTATAGACTTCACTATTCTATGTATGTTTTCATGTCAATTTTACAAAATGAGAAATCAAAGAGAATGTATGCTTGCTGTTTATTGTGTTAAGAAAGGAACTTTTATCTCTTGCTGATTTTCAAATATGAATAGCAGAGCTATAGACAAACTGGTAGTAGAGTCCAGGGCTTGGATCTAGTTATCTTTAATATGGCACAAAGTAAGTGCTCTTAGCTTTGTTAACTTAGGAATTCCACCTGGAATGAGGTCACAGGGCTGCCTTGAATTTGCTTGGTATTGTAACTTTAAAATGTCTCCATAGTTTCACAGCTTTTTAGAGTATAGATTGAACATGAAATTTAGTCTAAATATTGCAGATGCAAATTGCATTCAATTTTGGTTGAAGCCCTAGAAATATATGAATGAGATAGAAGGCATAGAGTGAACTCTCTGGCTTAGATTTCTCTGGCTTTCTGGTAACATTTGGGGAGCAATTTAAAAGCAGGTGCTTATTGTTCTCATTTTCAGAATGACAATGTGCACACAAAAGCTATTTAAATCCTCTTTGTTATATGGAATCCAACTATCTTAAATCCAGTAGGTTAAAAAAAGACTTCCTACTTTGAACCCAATAATTTTGACAAATTGTCTGAGCCTTGTTTTCCAGGGAAATGATACATTTATCTACGATCTAAAAGGAAATCTGTTCCTTTCATTTTCAACGTGTGGTACAAATGTGTTTAGAATGTGTGTTTTGTATTTATTTTTGAGAATGCTTATTACCGTGCCAATGGGTATGCCTTATATCAAATATGGGTGTTTCAGCAACAGATGTTTAAATTATACTTCCACTCTGTGGCAAGCAAAATCGTTTTTGAGTGTCAAAATAAATAAATATAACAGTTTGACTGATATCTCCCAACTAGCATCTAACCTGAAGAACCTTAACATAGACACAAAAAACCTAACACGTTTTTTGGCAAGTATTATAGGAAAGAATTACCTAATACACATAAAGTATAGCCTTACTCAGACAGTTTAAGTAGGATGAACACATAGTATATGAAGGGCATTTGGTGAGTGATAATCTCAAGTTGGGGAAAAATATCTCGAACAGGATGAGGGTAGGTCACTGAAGACAGAATTTTTTTTAAACATTGGGATCATTTTTATGGAATGGTCACTTCTAGTTGTACTAAACATGCATGTTCTCCTTTGCTGGTAGGTTTTATATATAAATATTAAACAAGAGAAATAAGTGGCCTCTACATTATTATCAGTATAATTAGTTCTCTAATGTTCATCTGTATATTATTTACTTAGGTATAATCTATGGCCATTTTTCATTTCTGGATGGAATTGGTCCCAGCAATTGCTCAGTGTGACCCCTGGCCACTTTAACCTACTCAGGATATATTGTAAACTGTATTGGATAGATTATTGCTAGTTCTTTATCCTTGTGTTCCTTTCCAGACTATGCAAGTACAAGACTATGCCAATATAAAGGCTTATTTTTTTTTTTACTTAGGTTAGCAGTACTTATCATTAGAACTGTCAGAAAATTAATTTCCTTAGCAGTTTCTTCTAATTTAATTCATGTATGGTTGCCATAATTAAGGTAGGTTTGGGTTCAGTTATTGAAAGCAAGAGGCCCAGAAATCTAACTGAGCTCTGCCTCCATCTTGGCATTCCCAAGAGGAAATTGGAGTGAGAGTTAGTCTTCAGCCTTACAGAGTGTTAGGATAGAAGGGGTGTGCATGTGTGTGTGTGTGTGTGTGTGTGTGTGTGTGTGTGTGTGTGTGTATGTGGTAAAACTCAGGACTTAATTCTACTTCTCCAGCCAAAAATGTTCCATTTCTTTTTGATCACTGGTCATTGCCAATGCTTTATAAGACAATCATATGATGGGTGCAAATTTACAGGAGAAAATAGATACTGTTTTCCAAAGTCAATGTAGACATGATGTGGGGATTGTTTTCTCTTTTGACTGAGAGACTGGGCATCAGAAGTATGCAAACAAAGAAATTGTTCTAAAAGAATTTTTCAGTGATAACCACAGTAATAGTTAAAGTACATTTTAAAGTATGTGCTGATGACATGATCCTCCTGACTTAATGATGAACTGTTACTATTAAATATATGTGTATGTGTGTATGCACATATTTATTAATTCATTCAGTGGAACATAAATCAAAAAAATGCATTTGGAAGATGTTGGAGAGGAGTCATATTTTTTAAATTGTTGATATCTTTTGGAGTTGATATCTAAACTCTGCCCATCTGATGATCTTAAATAGATCAAGTCCTGGAAATTCTGGGTAAATGATCTTCAACTATATAGTATTTGACACTAGAGTGGATAGCATCCAGTTGCTGTTAGGTAATTTGTGTTTTATTCTCAGATCCAAATCTGCTCTCTGAATAGCATTAAGTCTCCTTTGGTGGCCAGTGTATGAACAGTTCTTGATATTCCTCAGTTTCTGTGTATTTTGTCTTTCAGGGAGTTCACCTTGTGTAAATGGCTCTTGGTCACTCATCTCATGCTTTTGCTTCTTAGTTTGAATTGTAGAGTTAATTAAATTTCTTAATACTTCCTCTTGCGAGTCACTGTGAAATAATCCCAACAAGAAGGACCTTGTCCATTAAATATTTGGAAAGATGTTTTGAGGTTAGATAAATGTAGAGACAGTAAAATACTTTCTGTTCTTTACCTATAATCACAATAATTTTATACTGGGAAGCTTTTGTCCTATGAATGTAACCATTCAATATCAGCAGTTAGTAGCTATGTGCTGCTGGCCATCTGCTACTTGGTAGGATATATGGTTAGGGGAGTAGATTACATCACTACATTTAATTAGCCATCTTCTAGTGTCTTAAGTGCATCCTGAGAGAGACCATGAGAGAAAGTGCAGAGATTTTGGGGCGAACTATAATTATAACTATAAAAACAATTATTTAATGCAGTAGAAAGATTAGATAAAGACAATCTGAAGACCTGTGTTTGATTTCTATGTTTGTCTTTAACTCGCTTGGGCCAGGGTAAGTCACTTACCTCTGTAATTTCTGTAATTTTTTTTTTCTCATGTGTGCAATGAAAGGGTTGGGTTTATATAGCTTCTAGGAGGTTCTAGGTTCTTCAAGTTCTAATATTCTATCATTCTATATTACTAAATACCAAATTATCATTTAGTTGGCTTTTTGACAATTATTTAAATACTAAAATGTCTTATGCAAGGAAAGTAATAGCCTAGGATATTGGCTGATTTGTTACTCAAGTAGTCAGCTGTAGAATTGTGCGGGATTCTGTTTTGGGGCTTGTATTAGTCAGGGTTCTTAGGAGAAACAGAACAATTGGTTACTCATCTTGTGCCTTTGACATGAGATGACATGCAGACACACACACACACACACACAAACATACAGATACATACATATGTATTTACATATGTATTACATATATACCTACACACATACAATATACATATACACACACATCTATATTTTAAGCAATTGGATCAAATGATTATGGAGGCTGATAATTCCAGACCAAGGAGAGCTGATGATATAGTTCCAGTTCAAGTCCAAAGGCCTGAGAATATCAGAATCGATGGTGTAAGTTTCAGTCTGAGTCTGTGTCCAGAGACAAGAGAAGACCAACATCCCAGCTCAGAAACAGGCAAAGAGAGAGAATTCTTGTTTACTTAGCCTTTTATTATTTTCAGGCCTTTAATGGTTTGGATGAGACTCACCCACATTTGGGAGGAGAATCAGCTTTACTCAGTTTGCTGGTTCATATGTTAATTTCATCTAGAAAAACCCTTACAGACACATTCAGAAATGTTTAACCAGTATCTGGGCACCCTGTGGCCCAGTCAGGCTGACACATAAAACTAATCATCATAGGACTGGAAGGCTCAACTCTAAGGAAAATTTAGAAAAAACATCTTTAAACGTATCTACTTCACAAGATGACTATCAACTTTTTTTTTTTTTTGGCAAGTTATTGGAAATCATAGTACTGCCCAATATACTGAAATAAACCCCTTAGGATGCTGTCAGATATCAGAACAGCATAGCTCATGAGGAAAGTGGCAGCTGATGAATGCTGAATAACATGAATATTTATGGCAGTAAGATGATTAAATAAAAATTAGAGACTGGTATGGGAGACATATAAATTTTGGGTAAAAATAAAGATCAAGAAGAAAAAAATATGTATAGATTAAAGTAGTTCTTCTTAAGCAAAAGGCCTTGGAATATTATGAACTCAGAGGGATGGAGCCAGGAAGACTTTAGAGGTGAGATTCTGACATTCACTGGTTTTTCAGTCATTCACTGGTTTTTCAATTATACTTGTTCAGATAGATAGCAATCATCCTATACTACTGTCTTCTTCAAATCAGGGAGGGAAATGCATTATCATCTATTTTTGCAACTTGGTATTGTGCAGAGTTCTGGCAGAGAAGTCAAAAAACCCAATCCAAGGCCTGGTGTTTCCCATCAAATGAGTATGTTACTTATTATCTTTGTACCTTAATCCTTAAGGATTTTTTTTTTTTTTTTGCTCTTTACTCTCTCAATTCTGAAGAGATTTCAGCCTTAATTTCTTAATATTTATATATTAAGTTCTCATCTATAAATTGACAATAAATAAATAACTGCCCACCAAAAAAACCCATAAAAACCTAAGGAATTGCTTCTTTACAATAGACTTTTTCTTGTTTGTTTAAACTTATAGCAAGAACAATTAGTGGGGTGACATTTACTTGCTCTTCATTGCATTTATTCTATGTTAGCATAATAATTTAATTATTAATAGAAACATAATGGAATTTAAAATAAATAAACTTTACTCTGGTTCATTTAAAGCTGAATGAGGAAAGGAAATAAGCCTGCTTTTATGTATTTTCCTCTGGAAATATCTATTATAACTATGAAAAAAGTATTTTTGAGCTACTTTCAGTATTAACTGGCATCTGAGGAATCTGTAATTTTTAGAAACCTAAACCTTTTTGCTAAAAGGCCCTGAAATTCTACTTTAGGAAGAAATGATACATTAAAATAAAATCTAAAACCAAAAAGGGAGAGACTTAGAGAACACAGTGGAAGTAGAGTAGAAGAATTGGTGCAGAAATTAGGGTGCAGGTCCATCTTTCCCACTCCCTAAAGCTAGGCACAGTCATGGGATTTCCTTTGTCCAAGAAAATTCCGTGGAGTGACTTCATTACAGTTATAAGCCTACTTATGTATAGGTATGTATCTATGATTAGAATTGCTGGGCCGTAGGGTATTTAATTGTCAACTTTACTAGAAATTGCCAGACTGCTCTCCAAAGTGATTTTACTGATTTGCACTCATTCCTACCTGAAATTTATGAGACTGTTTATGTCCTCATGACCTTGCCAAATATTGATAGGCTTGTCAGTTTTTGCTGATATAATGATGAAATAATATGCTTTATTTCACATTATTTCTGATTATTAGTGAGGTCAAGCAACTTTCCAGATAAATATTTGCCAGGTATATCTTTGGGATCTTCTGTCCATTTGCTTATTTTAATTTGGGTTATTTGCCTTTTTCTTTCTTGGAATTCTTTTATGTATTCTGGATACTGTTTCTTTGCCACATGTATTCAAAATATTTTCTCCTTGTCAATGTCTTCTCTTAATTTTTAATGGTGTCTTTAGCAGGCAGATTTTGAGATGGCACCCAATGATCCCTGCCTCTTGGTATTGAGGACTTTGTGTAATCTCTTCCCCTTGAATGTGGGCTATTCTCTTCACTTCTCAAAGTGATGGGATGTCACTTCTGAGAGTAGGTGATAAAATATCTGTGGCTTCTATATTGGATTCTCTCTCCCTCTTGGATACATGCACATTTTATTTGCTCTGGTGGAAGCTATGTCCTGAGTAGCCTTATGCAGGAACACATGTGGTGAGAAACTGAAGTTTCCTGCCAAACAGCCATGTGAATGAACTTGGAAGCAGATCATCCAGCCCCAGTCGAGTCTTCAGAGACCGTAGTCTGGCCAATACCTTGCCTGCAAAGTTACGAGAAACCCTGAGCCAGAATCTGGAACTAAGCTTTGCAAGATTCCTGACCCTTAGAAACTGTGAGAGAGAATAAGTATTTGTGTTTTAAGCTGTAAAGTCTTGGGAGGTAATGTGTTCAGAAGCAATAGATAACTAATATAGTATCTTTTGTCATGGGAAATTAAAATTCTGGTGTGATGAAAGAAATCCATATCAAATGTATGAATTTTCTGGTATTTTTGTGTTACCAGATAAATTCTAGGCTTGAATTTATAAAGATATTTGTATATATTTTCTTTGAAACATTTTTCTCATGGATTCCTTTGTTATGTTGTACTTTCATATTGGTTATGGTATAAAAGAGGCTTTATATTTTTGTCAGATAATCTTGTTGAAATGTCAACAATGTTGAATTATTTATTTATTTTAATACCTTCTAGATAGATTCTCTTGGAGTTTCTATGTAAACAAACATATAATCAGCAAATGATGACTATTTCATATATTCCATTCTGATAAATTTTAGAAGTCAGCTTTATTGAGATGTGATTTACATTTAAAAAATCAATCAATTTTAAAGTTTTATTGAGTTATGAAATATGTGTTATCATCACTATAATCATGTGTGTTGTCATCACTATAATCATGATTTGGAGTATTTCTCTAACTCCCAGAAGATCTCTAATTCTCCTTTGGAATCAATTCTTTCCTTCTGCCCTTGGCCTCTGACAACCACTGATCTACTTTTAACACTATAGTTTTTTTAATTTCTTTTAAAAAATTGTTATTTTATTGTAGTAAGAACACATAATATAATATCTACCCTCTTAAATTTTTAAATGTACATTGCAATATTGTTCACTGTAGGTAAAATGTTGTATAGCAGATATCTAGAGCTTATTCATCATGTTTTGCTGAAACTTTATGCCCATTGATTATTAGCTCCTAATTTCCTTTTCTACTCAGTCCCTGGTAACCTGCATTCCACTCTTTTGATTCTATGAATTGGATTATTTTAGATAAGCAGAATTATGCAGTATTTGTCTTTAATGTGACTGGCTTGTTTCACTTAGTATAAAGTCCTTAAGGTTCATTCATGTTGTTAAATATTGCAGGGTTTTTTTCTAAGGCTGAATAATATTCAGTTGTGTGTAAATTTTTATCCATTCATCTGCCAATGGACATTCAGATTGTTCCCACATTTTGGCTATTATTTAAATGTAATAACACAGGAGTGCTAATATCTCTTCAAAATTCTGATTTCAGTTCTTTTGTGTAAATATCCAGAAATAGGATTTCTGGATCATATGGTAGTTCTATTTTTAGTTTTTTGAGGAACGTCCTTACTGTTTTCCATAGTAGATGCATAATTTTGGATTCCTGACAGCAGCAGAAAATTTCTCCACATCCTCACCAGTGCTTGCTATCTTTTGTTTTTTCTGATAATAGCCATCCTAAAAGTTGTAAGGTAATAGCTCATTGTGGTTTTGATTTGCACTTTCTCAATGGTTAGTGACATTGAACATTTTTTTATATATTCATTGGTAATTTGTGTATTCTTTGCCCATTTATTAATCAAGTTATTTGTTTTTTGGCTCCTGAGTTGTAGGACTTCCTTATATATCTTAGATATTACTCCGTAATCCTGTATATAGTTTACAAATATTTTCTCTCATTCTATAGGTTGCATTTCATTCTATTGATTTTTGTTCACTGTTGTGTAGAAGCTTTTTAGTTTGCTGTAGTCCCATCTATTTATTTTTGATTTTGTTGCCTATACTTTTGGTGTCATATCCATGAAATCATTGCCAAGACCAATGTCATAAAGTTTTTCTTCTATGTTTTCTTCTAGGAGTTTTACAGTCTCAGGTCTTACATTTAACACTGTAATTCATCTTATGTTGATTTTTGTGTATGTTATAAGATCAGGATCTATTTTCATTTGTTGTATGTGGATATCCAGTTTTCCCAATACTATTTGTTGAAGAGACTATTCTTTCCTCATGATAAATTCTTGGCACTGTTGTGGAAGATTAGTTGTCTGTGTATTCCTGGGTTTATTTCTAGATTCCCTGTTCTGTTTTGTAGGTCGATATGTCCGTCTTTATGCCGGTACCACCCTGTTTTGATTATCGTAGCTTTGTAATGTATTTTGAAATCAGAAAATGTGATGCCTCTAGGTTTGTTCTTTTTTTTTCAAGATTGTTTTGGCTATTTGGGGTCTTTTGTAGTTCCATATGAATTTTAGAATTTTTAAAATTTCTTTTAAAAATGCTATTGGGATTTTTATAGGGATTGCATTGTAGATCACTTTGGGTGGTATGGATATTTTAACAATAGTAAGTCTTATAATTTATGAACAGAGAATGTCTTTCCATTTATGTGTGTTTTCTTATAATTTTCAGTGTAGCAGTATTTCATTTCCTTGGTTAAATTTATCTCTGAATATTTTATTCTTTTTGGTGCTATTATAAATGGGATTATTTCCTTAATTTACTATTCAGATAGTTGATTGCTAGTGTATAGAAATACAATGATGAACATACAGTATGTGGTCATTTTTGTGTGACTTATCTCACTTAGTACAGTGTTTTGAGATTCCTCTATTTTTAAGTATATCAGTAGATAGTTTTTTCTTATTGCTGATTAATATTCCATTATATGAACATACTGCAATCTGTTTATCCACAAAAGATTGAAATTGAATGGTTTGAAGTTGGTGGTTGTTATTAATTTGATGATTCAAATTCAGGTCTTTGCATGGACATATATTTTCATCTTTATTGAATAAAAACCTAAGAGTAGAAATGTGGGTCAAATGATAAGTATATGTTTTACTTTATAAAATACTGCCAAAGTCTTTCCCAAATGGTTGTACCATTTTGCATTCCCACCAGCAGTTTATTTTAGTTCCAGGTGTTCCACATTCTTTCCAAAATCTGGGTTTGCAGTTGTTTGAATTTTATCTGCTCTAATGGGTGTGTAGGGGTATCTCACTGTGGTTTCGTTTGCATTTCCCTAATGACTAAGATTGTTGGAGTGTCTTCCTTGGTTTATTTGCCATATGTATTTTTTCATTGGTAAATTTTCTATTTAAATCTATTGCCCATTTAAAAAAATTAAGTTGCTTATATTCTTACTATTGAGTTGTAAGAGGTTTTTATTAATATATTTTACGTTTAAGTCGTTTATGAAATATGTGCTTTGTAAATATTTTCTCCCAACCTGTGGATTGATTTTTCATTTTCTTAACAGTATTCTAATAGTATCTTTTAAGGAGCAAAAAAAATTAATTTTGATGTAATCAAATTTGTCAAACTTTTATAATTATGCTTTTTGTATCCTATGCAAAAAAAAATCTTTGACCAATTGAAGGTTGCTAAGATTTCTCATTTGTCTTCTTCTGGAAGCTTTATAATTTTACTTATGCTTAGGCCTATATTCCATTTCAAGTTAATTTTTGTATATAGTGTGAGGTGTTGATTGAAGAGTATTTTTTGATTTCGATACTTGTGATAGTGTCATTTGTTGAAAAGACTCCTTTCTCCTTTGAATTCTGTTCACACCAATTAAAAATTAATTGACTACTGAGGTGTGGGTCGGTTTCTGAAATTCCTATTGTGCTTCATTAATTTGAGATAAATATATTTTTTAAGCTGTCAAAGTATAAGAAGAAAATTAGAGAAGTCACTTCCAGGGTAATATTTTCATAGGTTAAAAAAATTTATCTCTTTAATCGTTCTGGAAATCTTAGTTATTTTATAATGTGAGATGAGAATCTAACTTTATTTTCTTCTAAATGTATGTGTAATGATTGCCACTTATTGGTTATATTTCCCTTTTATTTGAAGCATTACCTTAAAAAATGCATATATGTATCACAGTATACATATCAAATACATTTATTTCTGTTTTTAGTCTATCAATTTTGTTCTGTTGCTCTCATTTTGTATTCCTGTACACCATTCTGCACTAATATCATGCTCTTTTCATATACATTACAGTGGTTCAGATTTATGGTAGAGAAAATCCTCTTTTTCAAAAATTTCTTGGCTATCATTTCACATTTACTCTTCCAACTGATCTTTTTGCATCTTGAAAAAATATATTGCTCCATGATTTTGTTCCTCAGTAGAGAATTGCTAACACTTTCCTTTTGAGAAGGGATATGATTGATTTTTTTCATCTTATGCACAATGAGAGAAAAGGACTCAACAGGCTATAAAGGAATCAGGCAGAACAGGTTTGGGCATGCCTTCACAGTGTAAACAAATCTGTCTACAGATGTGGTTCTGAAATAATGCATTTAATAATAATACACTGTAATTGATGTGGTGTCCTATGGCCCCTAGGCATCCAAAGGACTATAACTCGAAGTGTGTTTTCCAAAGCAAAGGGCAGAAGGATTTAATAAAGACCAGAATTATAGAACAGCTTGATTTCCTCCATTTCCTACCACATGATTCAGAAATATTGTGTAAAGTGTAAAGTAAGTGAAACTAGAAGATGTATCAGATCTCATTAGAATTTCCTGATCATCTTATGAATGTAGGAGCTTCAGTATTAATAGCTATGAGTTGGTTTTCATTGGTCCAATTTCATCAATTCCCCAGTGACAGGTCTTAACACCAAAAGAAATTCTGACTGTTGCACTGAATCTAAAATTTTCTGGCATTTAATCAAACCTTCAGCATTATCTGCAGTAATCTTTTGGGACATGCTTTTTCTTAAATGCTGTGCTAACTGGAATAGAAGTGAGTTCCCTGGCTTGAATTCTAGGAGGTTAAATACAGGTTTACATCTTTCATCAGGATAGATATCTACTAATACCATGATAGATTGATAATCACCATGATGCATCTGCTGATGTCATCTACTTTTAGATAAGGAGACAGCTGTGCTGTAACTCTGGTAGGTTATAATTCTATTTGGACTTATTTCAGTAAGAGAGGGACTTTGAGGAGGAGTGCCAGTGGGTGGGCCTGCAAGGTCACGGGGTCAGAGGTAGTAGCAGCATAATTTACAAACTCCAAATAGAGCCTGCGTCCAGGAAGAGATTTTTTTTTTTGCTTGATCTATTATTATTAACTTTTTTCCACTTTACAACATTATCTGCATATGCATATTTTAAATATCAGAATAATATTTTATTTTGTATGCATACCATAATATAGTTAATAAATATCTTCCTATTTAACTATTCCTAATGTTTTGCTTTTTCAAAAATTTGATGAGTATATTAAAACATATTATTAAATTGCTTACCAAAAGTATTTTACAATTTTCAATCCTACTAGCAGATGATGTATGAAACTTTCAGTTTTAATATACCATCAACATAAGATTTTAAATAAGTATTTTAATGTAATGAATAAACATTATTTGTTATTTTATTGTACATTTTTATTACTATGAAATTTAAGTATATTCATATATATTTATCACTTGTATTTCCACTTTTGTTCAGGCTATCACTGAAGAGCTATTATTTAATCTAGATTTAGAAGAATGATGAGAGTTTATAGGATAAAGAAGGGAGAAAGGATATTCCTAGCAGAGAGTGCCCCCATGGGTTCAACCAAGAGGCTCCTGGAATTGATAACTGAATTCAGTAAAGTCTCAGGATATAAAATCAATACACACAAATCAGAGGCTTTCATATACGCCAACAGCAGTAATACCGAGAACCAAATCAAAGACTCAATTCCCTTCAAGTAGCAACAAAGAAAATAAAGTATCTAGGAATATATTTAACTAAGGAGGTAAAAGACCTCTACAGGGAGAACTATGAAACATTGAGGAAAGAAATAGCAGAGGACGTAAACAGGTGGAAAACCATACCATGCTCGTGGGTCGGCAGAATCAACATTGTTAAGATGTCTATACTACCCAAAGTGATCTACAGATTCAACACAATCCCTATTAAAACACCAACGTCATTCTTCACAGATGTAGAAAAATTAATTTTACGCCTCTTTTGGAACCAGAGAAGACCCCGCATAGCAAAACCAATTCTAGGCAATAAAAACAAAATGGGAGTTATCAATTTACCAGACTTCACACTTTATTATAAGGCCGTAGTAATCAAAACGGCTGGGTACTGGCACAAAAATAGAGCCACTGACCAGTGGAACAGAACTGAGAACCCAGATATAAAACCATCCTCATATAGCCATCTAATCTTTGACAAAGCAGATCGAAACATACACTGGGGAAAAGAAACCTTATTCAATAAATGGTGCTGGGAAAACTGGATAGCCACATGTAGAAGACTGAACCAGGATCCACACCTTTCACCTCTCACAAAAATCAACTCACTCTGGGTAACAGATTTAATCCTAAGGAGTGAAACTATTAGAATTCTAGAGGGAGATGTTGGAAATACTCTTCTAGACATTGTCCTAGGCAAAGAATTTATGAAGAAGACCCCAAAGGCAATTACAGCAACAACCAAAATAAATAAATGGGACCTGATCAAATTAAAAAGCTTCTGCACAGCCAAAGAAACTCTCACAAGAGCAAACAGACAACCTACAGAATGGGAGAAAATGTTTGCATGCTACAAATCTGATAAAGGGCTGATAACTAGAATCTACTTAGAACTCAGGAAAATCAGCAAGAAAAAATCAAACAACCCTATCAAAAAGTGGGCAAAGGACATGAACAGAAACTTTTCAAAAGAAGACAGAAGAATGGCCCAAAAACATATGAAAAAATGCTCAACATCTCTAATTATCAGGGAAATGCAAATCAAAGCCACAATGAGATATCATTTATCTCCAGTGAGACTGGCCTTTATCAAAAAGTCCCAAAACAATAAATGTTGGTGTGGATGCGGAGAGATAGGAACACTCATACGCTGCTGGTGGGACTGCAAACTAGTGCAACCTCTGTGGAAAGCAATATGGAGATACCTTAAAGAGATACAATTAGAAGTACCATTTGATCCAGCAATCCCATTACTGGGCATCTACCCAAAAGATCAAATGATACTCTATAAGAAAGACACGTGCACCCGAATGTTTATAGCAGCACAATTCACAATTGCAAAGATGTGGAAACAACCCAAGTGTCCATCAATACATGAGTGGATTAATAAAATGTGATATATGTATACCATGGAGTACTATTCAGCTTTAAGAAACAATGGTGATATAGCACCTCTTGTATTCTCCTGGATAGAGCTGGAACACATTCTACTAAGTGAAGTATCCCAAGAATGGAAAAACAATCACCACATGAACTCACCATCAAATTGGTATTAACTGATCAACACTTAAGTGTACAGATAAGAATAACATCTATTGGATGTCGGGCAGTGGGGAGAGGGAAGTGGGAGGAGGGGACGGGTATATGCATACACAAAGAGTGCGATGCGCACCATCTGAGGGATGGACGCACTTGAAACTCGGACTTGGGGGGTGGAGGGGGGCAAGGGCAACATACGTAACCTAAACATCTATACCCCCATAATATCCTGTAATAAAAAACAAAAAGAAAGAGAAACTAACTATATATGATGGATAACAGTGTCCAGTTATAGTTCACATTGTGTAAAAGTTGCAATATCACTTCACAAAAATCTATGTGTAGTACAGAATCGCATGTTGGGCAACAAGATGTACTGCATATTAAGTCTCAGCTCGAGTTTGGTATCAAAGTGTTGAACCAGGTTACTGCAGAAAATTAAAATATTTTCTTACTGCTGATTGTCCTTATTTGTGAGGGAGAGGAAACATGTTTCTATCTTCGTTTTTCTCTGCAGCAACTTGCATTCCACTCGCAGGGGGAGGTAGTATTGGTCTACGCCTTCCAGCTTCCACTCTTTTCTCTCATTGCTATGAGGGAAAGCCCACCATCCATGGTCCCTTTGTTAGCTGTGGTTATGGTGCTTGTAAGATGCAAGCATTGCCTCTCTATCTCTCCAGGTGGTAAAGAAATAGCTCCAGTCATGATTTAGAGGAACATAGTGGGAGAATTAAGTATACCACAAGTCCTGTTTTTGGATGGTAATATTTTATCTCCTTCACACTCTATGTCTATGTCACAAATTGGGTGGAACCCTCAAGGCAAAAGCTGTGATTAATTATACCTAAAAACTTCTAACATCCCACTTTATCTACTTACATGCCAAGTATCATCCTTTCCTTGGTAATTCTGTAAGTGTGAGATTACTATTTAGGTGCTGGGCCAAAAGACCACCAGGGAAATCATCTCTCTTGTGAGTCCTGGAGGAATGGATGAAGTCATATGGAGACTGCAAAATCCTAGGGTTGTTTCTTGTTTGACAGACAATGAACAGAATAGTATTGGGGTGGATTGCAGAGAAAATTATGGCCAAAATAAACATTCTTAATAAAAAGAATAGATTTACTAAGTGTATTCTTTATACTAACATTGGCTTTCTTAACTTTTCAGTGAAATACAATAAATCCTGATGGTAGGAAGTTGGAACAAATTTTGTAGAGAAGTGGTATGGCCAGGACAGCAGAGAGGACAAGATTTTTTGTGATATTTATGGTAAATCTGCAAGAAAAATTTTGAAAAGAGAAAAATTTCAAAAAGAAAAATTTCCTGCTATTTTTACACAGGCACATAATTCACATCACCTCTACTTGAAAAAAAAAAATTTACTCAAGTTGGGCCTGATAGTGGTTGATATTGCCAAGAATGTTCTTTATAGCTCTAGCGGTTCTGAGATATGAGTACACAAAAAAAGGTTCTGAAAATTTCCTTGGGTTAGAGAATTATCTATACCCTTTTGGCATTCGTTTTTTTCTTTTTATATTTCAGAATTTTATGGGGGTACACACATTTTGGTTATATAATTTGCTTTTGTACAGTTTGAATCAAAGTTATAAGTGTGGCCTTCACCCAGTTAGTTTGCACTATGCCTGTTAGGTGTGAATTTACCCATTCCCCTCCTCCCCCTCCCACCTACTTGATTTCCCTTGAGTTTTACTCCCACATGTGTGTGTAAGTGTTGATCAATTAGTTCCAATTTAGTAGTGAGTACATGTGGTGTTTGTTTTTCCATTCTTGTGATACTTCACTAAGAAGAATGGCCTCCAGTTCCATCCAGGTTATTATAAAAGATACTAGTTCACCATTTATTTTTTAGTTTCAGAATATTACAGGGCTACAAATGCTTTGGTTACATGAATTGCCTTTGTACCGCCCAAGTCAGAGCCACAGCCATGCCCATTGCCAAGACAGCGTGCGCCGCATCTGTTAGGTGTGAATTTACCCATACCCATTCCCTCCTCCCTCCTACCTAACACCTTAAGAATGTTACTTCCCATATGTGCACATTAGTGTTGATTGATTAGTACCAATTTAATGGTGAGTACAAGTGGTGTTTGCTTTTCCATTTTTGTGAAATTTCACTTCGAAGAATTGGCTGCAGCTCCATTTTTTTTATGGCTGCGTAGTGTTCCATACATAACCACCATTTTATTAATCCACTCAGGTATCTACGGGCACTTGGGTCGATTCCACGTCTTTGCAATTGTGAGTTGTGCTGCTATAAACATTCGTGTGTGGATGTCTTTTTATAGAATGTCTTTTGTTCCTTTGGGTAGACACTTCTTTAAAAGTGCTCTTGCTATGGCAAACAATGAATTCTTAATGGAGTTCAGGGCCATCTCGCCAAGCCGAGAGAGCTGCTCCTGATGGGAGGAGCCTAATTCTGTGATTGCTAAGGCCCCTAGTCAGGCTTTTTCCATTCATATCTACTAGCCTGGTTCCTCTGTGGGGTAGGGCATGCGCCCTTCCTGCCTGTTCCCTAGAACTCCACAGCATTTTCCCCTCTGATCGGTCCATGTGCATTCCCTGTCTGCCCAAGACCGGCTCTGGAGCTATCCCACAGTTCATGTGTCTGACCCACTGGCTTGTGTGTCTGCCTGATGCTGGTAGGTAGGGGGATCCCCAATTGTGCAACCCTTTTCCACCACTAGTCCCCAAGGCAAGGGTGGGGGCTCTCTATCCGCAGAGGTCTCCACTAGGGGCATGCTCCCACCTGGGGAGTAGTGGCCACTCAAGAGACTCTTGGATCAAGCTGCACTCCTTATTGAGGTGAGTGTGGGGAGGGGCTGCTGCTCCTGCTCAGCCTGCAGCACTCAAGGCATTAGGTTGCTATGGGAACCTGGGCCTATGCTAATTCAGTCCCAGTGCTGCAGCCTTCTTCAGTATGGTGATTCTCCAGACAGGGATAGGGATAGGGCAAAACTCACAACACCCCTGCTCCTCTGCACTCCTCCACAGCCTCCCATTGAGTATGGTCGCAAGGGTTCTCCCTTTCTCCCCGGCCTGCAACCTCGACCTCTCCCCTACATCTCCCTGCCGTGCTCTCACCAAGGCGGGGGCACCAGGTTCAGCCCACCTGTATGAGCTGTCAGTAGGTGAAGGCACCACAAATGCCTGTGAGCAGGAAGATAGGAAACTCTGGCTGGCCCGCCGGCTGGGGCCAAAACGCCCTCCGTGTTGAAAAGCAGGCTTCTTAGTACTGAGGACTCTAGCGGGCCGCTATGGTGTGTGTGTGGGGCAGGGGGGCGGCTGTGGTCTCCCTGCATTGCTCTCATGACCTAGGGACACTGGCCCTGCCTGCCTATCTAAGCCGCTGCTGCGGCTTTGCTCTCAGAGGCAGTTCATCTGGAAATACGCCCCTGTTATGGGTAGACGGGTCTTTCAGTGCAGAAGACTTTGTCGGTTGCTATGGGGAGGGTGGGGCTCCGCCTACAAGTTGGCTTGAGCCAGAATTACTTTCTGAGATGCCAGGAAGCTGGGAGGAGGCCTCCCGATGCAGGGATGCCAGCTTTCTAGTCCCTCGTGGAACTCCCCCGCAGGATGAGAGCCCCGTGTCCCATTGCTGGCCTGAGGCAACCGGGTCGCGGAGGGGGACCCCCTTACCCGTTCACTGGGCTCCAGGCCTTCCTTGATTTGGTTCCTGCCACCGTTTTCTCTTATCTATCCTCCTCTCTTTCAGCTTCACAGCACCTCTTGGTGGGGTCCCTGGACTCCTCTTCTGTCTGTTCCTGTGGTCCACATCCAAGCAGTAATTGTTCTCTGTTGTCCTCAGTCCAACTCTTTACTCTTCTTCCAGGACTGTCCAACAAGCTGTGTCTCTAGTTTGCCATCTTGACTCCTTCGCTTTTTGCATTCTTACTCCTTGAAAATGTCAAATATAAGGCCTAAGCTACACTCTTTTGTGGTGCCAATAAGAACGTGAGTAGTTTGCCTAGGAAACAGTAAGTTGTTAATTTACCTTATGGTTCTCTACCTCAAAATGTAAAGGGCATTCCTATATAGCATGTAGACTTTGAGTTTGGAAACTTCAAGGAGGTTTTTGAGTTTATCATCTTCCTGTCTGATTGATGAATTCAATGAGTTGTCCTTTGGAGGTGCTGAGTGGGTAGTTATACCCAGAGGGAAGATGTCCCTCGATTGGACAAAGCCCTTGAAACTGTAATATATTATGTCTATAATGGAGCTCTGTTCTCTTTTTGTGGGACCACTTTACAGCTCTTTCTCCGAAATGACTGTTGTCTCTCTAATACATGGTGATAACACTGTAGATTGTGTACCATGGCAAATTCTTGTTAAAAGTCCTGGTAATGTTGAGAAGAGCTTAAGGGTACATATGCAACCAAACTTCCTACAGAAACTGAAAAATTTTTATTTTGCTCGAGCTGGTACTTTTTTTTTTCTCTGTAAGAAATCAACATTCAGGAAAGGATTTTCCTTATATGAGGAATCAAAACTATGTAAAACTATCTAAAAATGTAACATTATATATTACTATCTTGGAATAATTTTCTTATTATTGGAGTTATTGGCTAACAGGTAATGTAATGGATAGTTTAAATGACATATTAGGAGGTGCAAGGCATCCAAAAAGGAAAAAAAGATCAGGGTGAAGAAAGGTTATGGCCAGAAAATGAAGAAAAATCAAAACCTAAACAGAGTTCTTTTCTGGTTTGGATAATAGTAGGAAAAATGAGACATGGATCCAGATTTTAAAAATAATATTATAATAGTGATTAGTTATGCCTTATACATGGTTTCTATTGCTTACAAATCAATCAAGTGTTACTTTGATTGAATAAATGGAAATTGAATTTTGGATGTTAATTTTATAATAAATATTTGCTTTTGTTATTTGTAAGTTTCATATAACAAACTTTGATATGATTTTGTTTTGTTTTTTTTTTGTTTTTGTTATGATTTAATGAAAATAAATCGTATGAATGAATGTTGTTTTGAAATCTCCTTGCATTCTTTGGAAGAAAATTGCATTCTAAAGACAGCATTATTGAAGCTGTTACCTAGATATTCATTTAGTTATAATTTAAAAATTGGATTCATGATTGATACTTAGCCTTACTTTAGTACTTTCTTAGGGAAAAGTTTGAAAAATGTTTACTTGATTTACTTGATTTTGAGTTATGTGAATTTGTAAAGATTACATGTTTTCCATTTTAATACAGTTAAGCGTATATTTTTTCTTTTCTACAAAGTACCAAAAAGAACTACATTTTAGAATTTAAAACTTTAGGGGAGCTTGTTCATCATCAAGGGAAGCTTTTTCTGGGTAACTTCTAAGGGTAATGATGTTATAAGAAACTAAAAATTGGGCCCATTTTTTATAAAATAAATAATATAATTTCACATGACTAGACTTACATAACTTTTAATGACTGTGAAGTTTCAAACATAGCATTATTTGATACTTATTTGTGGTTTTTGCTATATTTTTTCTACAGAAGTGGACAACTTTATATTTTTTTTGAGGGTTCTTTTTTCCCTCATTTATTTTTGGTTGAAAAAATACTACCTTTAAATTAAGTGGAACAAATCCTATCACTGCTATGGAAAAGTAACATATATTGTCACTCCAAAACCATGGAACATTGAAGTTAAAGGGTTTTCTGAATAGAAGACAATTCGACAAAATCTGTCTAACTTAAAACAATTATTGTAAAATAGTTTTCAAACTTAACTTAAAAGATGAGATGTTCTGTAAAGCCAGTTTTAAAATATACTCACTAGCAGAGTAGATGGTATCATTAAGAATAATTATCACCTAATTAATTCATTTTCATTTATCCAGCAACTACATACTGAATACCAGCCACATAGTCAGTACTACACTAGGAGCTAAGTATATAGTGGTAAATAAAACATATTTCCTGTTCTTATGTGATTTAGAGTTAGAAGTTTCAGATAAAAATGTTCTCTCCATCTTCATTTTCCAAAATGCTCATATCTACTGTTCAAAGTTATTTGTTTAACATAGTGGCTTGGGTGGCAATGGGAAATAGTTACAAAGAGGAATGACTTTGAACTCAGTAATCTGGGCTAGAAGGCTAGCTAAATCATTTACTGTATTTCTGATATATGAAATTACTTAATCTCTCTGAGTCTCCATCCTCATTTGTAAAGTGGGGATCCTAGCATCTGTTATTTTAGTGCCCAATGGCAGCCCTGGAATTTCTAAATAGGAGACTAGGGGCCAAAATGTGGTTGGAAGAGGGACCCCCAAGAGATTATTTTGCAGCTGTGTTGACAGAGCAAGCATACTTATTTTAACTCAGATTATGTGTTCGTTTGAGATGGACTAATTGAGAATATAGGGGTGCCTAGTCTCTCCTAAATGACCCCTGGACAGTGCTACTATCAGCACCTAACCCAGAATGCAGAAATATATATATATTTATGTGTGTGCGTGTGTGTATATGTATTCTATTATTTATATTACATTGTTAATATATTGTAAATTAATATAGTAGTATTTATATTATTTTTGTATTCTATTATTACTTATATATTGTACAGTATATGCACATATATATGTACTCTATTACTATTTTTTTGGGAAATCATGGTATAGAAGGGAAATTCAGTTGAGATCCTGGGGAAAATTTCTCTTCCTAAACCTAAAGACTATACCTTTCAGGATTCAGGTTTGTGGACTCAAAAGCCTCAATTTGTTTTTGCTCAAATGAGGAGTTAATTGTATGACTCCCAGAGGCCTGACCTATGCACCTTATGTCCAGCTTCTAAATGCTCTTGAAAGGAAAGAGGTTTGTGAGACATTTCACACAAGGCTACTCATTTTTTGAATGAGTCATCCAGGAGTCATTTTTGCAGATATGATCTCTCATTTTTCATCAAATCCTCCTTGTCCTTTTATGGGCACCTTTTGGGAGTTGTCAATTTAGAGTTCTGCTAAAGTAAATTTTAAACATTTTCTTTTTTATAACCTTTGTATTAAATATTAAAATATGAAAAAATGTAATTTCTTATATCCATGTTTAGAGGTTTTAGAGAACCTGGTATATTAAGCATAAAGTTACAGAAAATGTTAACTATCTGGTTAACTGTAAACTGCTTATAGAGTATCCAAAAGATTTATTTTGGTATAAAATCTATTTTTGTATCTGCGCTGATAAAACATAAATATAGCATTGCCAAAGACTTACCAGACATATTACCTGATGTATTCAGGGAGAGAGATGTTACAAACCCAAGTTTGTACTTTTAGCAATGCTGAAAATAATATTAATTATCTATTGTGCAAAAGTTTGCTCCGTAAGTGTTAATCAGAACTTTTAGATTGTAGGATATGCAGAGCTGCCTCTTGGTTCTTTTTGTAAATAGGGGTTTATTGTAAGGATACACATGGATGTAAGGAAGCTGTCAGCAATTGAACATTCAGCACAGGGAAAACACAAGGAAACCAATGATATATCAGAAACGTGGGCAGTCTGCCCATCTATAATTCAGCTCCCTATTGTTGCTGTCTCCCCACCTGCCTCCAGAGATGTACTCTGCTTTCAATTGCCTTTCTCACTCTCTTCTTTGTTTCATTTGACTCATGACTTCTGCATTCTCATACCTTGTGCTGCCTCATGGTTTTGCATACTGACATATAATAGAGAACATGTAATAGTTTATATATGTATTAGTATATAATAGTCAAGTCACTGTATAATACTCACCACCTGGTGTAACAGATTTAAAATGTGTAATCTATGACTTAGGTGTGTATAAATATAACTACATTTTGTAGCTGAGCCCAGAGCACTCTTTATGAAGGTGGAGAATGCTTGATCTTGCTACTTTCATCTGTCGTCTTTTGTCATATAATGTAGAGCAATTCATAACACAATCCCATGGCTAGTTGGGTCACTAAGCTCTTCCAAGGCAGAGAATATGCCTTAGGTTTATTTCTCCAGCATGTAGGAGATTATCTGAGAAAAGAAGATTTTTCAATAAATATTTATTAATAACACAAAAATATCCTTCAATTTTAAGTTTTTAAGGGTAGTCAGACATATTAATTCACTATTAGAAAAATTTGCTAGAGACAGGAAGCAGATTCTTCTGCCTGAGTTTTATTTTTTTTATTTTTTTTGAGACAGAGTCTCACTCTGTTGCCTGGGCTAGAGTGTCATGGTGTCAGCCTAGCTCACAGCAACCTCAAACTCCTGGGCTCAAGTGATCCTTCTGCCTCAGCCTCCTGAGTAGCTGGGACTACAGGCATGCGCCACCATGCCTGGCTAATTTATATATATATATATATATATATATATATATATATATATATATATATATATATTTAGTTGTCCAGATCATTTCTTTCTATTTTTTAGTAGATGAGTCTCGCTCTTGCTCAGGCTGGTCTCGAACTCCTGACCTTGAGCGATCCACCCGCCTCGGCATCTCAGAGTGGAGTGCTAGGATTACTGGCGTGAGCCACCATGCCTGGCCTTCTGCTGAGTTTTAAATGTTAGTGTCCTTCAGGGCTGGTTTCTAGGCCCTTTTTCTTTCTCATTCTAATACCTTTTTGCTAAGTCATCTCTATTCCTTTGCGTCCACTACCTTGCATATGCCACCAATGCCCAAATGAATATGTCAGATCTCTCTTTTGGGTTGCACTCATATATTCAATGTCTATAGTTTTTTTTTTTTTTTTTTTTTTTTCCTGAATGAGACAGGGATCTGAAACTCCCTATGCCCAAAATGAATTCATGGTATTAACCTCTAAATCTGCTTCTTTTCCAGTGTTTTCAAGGGTCAGTAAAAGCATAGTGTCTTAATTCATTTGCACATCTATTCATTCAACAAATATCTATTGTGTGTCTGCGACGTGTCAGAAACTGTGCTGGATGTCAGGAATGCAATGATGAATAGGGAAGTCATGGCCCTTGCCCTTACTGGTCTTTCAGATCTTTTCCTTATTCTTTACTCCTCACATCCAATCTATTACCAAGTCCTATCATTCTACTAGAAAGCATATTTTTTAGTATAAACTACTAGAAACACTGAAAACATGGTAAAATGCTTTAAATGCAGTTCTTATAATATTATTCTCTGGATAAACATGATTGAGGGGCTTCTGAGTCCTCCTAGAAGATAGCACAAAATCCTTAACATGACCAATCAGGCCATGGATGATTTATTCACTGCTTACCAGTCTATCTTCCACTGCACTCCCCTTTCCTTTTGTGATACAGCCACATGGGTGTTCTTTCTGCCTCTTGAGGGCTAATACTCACTTAGTGCCTTCCCACTGCTGGGCTTTTACCTGTGTCATTTCTTCTGTTTGAAAAGCTATCTGCCCACTCTTCCTTGCTTCTATCAGGGTAACTCTTACTTATCCTCAGGGAAGGTTGTTCATTCACTGTCTTTCCTCTGAAATACTGTAACCTCCAGGAGAACAATATTCTTACCCATTTTACTTACCACCATATCTCCAGCACTAGCATAGTTCCTGGCACATAGCAACAGGGTGGTATGTCGAATGAATAAATGAATTAATATGCAATATTCAGATTCCCATTTCTTAGCAAATGATTCCTACTTATGCCCCGGAGTTCACTAAGTCTTCTATTCAGTGATATTGTGTCAAGAAAAGATTTCCCAGTATTCCAATAAATTTCAAACAACTCAAGAAAAGGATGAGAAAAGTCTAAGAAATTAGCATTTACAGCAGCCCATTGCATTTTTTAAAATTTTTATTTTTATGTTAGCCAAAGCAAACAAGGGTGGTTTGGGTCATCTTTGCCTGACAAAAATGTCCTCCGCTGGCCAAGGTGATTGTGAGTTATTTTTTCACTTCTGCTGTTTCTTGCTTCTTCTACCTTTCGAGACTGAGACGTCTAGTGCTTTAGAGGAAAGGAAACACCCAGATATGAAACAAAGGAGTCAGTCTTCAGCTTTTGGCATCCAAAGGAGGTTTTTGAAGCCAATTCCAGTGGGGGCGGGGGGGAACCTGAGAAACCAAACTATTTCATTTGATATAGTCAAAATGTGTTGAGAGAAAAGAAGCTAAACCTGGAAAGGTAGGATTATAAACTCATGGTGAGGAAGATGCAGGAGATGATATAAGGACAGTTTTTTACTGTCCAGGAACGACGACCACCCTTTCTGTACTGGGGAAGAGAATCCTTGAGATGGGAATAGAGCAAGAGAGATGAGTTGCCTGATCCCTGGCCCATGCCCCACCTGACCTTTCATCCTCCTTGTCTTGGTGTCATAACTCAGGGGGCTGGGTGGGGATCAGCAAACATGTTTGGAGTCCCAGAAGAGAGGAAGTTGTGACCAGTTCTTGTGCCTCACACAGGATGGAGCAGCCATAGTACTGCAGGGATGGCAGTATGACCAGTTTGAGCAGATGAGGAACTGAGATACATCCCAGCTTTCTGCAGTCAAGAATAGCAAATGGGAGACACAGAAGTTCATGCATGTCCTAGTGCAGTGGTCCCCAACCTTTTTGGCACCAGGAACTTATTTCATGGAAGACAGTTGTTCCAAGGACTAGGGCGGGGGGATGGTTTCAGGATGATTCAAGCTCGCTGCATTTATTGGGCAGTCAAACCTCTCTGCTAATGATAACCTGTATTTGCAGCTGCTCCCCAGTGCTAGCATCACTGCCTCAGCTCCACCTCAGATCATCAGGCATTAGATTCTCATAAGAAGTGTGCAGCCTAGATCCCTTGCATGCATGGTTTACAGTAGGGTTCACGCTCCTATGAGAATCTAATGCTGCCACTGATATGACAGGAGGCGGAGCTCAGGCAGTGATGCAAGTGATGGGGAGCAGCTGTAAATACAAATGAAGCTTTGTTGCTCACCAGCTGCTCACTTCCTGCTGTGCAGCCAGGTTCCCAACAGGCCACAGACCAGTACCTGTCTGTGGCCTGGGGTTGGGGACTGCAGTCCTAGTGGAAGTCAAAGAAGGCTGAGAGCTCTGATGGACTGGAAGATACTGAGGTCAAGTTTGAAGGACACAGAATGTGGTAGACATCAAAATTAGAAACCCTGGCAAGGACTAAAATATATCAGATGCTAGCACTTGTCCTAAGAAAATGGGTAACCTGGTTATATCAGCAGGAAAACAGAGGGATCAGAAGCAAACACCCAAAGACCAAGCAGGTTGAGATGACACAGCTGAGGCCAATGCAGACCTAGAGAATGAGAACCTTTCCTTTACTGCCTGGTGCTGTGTAGTGTTCTCTTTGTGCACAGACACCAGCCCAGGAAAGAGGGGGAAATAGGAGGTAACCCACAGCAGGGAAACATAGCCCTGAGGGGGAGTTTATATGCTGAATTAACTTGCACACCAAATCCGAAGTGAGGGGGCTGCCTTGTGTAGTATAATGATTAAGATCTTGGTTCTGGAGCCAGCTTGCCGGGCTCAAGTCCCACATCTGCCCCTTGCTAGCTGTGTAACTTTGCAGAAGATTATTTCTCTGTGTTAGGGGATTGAATACATTAATGTTGTGTCTGTTGTAAAATGCTCAGAACAGTGCCTGCCACATGGTAAACACTCAGTGCCAGGTTACCCCAAAGACAAATAGGAAAAATGTTTTGTAAAGAGGAAGGTGGGAGGTTTCAGTCATGAAAGATTTTTCTGAACTGAGCTTTGATTATTTCTATAAAGTTGGCTAGGTCAATTTCCATTCTGCCAAGGGCTAACCATTTTCAGAGGTCACTGCTCTTCCTGTGTAAAGGAAATGTGATGCAGGTAACTGTGAAAACAACTGGCCAAATTTCTAGTTAATCTTCTCTTACTGATTTATTTCTCTCTGGAACAGCAAAATCTAGACACCGAATTACAAATCCAATAACAATAGAATTTCCAAAAGTTTTACCATAAACTCCTCTTAGAATATGTATATTAATAATGTATTTGATGATCTGCTTATATTTCTCTCATCCACCATTATATTCAATGCTATTGTGTCTTGTTCTAAACTTATGTCTTCTGCTGAATAAAAAGATATGGAGGGAGATTTTCCAGTTTAACCAGTATCACTGAGCATCAACTAGTTTGTCAGGCATTGTGCTTAATTCTGATGTAGGCTTTGAATATAGCAAATGAAAAGGACATGGTCCTTGCCTGAGAATTTCGCTTGCAGCACAGTTTAGCGTAATGTAAGTTTTATAATATGGTGCTACGTTAACATGAGATGGAATGTGTATTTGTGTGGCTTAGTGGAAGTGGGTATCTCTATTTTATCTTAATGTGTGTAATTATCTATTTATGTTTTCTGCATATTCCCTTTTTTATGTTTGTTTTTCTGTTTTGGATTCAAATTTTCCAAAGTTTTACTATGAAACATTGATAGAAATGGCTATAAAGAAGCTCCATTCTTGCTTACTAATTTGGAGATACCACTTTCATCCCCTTTCTGTGTCAGCTCTCACCATTTCACCTAGATCCTGAGAATCTTTACAGTGCTGAGGGTGAATATTTTGATATAATAGTCTTTAATACAATAAAAACTTAGAGTACTATGATATCCCTTGATAAAACATCAGAAATATTTTCTTTTCTTTAGTTGACCCTGGTTTCCTTAAAAAGAGATGGATTAGGAGCACAATTTCTAAAACCTTCACTATGCACAGATGAGCATGCTGACCTGAGAAGACTTGGGACTGATTTTTTGAGATCCAGGAATGGGCACTGGTTTCATCTGTGCATATGCTTGAGCATACCCCAGTGCTACTGGTTAAGGCTTATGACACATAAAAGGGATTCTCACTGACCAGTGGCCAGGAGGCCTCTCTCCTTTCACAACACCAGGATTTATACAAGTCCTTCTAGGGCCAAAGCTACATTGGGTCCTGTTTGTTTTTTTCAGACCCTTGTAAAACAGATGACTTCTGCTAATTGCAAGGGGGGCAACCTAGATCTTCTGTGTAATTTCCCAGCTTGATCAACTCCTGATTAACAGAAGGTGATTCTTACCTACCTACCTTCCAAATGACTGGTAAGATACTCAATAAGACCCTATTTTCAGAACTGTTTCCACGACTGAGCAAAAATAAGCAGCTGCTTCATTCAGTTTTTTAACAATTTGAATCAATTTATTTATTTTTCAATGGTAAACAAGCAAAATGTTTTTTTCTAAAGTTTTTTTTAATTTCCTGCCACTAACACTGGGGATTTTTCGAGTGATTATAAGGAAATATGATTTCAAAATCTATTTTGGAAACAATGAGAACTCAAATGAGAGGAGTAAAAAAATATCAATTTTTGCATTTTTGTTTTGATGTGATGCATAAAATTCTATTAATAAGCACTTCAATAATCTGTTCAGTTAAAGAATCCAATTGTATGATGATGTACCTCTGTCTTACACAGCAGTGAAGTTTGAATAGATTCAATCTGAAAGTTATGGGGACAGCGTCAAACTAAATTCAAATGTAAAATGGTTTGCCCATCAATTTAACTGAGATTGTAGAAGTTGGGAGTAGATTTAGATTTCTCTGCTTATAACTTTTTATTATTTCAGTTATGTATTAATGCTACATAATGTAACATTGATTATCTATAAAATGTGGGAGAAGATTAGAAGATCTTTGAAGATTCAGGTTTAACATGCTATAATTCTGTGATTCTCTAACCTTTGAAGCAATTATGGAAAAAAACAACTATGAAGCAAATTATAACATTATGACTTTACACTTGTAGAATGATACAGATTGAACTGATATTTGTATCTGGTGTCTCCTTTTTGGCCCAGAATATGTTGCCATCTAAACAACCTTGGACTGTTGGTTATATCTTATCAATAAAATTCTGTTTCAGTGGAGACTTCACAGTTCTTCCTAGCAACACACCCCATTCCCTCATCAATCTTAAGGTCAGGAAGTCTTCCTATGCCCAAGGCTAGGCGCCTTTGAACATATTACCATTACCTACATTTTTTGAAAGTCCCAAAGCCCTTTCAAAAAGTACAGAAAATCCTCTTCTTTTTGGTTTTTCTTGTGCTTGCTCTATTAAGATACAGAGTTCGCTTCATAGCATTAAAATATATTGTGGAGATAATGAATCTTAACATTTTAAAGATTCATTATTTTTTATTGATACATACTGTTTGTATATATTTATGGGGAACATGTACTATTTTGATACATGTATAGAATGTGTATTGATTAAGTCAGGGCATTTAGGATATTCATCACCTCAAATATTTATCATTTCTTTGTGTTGGGAACATTTTGAATCTTCTCTTTTAGCTATTTTGAAATATACTATAAATTATTGTTAACTGTAGTGACCCTACTGTGCTATTGAACACTAGAACTTATTTCTTCTATCCAGCTTTATGTTTGTACCCATTAACCAACCTCTTTTTATCCCCATCCCCTTCCCAATCTCTGGTATCTATCATTCTACTCTCTACCTCCATAAGATCAACTTTTTTTAGCTCCCACATATGAGTGAGAACATGTGGATATTTGTCTTTCTAAGCCTGGCTTATTTCATTTAACGTAATGACCTCCAATTCTATTCATGCTGCTGCAAATGACAGGATTTTATTTTTTTTTTTGTGGCCAAGTAGTTGAATTTTAACATTTTATACTAATTTACTAAGTGACTTTTCACCTTCTATTCTGTTTTGCAAAATTTTAGTTTTCTTTTTCCATGTCTTTTTGAACTCTTTTGTCTCTGGCTAAATGTGAAGTAAACTGTCAGTTCACAACCAAGGCAGCTTTTACAAATGAATGGATTAACAATGATAATGAGAAGGAATTCATAAGCACTTACAATTGAAGGCCTGTGATGTTCTTTTCTTGGTTAATATGATACATTGGCAAGAATTATAACTAATGACTTTACCTGTAAAATTGAGAACAAATGATACTTTAAAAAAAAGTTTTGTTTTCATTGACACATAAAAATTGTACATAATTGTGGGGTATGGTTTGATGTTTCCATTCATGTATACATTGTGTAATGATCAAATCAGGACACTGATACTTTTGATGGGCTTGTTAGGTGACACTTTGAAAAGTTATAAACATCCACTGAACTAGAGTAGGCATCATTACCTATGAAATACCCATTTCCAGAACATTCTTCCTCTTTCCTTTCTAAACTGTAAGGTTGCTCACCATATCATTTTCTCATTGGTTTTATGGAACAATGAATAACATATGGCAATTACCAGCCTCCCTCAGGTTCCAGTGTTTCAGTGCAGCTAAGGTGCCTTGTGGAGATTCTCTTGTTTGTCTCTTTTCCTTATAGTCACTTTTATATTCTTCATACTTCACAACTAGCCAAGATGCACCAGTGGATACCATTATTGGTGCCCATAGATCAGGCATTGGGCTGGTGACCCTTGTGGAGATCAGTTTTCACTGTTCTCCCTCCTGATTCAGTGCAGGCAAGGGAATTGAACAAGAGCCAGGACATGTGGCAGCCCTTAAGTTTCTTCCAAATTTTATGAGCTCAGAATTTAATGTGGAGTTCACCCCTCTCTCTGTCACTGCCCTTGACATCATAGAATTTACACTACCATGTTGCCCTTAAAACTTGGAAATTGCCTATTATTCAGGTCACTGGAGGAGTTTGCTTATTGATTCTGAAGCTGATATTTGGTAAGAATTCAGAGTGTAATGTAGAGACCTCATCTCCCAAATCCTGTCTTGTGTGCTCCCTCCTACAGAGCAGGGCATAATTTTGCTCGTGGTATATGCAAGCACCTTTTCCCAGCACACCCTCATCAAAGCTTGCCTTTCCTTGTGCCAGACACTAGTACACTCTATCAATTTAATACTCTTAAGCCTTTAGTTATGTAGCTTTTCCAGGTATGCCTAATTTTTCTGTTCATCTAAAAATAGCTTTATATTATTATAAATAGAATGCATGTTTGGAGATGAAAATACACTGTTCATTAGGTATACCATTACAAACCATTGGCCTCTGGCCATGCTTCTCTAATGGTGTAATTTTTATACCCTCAGGGATATGGTTATGTATCCTCTCTTTATTTTGAAGGCTATAATTATAAACACATGTCTTTGACTGGATACCTCATATCACTAGCCTTCATCCACTCTGCCAGAAGACATGCACAGTGCAATACAACATCAAAGGAAACCCAGTGAAATGTTGGTCTCTTATTTGAGATATATTTGCATTGGGTTCATACTAGCTTATTACTACATTCGAAAATCAAACCTTAAGCTAAGGCTGAGAGGTTTTAGGAGAGCAACCTTAGTACTAAATAGATGAGATAAAAGTTATACTCAGGTTATAAAATCAATGTACAAAAATCAGTAGCATTCCTTATACACCAACAACAGTCAAGCTGATAATCAAATCAAAGACTCAATACTTTTCACAATAGCAACAAAGCAAATAAATACCTAGGAATATATTTAGTGAAGGAGGTGAGAGACCTCTGTAGGGAGAACTACAAAACACTGAAGAAGGAAATTGCAGAGGATGTAAAGAAATGGAAAAACTTATCATGCTCATGGATTGGCAGAGTTAACATTGTTAAAATGTCTATACTACCTAAAGTGATTTACAGATTCAATGCAATCCCCATTAAAATACCAATGTCATTTTTCACAGATCTAGAAAAAATAATTCCATGCTTCGTATGGAACGAGAAAAGACCCCAAATAGCCAAAGCAACCTTAAGCAAAAAGAACAAATCAGGAGGCATCAATTTACCAGACTTTAACCTACAAGGCTATAGTAACCAAACAGCATGGTACTGGCACAAGAATAGAGACATAGACCAATGGATCAGAACAGAGAACCTAGATATAAACCATCCTCATATTGCCACCTTATCTTTGACAAAGCCAACAAAAATGTACACTTGGGAAAAGAATCCCTATTCAATAAATGGTGCTGACAAAATTGGATAGCCACATTTAGAAGACTGAAACAGGATCTGCACCTCTCACCACTCACCCAAATTAATTAATGATGGATAACAGACTTAAACCTAAGACATGAATCCATAAGAATTCTAGAAGAAAATGTTGGAAAAACTCTTGTAGATATTGGCGTAGGCAAAGAATTTATGGCGATGACCCCAAAGGCAATCACAGCAACAACAAAAAGAAATAAATGGGACCCGATCAAATTAAAAAGCTTCTGTACAGCCAAGGAAACAATCAACACAGCAAATGGACAACTTACAGATGGGAGAAAATATTTGCATACTATACATCTGATAAAGGGCTAAACCAGAATCTATTGAGAACTCAAGTGAATCAACAACAAAACATCGAATTGGTACTAACTGACCAACACTAAGGTGTTCACATGGTAGTAATACTCATTGGGTGCCAGTCGAGGGAGGGGTGGGAGAAAGGTAAACCCACAAGTAATGGAAGTGGAACGCACTGTATGGTGGAGGGACATGCTTGTAGCCCTGGCTTGGATGGTGCAAACGCATTACATGTAACCAAAATGTTTGTACCCCCCCCATAATATCTTGAATAAATAAAAACAAAAAAAGAAAGAAAACAAACAAACCCATTAAGAAGTGGGCAAAGGACATGAACAGAAGCTTTTCAAAAGAAGATACACTAATGGCCAATAAACATGAAAAAATGCTCAACATCTCTAATCATCAGGGAAATGTAAATCAAAACTACGATGAGATCTCACTTAACTCCAGTGAGAACGGCTTTTATCAAAATGTCCCAAAACAGCAGATGCTGGCTTGGATGCATAGAGAAAGGAACACTTATACAATGTTGGTGGGACTGCAAAATAGTACAACCTCTATGGAAAGTAGTATGGACATACCTCAAAGAACTAAAAGTAGACCTACTATTTGATCCAGCCATCCCACTATTGGGGATTTACCCAAAGGAAAAAAGGTAATTTTATCAAAAAGACACTCGCACTCAAATGTTTATAGCAGCACAATTCACTATTGCAAAGATGTGGAATCAACTGAAGTGCCCATCAATATGAGTGGATTAATCACATGTGGTATATGTATACCATGGAATACTACTCAGCCATAAAAAATGGTGAACCAATACCTTTTGTAACAACCTGGATGGAACTGGAGACCATTCTTCTAAGTGAAGTATCACAAGAATGGAAAAACAAACACCGCATGTACTCACTACTAAATTGGAACTAATTGATCAGCACTCATGTGCACATGTGGAAGTAAAACTCAGTTGAAACCAAGCAGTTGGGAGAGGGGAGGAGGGGATAGGTAAATTCACACCTAATGGGTATAATGCACACTATCTGGGTTCTGGGCACACTTAAAACTTTGACTCAAACTGTACAAAAGCAATTCATGTAACCAAAACGTGTGCACCCTTGTAATATTCTGAAATAAAAAACATTATAGAGTAAAATAGGTTCATTGTAGTCATCTGTATGGCAAAACCAACAGATCTGACAAACCAGAGTGTATTATCAGTCACATGCATTTAGTTAGTTACATTATAATTTCCCAGATATATCTGAACTAATTTGTAAATATTCAGTGAAAAAGTTCCATTGGTTTCTCTCTTTACTTTCATTTTGGGGGCATCATTTGTGAACATGTGGTCTGGTTATGTTCAATAAAACTTGTAACAAACAAGCAAACAAACACCAAATTCTCTAGTCGTTACTTGGCTTGTAGCATGAATTTTAAAAGTTTATTGATGATCATTCTCTCTAGATATTGTTATTCTTCCTTTATGTGCAAATGTACTACTAAACAATACCCTACTAAATTATTTTCTTAAAAGAAAAAAAAATCTATTAATGGTAGGGAAAGCTGAAATGTATGTTTCGCATTTATGTAAAAAGCATTGTTTCTGCTTTTTCTTTTTTATATTATAAATTTTTAAATTAGTGAGACTATGCCAAAAAATTCACTTTTTTAAAGAATTTCCTTTTCTAAATTCTACAGTTCTTATTACAAAAACTAAAGCACTTATGATTTGGGGGTTGTATTTGTTTTTCTGGAATATTCTTGTAGAATTCCAGCAACTCTGCGATGCCTTATGGCAGTCCTGTCTCCAACCCTGGTACTCTGTGTTGTAAGGAGGATTGGTGGGAATCTTTCTAATAATAATGTGGAAGTTAGAGTTTACTGGCACACTGACAATTATGTGGAAGACAGTGGCTGTGGTGCCTTCATGATCAGTGCCAGGATAACAGATGCCATGTGCCTTTGTTCAGAGGACATATTTGTGTCGGGCTGGCCAAACTAATTTATGCAAAGGAGGCTGAGTTCTTATTCCCTAACCCTCTCATCCTCCACTCCAGGGCCAGCCAGCACGTAAGAGTGTTTAGAAAGGTCTCTTTTAACCAAGCAGAGTTTTTTTTTATATATATAATATAGAAAATGACGTCAGAATGGTTGACATTCACTAACTAAAATATTACATTTTCCCGAATGCTTGATGATGCATTTTTACTAATAAGAAATTAGGCTGAGTGACAAAAGCTTCTTTAAGGGTTTAATCACATTGTGGCTAAGAAAGAGGATGTGCATATGATTTAGTTATAATAGAGAATGAATATTTTAAAAATCTAAGTGTTTCTTAAGGAAATTTAGGGGGATTCATGAGATGACTAAATTTGAGGAGCTAATACATCCAATGAAAACTTACTAGTCCTTTGATCAATGTTTCTTACATATTTTATGTCATGGAACACACGTAAAATCATAATATCTCTATGCCACACTAGGGTAAAAAGACAACGCTACTAAAGACCCAACGCTGGAGTGGATGGCTGCCCCTATCCCAAAAGTTAAGGGGACTGATATCTGTGTGTGCCCTTAGGTTGTACATTTCGTTCTTTCTTTCCCTCTTTTCTTTCCTTATTTTAGAAGATCAGTAAGGAAAAAAAGGATATACTTTTTATTCTTGGGTTTTCCATTGATTTCAAGGAATATAAATTTAGGTAATTATTCTTAATTTCAGACCTTCTGTTTACATTAACAGGTGTAATTGTTGGCAGGGAAACAGATCTTATTTCTTTAAAACCAAATCTATGCTCTGGTGAGCACACAATGCCTAGCAGAATGCCATTAACCTAATTCACGTGACAGTAACTGATGCTGAAAACAGCACAAATAACCTCAAAGTTGGAAATGACAGTAATGTGCTGAAAAGTCTGTAGTAAATTGCAGCTGCACATGCCCAAATTTTAATTGACGTTATATTTTTTGATACTTTGAATCGTAAGTATAAGCAATTCATTCTCAGCTAAGGTTCAAAGGTAGGTGACCCTGAACCTTGCATTTTATTATATGTATATTAGTTTGTATGTATTGGTTCTTACAGATATCTGAAATATCTCCTGTTCTTTTTTCTTTTCTTTTCCATTTCTTTTCTTTATTTCCTCCCTCCCTACTTCCCTTTGTCCTTCCCGCCCTCCCTCCTTCTCTTTTTTTTCCCCTTACTTTCTATTCTTTCTTTTTCACAGAAAGAGTTTCTCAATTTTTAAGGCAGTCCCTAAAGACAAGAGAAGTGGAAAGGCTAAATGATTGAGATGTGGTCTGTGCAGATAAATCATTATAAATATGGCATTTTTATGTTTCCCTTCATTTTTCTTCTTTTTTGTCTCTTTATTTCAGAAAGTTAAAAAATATTGAGTTCATTAAGAATGACTTTCATGTGGTTACCTTCTGTTGTAATAAAAAAATCGTAAAGATGGAAAGCCATGCAGAAATGGGGTTTTATTTAGCTTATGAATCAGGTTAATGTTTTCAGTGTATGTTTTAATTAACAAGGGTAACCCTCGGCCACAGTTTGGATTCATCTGGTTTCTGTTCTTCAAACGTTTTACATTTAGCAACCTCTAGAAGTTATTATTCATTTATTTGATTTATAAAATGCACTCATCACCCTGGCCTCTGGGCGTATTTACAACAGTGATGCAAATTTAATTAATACAACATTGCTTGGTTCTCCCCGAGCAAGTGGATTTTCTTACCTCCCTCCTGTAGCCACCGTGAATCAGGATAGGAGCCAGCTTGAACAGATGGACCATGCAACTGGGCTTTAAAGCAGAAATTTAAATTGTTGATGTATTAGGAAGGGAAATGAATCTGTACAAAATACCTTTCTCTTGTTGGTCAGGGGGATGGAACCTCCAATAAGGATGTGCTACTTGATTGACACAGCTGTGAAGCAGTGGGAAGAAAAATCTGAAAATGTTGCTCACTCATCCTCCCCCTCAAAAAGACAAGATAACAAAAAATAAATGTTGCTTTTCTTTGTTTCAGACCTCAAGTTACAGTGAATGCAGGGTAATATACTGGCTAAATGCACACATGTGAAATCACCTGGGCTCGGTTTAAATCCAGATCTAAGTTTTCTCATATGTGAAATGGGGATAAAATAGTATCCAATTAACTGGATTGTTGTGTGGTTTCAATGTCATAATGCGTATAAAGTGTCTCTAAAAGGATTGGTGCATAGAAAGATCTCGGTAAATATCAGTTGTGTTTTTTATGGTATTTATCGTGACTGGCTTGCCTTGGAGGAGGCCTAAGTGACTAGTTTTTGGACCCTATAACTCACATTAAATTAGAAGTAATATACTTCCGTCATTGAAATGTTTTCCCCAACTAATGAATATTGATAAAAGTTTTTGGAGAAACTCATTGTGTTAGTACCAACACACAATGAACCAGTTGTCATGAGGATTTCAACAGTGTTGGTAATGGTGTTGCCTAAACATGAACATACAATCTCTGGACCATGCGGCATGGGTGAGCTATGCTGATCACCCTTATCAACCATTTGCATCATCTTTGCCTGCCCCAGGAGAAAGAAATAGTATGTATAAGCAAAAATATTCCATTAATTGTTCAACAGTGGGAATGAGCTTCCTAAAATGATAATTTTGGGCTATAGGAAGGAAGTATAGTAATGAGTGAGAAACTCTGAAAGGTATTTATTTTACGCTGTGAGACATTTATTTTTTCTGAGTCAGAAGCCACTGAGTGAGGACCTAGGATACATATTCTCTTCTATCCCCCATAGGTCCATTTTGTGTCTATAGGGGATACACACCAGATTCAGAAGTGCCCTCTCAGCTCTAGAGGACTTCATGGAAACTGAGCCACTCCTCAGACAAAGTTTGTATTCATGAAATTTCTATGATTTTTCTACCAGGTACTGTTAGATTTTTTACTGGGATATGAAGATAACTTGTTCTTTCTTCTTCCATACAAAGTTGGATATAATTGATTTAGATAGATTTTACCAGCTCTTTGTATCTCCAAGGCAGCTTAGAGCAGTTTTCTGCCCTCACCCCAAGAGTTATCCAATCGGCAGCATGCCACATTCCCCATTCAAGAGAAGAGAGCACTGCTCTGAATTGACCAAAATGGCAGCCCATATAGGAAAAGAATGTTCTCTCTTTTCTCATGGGAAAAGGTAGGGTATGTCTGGAAGTGACTTCCTTTGAATCTGTCCCATTCCCTCACACTGGAGACAGCTCTGAGGTGTGTAGCATATGAAAGCACTCTCTGGAGATTAGGAAAAAGCTCCCTGACACTTTTTCCTCTTGGCTTATTTTACCTCACATAGGAAGGCTCTTCCCTTAGAAGGGTAGATTTGAGATTTCGCATATGGTTCTGGGCTTTGCATTAAAGTTTGCTTTCTTAGATCTGCCTGGGAAATTGTGTTCTTCCATAGGTGTGGGCCATCTTACTGGAATTCGATAATGGAGTTTGAGGACCAAGGTGTCTTTCAGTAACAAAGGGTTCCTTGGCCCTGGCCATAGTTCTTTAGGAATTTTCCATTAAGCGGTGGCTGGTGAGGGGCAGAATTAGGGTATTTCATGGCCCATTGCCAAATACCAGCTTTTAATGTAACCTACATTTCCTCATCTGTTGCAATATCAATAGCGAGCCTCAACTCCTACTTGAAAAGGGTAAATCTTTTTTTCAATGCCCCCATTTGAGAACACAAAGCTAAAATTCATTGGTAAATATTATTTTCTCTTGCTCAATATTATGCCAAATATAGTTGGTCCCATCATTTGATTTCTATGATCTCCATCTGCATAGATGGGCCTCATTACTTAAATAAAGAACACTGTGTATTTGAACCCACAAGAAAACAAACCAGTGGGGAGGATTTTTATTAAGATGGAAATGTCTACAATATGTAGCCATGGAAATGTGCATGGCCTCTCCTGAGGAGTGTCTGGAGTGCCTGCCTGGTGCTAATTCTCAGAAAGAGGAGCATTGAATTGCATGTGAAAGAAATTGTGGAAAATTTTCCTCCTGGAATTTAAAATTTTGTGACACTCCCAAATCCCATAGAAGACAGGAGAAAGATTATATAAATTTATGAAATGAAATATGTCAGAATTTATTCCATGTCTAACAACATAAATAGAAGGTAAAGGAAAACATCCTTATACCACCAAAACTGGATTTCTTTAACAAACACTAGTTGGGAGAATATGTAACCCTTTTAGGATTCTAGTCCAGACACTTATTGTAAAATATTGTAATCAAATATCTTCCAAATTCTCAAATTCTTTGGGATGCAGTTGAGTTGTGGTTTTGACTTTAAATGTTTAGTGGAATGCTGAGATGACTCCTATCCTGTATCTTTCTGTCAGCAAGAGGTTTCCCACCATGTGTATTGGAACTAAACCTGTTCTTCCTATTAATTCTTTTGCTATTGCAGTAGCACTGTGTTAATCCTGACAGGCTGGTCAGTGTTATATTTGTTACAGCCAACTCCATTCTTAGATTCTCAGGCAGCATGTGAATAGGGAATGGTAGATAGCTGCCTTTCATATACTTTTTATTGTTGTTTAGATATTTTTACTCACTAGCATGTATAGTCCCCAGAATAATCAGACATTGGATGCTGTGTTATTTATATCTCTTCTGATCTGTAGGAGAAGACATAGCTATGGAAAATATGATATGATTCTTTATTCCTTAGTGGTGGAAACAATTTTTCAAGTGAAACTTAAGTGGAAGCTTAACATATTAAAAAAGATGAAAGTGAAGCTGTTCTATTACACTCAAGGAGACAGAGGGGACCCAGTGTTTCTACTTGACTTTCTACTTGCATAGTCCTAAGAAAACTTTTTTCCTAAATACATGGCAGTATCTTGAAAATGAAATTGCTGAGATTAATATTAACAATATCCACATTGATTTATTTAGTCATTCAAAAAAATATTTATGGGAAGGCTACTATGTGCCAGAACGTGTGTCTGACTCTGAGGATGATGATAACAATTGTAACTAATATTCACTGAAAAGTTATTCCATATATCAGGGGTGGATAATCTCAATTCTCTTAATAATCCTATTAGATAGGCACTATTAGCATCTCAATTTTATAGTTGAAATAACTGAGGCTTGGAGGAGTTAAGTACCATGTCCAAGATCACATAGCTAGTAAATCAGAGAGATGGAGATTTTTCTCTGATAGTTTGATCTGATCCCAAACTCTTAGACATCATGCTCCCTATAATAATATCAAACACAGATTTAAGGCTTACTATATTCCAGGCTAAGTACTTTTACATATGTTATCTCTTAATCCTCTCAACAATTCTAAGTGCAGACATTATTATTATTATCCCCTATTTTATGCTTAAAAAACCTGAAGCACAAAAAATTTTAAATGATTTCCCTAAGGTCACAGATCAGGTAGCCACAGAGTTAAGATATGAACCCAGAAAGCATACATATGCTCTCAAATATGATTCTTTTGTAAATCGGAATAGTCCATGCTCTCAGGAAGCTTATGATAGGTATAATTTAGATGTAGACATGCAAATAAAATATCCAATAGAAAAAGACGATTGCCCCGGTGGAAGTGTGGGTAAATATTTCGGAAAATGTTAATCTTAGCCTAGTGCCCTAATGGCTCTCTCCCTATTGCTAACCTACAAAAAGCTTTTACATACACCTTTTTATCAACTCTAGGATTCCCCCATGTTCTGCTTCCCACGCTTTGCTTAAAACTTTTGATAGCTATTGCCTTGGTTTCTTTGGTTTTTCAGTTATTGGCTCATACCTCAAATTTCCCTCTTTGTCTATGTCTTAGAAATACACACATTTTAACAATCTGACTCCTCTTATGAGCCTACTGCAACTTTTCCCATCCCACTCTGGCCGTTCTCCCAGATGCATGCTCTGCAGCCTGCCCCTCTGACACACTCCTCTCCTTGGCTGAAGTGCTCTGCCCTGGGCCAGCAATTTGAGTAAGCTTTTTGAGTGGGCTCTTGCTCCTCACAGTGTGGTTGGAGCCATAGCATTGTTATCATCTGGAAGCTTGTAAGAAATACAGAATCTTTGGCTCCACCATAGACCTAGTAATGAGTCTGAATTCCAGTAAGATCCCGGGTGATTTGTATCCTTGAGAGGCACTGGTCTAGGAGGTGAGAGCTTACTGGAGCTTACAAGGAGTTCATGTTCACTTGGCACTGTCAGGGAAGTTCTCATAGTAGAGGCAGTATTTGGATGATACTAGAGGAATGAGTAGGGGTTTTACAGGGAGGAGGAGAGTATCCCATGTTGGGAAAGTGGTATGTGCAAGGGCCTAAATGGGGAACTGTTCTAAATGGGGAATTTTTCTGTAACATATGAAAGAGAAAGGTGGGTATTTGCAAATTCTTTGACACGCCCCCCTCCCCATAAAGTGTCCCTTGAATCTGAGTGGGCTTGTGACTGTTTTGTCCAGTAGAGTGTGGTATAAGTGATTGATATATTATTACTTCCAAGGCTGAGCCAAAAAAGGCCATGCCAGCTTTCACTTGTTTATGGAACCCTGAACTGCCACATAGGATGTTTGAATAAACTGAGGTTGTTATGCTCATATGCATTAGGATTCACTGGGGGGTTTAAAATGGGGAAATAGGGTATTTATAAGACCCCTGGCAAGGTAACTTAGTTAAAAAGCTATTTCAGTATTTTACAAGAAAAATGATAAAATGTTAGACTAGGGAAGTGTTGGTTAGAATGAAGAGAATGAATTTGAAAATAGGAAGTAAAATTTGCAGCACCTAATGATTGATTATCTTATTTGTAGGTGTGGATCATTGGAATTGCCATTTATCAAACTGGGGATGTAGATAGGGAGGGAGATGCTTTGTGGGGAGAGAATGACTATGTTCAGGACATATCCAATTAGAGATGTACAGACAATGGTTGGGTTTGGATTAGGACTAATTAATGTACAGGTCACAATCTTAAATGTGTTCTTTCACTATTGCCAATTCTGAATAATTGGTGGTGGCTGTCTGGAGTTTGAGTTGAGGATTCCAAGGGTGGTCCTGGCTTGAGGGAAGGAAGAGGCATCATCAGTGATTGATGTTTGCCTGGAGCCAAATCTGTTACTGAAAGCTTGGCAATTGTCCCTGAGGCCGCATCAGAAGAACAAGGACAAGTGATTTGAAGAGTTTATTAATTTGCTGGCAAATGAGGAGGATGGAGACTACTGTCTAAAAATGCCATAGAATACAGAGCTTTGAAAGTGTGGGTTCTCAGCTTCAGGCAATTGCTGTTCAGCTACAGTTGATGATTCTAATCACTCCATCTCTGCCTAAGACAATCTTGTGACCTCTGCCAAAGGACCTCCCTAGCTCAGGCCATCTCCTGTAGCACAAAGAACAAAAGACATTCCCCTGCAACTGCTGGCCTGAGACAGGGATGCAAGGCCTAGTTCTCCTTTTAGAGAGAGAGTGGAGGATGGAGTGTTCAGAAGGAGTGGGGGATGTTTTAAAGAGACATAAAACATTTTTGCCATTTTTTTCAGGCCATTTCCTCTGTTACAAGAGTGATCAGTTGCCTGATGTGTATTTCCCTACTTTGATATTGATGGCATGAGGTGTTGAGAAATGATACTATTTAAAAGTAACAATAATCAAATGGAGATTCCATGGAGAATACCAACATTTGTCTCTCTTGTAGCCTTCCTACACTTTGTTAAGTGTGATGAAGTTTGCACATAGGTTTATCTAACCCATCATTATTTATGTTATGATGCTTTGTGGGGACCAACCCAGCATGGTCCTGGGTAATTTCAAGAGTTGGCAATAATGATGAACTAGGCTTCCTTGCAAGTGAAGCAGTAGGAAGAAGTAGAATTTATGGAATTGTGGAATTAGAAATTTGGAATTTGGTCATTCCAGCCCTCTCATTTAACTGAGAAGGAGACTGAAGCTTGAAAAGTGCCTTGTCTAATATCATTTAGAAAGCTTTGAAATCTATACAATTATATTTAATTTTTTTTTGTTAGGGACAGAGCCAGTACAGGAAGCTAGTTTAACTGCATTGTGCTGACATTGGCTTATGATGAACTGTATCAATTGCACAGCAGATAAAAACTATTATGTAACTGCCCAGAGTGAAGCAAGGATTCATCTCACATTGAGGAAATCTATTTCCACCCATAGCTCTCAGAAGACGGTCTATTGCTAGCTGTGGAGAAGATAGCTTCAAATTTTGGGGGAATGATAAGAGATGGCTGGGAGAGTTTCCACAATGGTGGTTTCTGTAACATCTGTAGCCTTAGAACTTAGGAAGAGCAACCATAAAATGTGTTTTTGCAAATGTTTTTCATGGATTTAAGACCTAAGCTGTTTAACAGATTGTTTTGCTTAAGAAATATGACTGGTTTTAGCTGACAGGTTGGATTTTATGAACTGATTGATCATAGCTGCCAATTTTGAAAGCCAGAGGATGATCCAAATTGGCAGTCCTCAAAGACCTTGAGTGGATTGGTTTAAAGTTGGGAAAGGAAGATTTGGAGGTGGAGAAAATAGAGTTTTATAAAGCTAATGCGATTTGAAAGTATTTGAAATGCAAATATCCATTAGAGCACACAAAAAGTCAAAATAGTTCAAGTGTCATTCTACTTTACAGGCTATTCTAATGTCTTCTAAGGTTGGAAGTGCCCTCTTCATCTTTTATTTGCTTCTTATTTTATTTTACAATAGCAAATAGTGCCAAGGATATGTGTGTGTGTGTGTGTGTGTGTGTGTGTGTGTGTGTGTATCTTGACAGCTGCAAAGTTTGAGTTATATACCTTCTTAAGAAGGTAGCTGTATTTTGAATTCATGAAGCTATTCTCCTTATTTTGATAAAAATATGAGGCATCTATGTTTAAGAAAGATATGGTGAGAACTTTTGCACATTCTTGAGGGATTAAATGAGGCATCTGTTTGAAATTAAATTTTTAAATTTTATTTTGAGATCTAAGTCCATATTTGAGCACATCATTGTTATTAACAATGCTAATCATGCTGTTGATACCGCCACTTACTGGCTGTGCATCTTTAGCCATTTGTGCATTGTATCCCATGATTGGTACTTATTTTATGGGGTTGTAAAGATAACATGTGCTCTAACCCACACAAAGTGCTGAAATAGTGCTTGTTACATAATTAATGCATTATAAGTGCTATTACAATTACAAATCATAACAATTTGGGGGTAATACTATAATTGTTGTTGGTCAAGTACATAATAAGCCTCTGCATTAATTGCTAAGGTATAACTTAACTAAAAAATCATTTATTACTCTTCAAAGGTTTAAAAGACATGCCTAATCTTTTAAATAGGGTTTAGAAAAGATCATCTATGATCAATCTAATTGAATGATGAGATTATAAATATAGAGTTTATGCATATTGGTATTTCCACTTGCAATTGTGTTTTGTAGTTGAAGTGGCCTCGGTACTGTGTTTAGCTTGGACACTGAATTTGTGAAGAAAAAGCTCTGATTGCAGCACAAGTTTCTAAAGCAACAATTTGTTATCTAATTATTTGTATTGACAATATCCTCTTATCTGCCTTCTTATTGTTTAAAGGGTGGTTGGCCATCTCTCTTAATTAAATCTACATGGCCCTGTTGGAATAAAAGTCAGATAAACATTTTTGACAGAGAATTAGGTAAACAACAAGGGGCATCGTCAGTGCTACCAAACTAGTTACTCTTAAGTTCTAAAGGGAAAATACAAAATAGCAGATGACTCTCAGTCTTCCCTCACTTTCCCCAAAGAAGTTTCCAGTGAAGGGAAAATTTTTACCAAATCTATTGGACAATAAATATTTTAAGAACTCAAAGCATCTTGAGGCCCACTTCCCAGGAGAAAGTACTCTGTATTAAGTGAGATGTAACGTTAAATGAGTTAATTAATATAAATAACTTGATGATTGGCCACTGAAAGGCTATAATCTGAATTTTGTTATCCAAAATACAGCTAATAAAAGTAAAAGCATGATGAAATAATTAGGAATATCATGACATAATCTGACAGGCATTGGTTCAAATTGTATTTAGTCACTTTTTATGCTTGTGACCTTGGGTTTATTACAAACTTCTTTGTACCTCATCATGTAGATAATAAATACTTAGTAGGGATTACTTTATTATTTGGATCTAAGCAAAGTCAAATTCTAGGAGTATGACTAAGTGCATTTTATTATTTAAATATAATGTCTGGACTCAGCTAAATTTACTCTAGCAGAATAACCATAACATTTGGAACAGTCAAGGCAGTATTTTAAATCCAAAACTTTCTACTGTCTCTCTGTCTCTCTCTGTCTCCCCCCAGCACCTGCCTCTCAAAAGAGTATGAGCAAGAAAAGGAAAATCAAACCAACTAATTATTTCTATTGCGTAAAGGGCTTAGATGGAATTATTTCTGGTAGGCACCATCAACAAGACCAGGTGACTCTACTACCCCTTCCCAAAATATTTCATATAAAAAACATCACAAGGAAAAATAGTAAATCTAAGAAAACAAAGATTGGATGCTTACTATGTACTAGCTATCATGCCAAGCAATTTCCATTTGGTGGACTTTATTAGATGGGCACTATTATTATCAATATTTAAAGATGAAGAAACTAAGGCTCAGGTAATAAAATAAATTTCTGGGGTCACAGAGCTAGTAGTAAACTACAGAATTAGTACTCAAACTTAGGTTTGATTCTGCGCAACATTTAGATTTGCCAAATGGTGGCTACAGGGTATTTGAAATTCAGAAATTCAGAGAAAGAAGAAATATATAGGATGGAGTGGTCTGGGAAATCTCAGTGAAGGAGGTGTGAAGTCAGCAGTGTTCTGAAGAGCAAGTGGTAGGATATTTCAGGTGGGAGGATGGCAGTCGGAAAAATACAGAACTGGGAAGCTTCACGATGCATCTTTCATTAATTAGTTGGCCAGTTTGACTCAAAGAGCCTATTCTGGTAGGTGAGTCATCAGAGATAAGATTTTCTTTTAAAACAGCATTATTGAGGTATAATTGATGCATAATGCACAGTAAATAGTTAATGTGTACAATTTGATAAATTTCGATATATGTACATAACTGTGGATCCATTACCACACTCAAGATAATTAACATATCCACCACTGTCAAAAGTTTCTCTGGGCATATTTGTAATTCCTCCCTTCCAGTCTTCTGATTTTCCTACTTCCTGGCTCCCAAGTAACCACTGATATGCTTTTTTTTTTTTTAAATTAAAGTTTTTAAAAAACATATTGAAAGATAACATTGTATGTATTTATTTCTGTCACTATACATTAATATGCACTTTCTAGAACTTCATACAAATGTTTTTATCTTGCTTCTTTCACTCAGGATAATTATGCTGAGATTCATCTATGTTGTAGTATGTATTTATAGTTCATTCTTTTTATTGCTAAGTAGTATTCCATTGGATGGATTTACCACCATTTGTTTATTCATTCACCTGTTGATGGGCATTTGGGTTGTTTCCAGTTTGGGGGAATTGCAGATAAAGCTACTATAATCGTTCATTTAAAAATCTTTGTATGGACCTATACTTTGACTTCTCTTGGGGAAATATTTAGGAATGGAATGGCTAGATCACATGGTATGAAAATGTTTAAATTTTTTAAAAACTACCAAACTATTTTTCTAAGTGGTTGTACAATTCTACATTCCCACCAGCAGTGTGTAAGAGTTCCAGTTCTACTTGGTAAGGTCATAGATTGAAAAGGCAGGTAGAAGGCGGGTAGAGACTCAGATGCCCAGCAAAGGGATTTGAACTATAATTTGGAGGCAATAGCGATCCATTAAATGTTTAGAATGAGGGAGGGACAAAGTGTATGAGGTGATTTAGGAAGATTAGCTTAGGTGGTCACTGAAATAGTCCAGGCATGATAAAATAAATGTCTGAACAGGTGGAATGGAAGTGAAAATGGAAAGGAAGAACAGATGCAAAAGGTAATTTAAAGAAAGAATTAATGAGACTTGTTTTATTTTGTTTTTCCCTTATAGCAATGGAAGGAGATGTTCACTTATACTTTTCTAGCTTGAGAGAATGAAGTGCAGTATCATTAATATCAATAAAAAATTCAGGAGATATATTTTGGTGAAAGAATGGGTGAGAATTAGGTGTGTTGAATTTGAAGTGCATTCAACTGTCTCCCTGGAATAATTTAGTTTTAGGTAAATGTTAACACCCTGCTTCAATTTTATATGAATTTTAGGTCGCCATGTAAACATGTAAAAGAGCAACTTTGGAAATGAGTTAGAGGTGAATGCTGCCAGTGAGGTAGGGACAGAGTAGAAAAGTAGAATGTAGAACTGGGGTGGGGTATTTAAAGGGGGCTGCAAAGGAGTGGTGTGGGCATACATTTGGGAAACTTTCCCCCACAAAAGTGGTAGTTCAAGTTGGGAGATAAGAATGAGGGGTCATTTATGGTATTTCTGAAGGCTACTCAGGGGTAGAATTATTGAGAATCCTGTTCTTTTTCCGAAGATTGTCATTTTCTAAGGTGGCAGACAGGAACTATACTCAATCTCTGCCTAGTTCTTTCTTCCTGCTTAGTTTTTCTCAAGTCCCACCATGCTGGAAATGGCCCTGTCCATTTATTGGCATTGGTTTTGCCTAGGGACATACAGCCAGGAATTTGATTCTACTGTTGAATCTTAAAAAGATGTTTCTAGGACTCAACCAACAGTGTTGCATGCAATGTTACTGAGCCTAAGGGAAATGTAATTTAAAATTTAGCTTTGGGGAAATTATGCTTCAGTCATTTTATACTGCATTTAGAGTTCATATTTAAACAACTCATGCCAAATATTGAAAAAGTCTCTTAGCTTTTATGAACTACAGTAATACTTTATGGACTGCTGGCAAATTATGTGTATGACGATGAGAAAGCCAAAATACGGCACCCACCATGTGGCCACAGAACACGTCCTTGTGAGAGGTGCCTTGGATGGTCATGATGGTGCACATTTGGATGAGGACTTCCCACTCCAATCCCACCCACAACTAGCCACACACATGCTGAGACCTCTTACTTCATTAGGAAACAGTAATACAGTGATACTTCTTAACAGTTTATAAGAGAGAAAGCGTTTAAGTGTGATTTTTTTAAAAAAGAAAACACAGTGTAATGATGCCTCTGGAGACATAATGAGCTATGTTGAATTCCTGCCAGTATTTTCATTCTAAAGTGGTTGATTTAAATACATGCTTTCCATGGATTGAGATAAAGATTAAATATTTTTCCTTGATTCTTCTTCCATTCTCTTTGTTTTAGTTAGGATAACATTCTTTATGTCAATATTAGCATTTCTTGAACACCCAGTATTTGTTACATTGTGTTAGAATGAGATTTAACACAGTTGTCATAGGGCTCCTGGTCCTGGTTTGTGCCTATGCCTCTTAATGATATTCTCTTTTAGAGGCCTTTGCTATGAGTCAAGGTAATTGTTCTGACTTAATATTAGTCTGTTAAGTTTCATTGTATATTGAACTTTTGAAATCTCTAACTAGACTGTTGGTCTAGGAGATCAGAACATCCATCACAGATGGTTTTGCTTGGGTCCACAAAGCAATATCATTAGGGTGACAATTTTCAGTAGGCTTATTTAGCCAGGTTTGTATTTTTATAATTTCATTTCAGTTTTATCATCAGCCCCAAAGGGTGAAGAATTGAGCTCAAACATGAAAGGTACCCAAAGCAGTAGAGCATGATGGTTAGAAACATGGGCCTGAAACCAGACTCCAGTACTGGAAGATGTTCCTTTCATGGACAGTTTTTGAACTTCAGCAGTTATTAATACTTAACTGTTCTGTAGTTTCCTGAAATACAAAGTGGCAATAAAATAACATACTCTTCAATGGGTCATTGAGAATAATAGTGCCTGGTATGTAGGAAGCAGTAAGTAAATGTCAGCAAATAACAATAGCAACAAAAACAAATAAGTGCAGATCTTAATCTAATTCTAAAGCTTACTTCCAGATTTTCCCTCTGTATGTAGGTGGGTACCTGTCCATTCAGGGACACATCCTGGTTAAATTCTTCAACATCCACAAAAGACTGCTACATCAGTTATCTATTGTGTAAAAGGTCACCCCAAACTTTAGTAGTTTAAAACAATGGAAATTTTTATTTTATTTTAGCATATTATGGGAGTACAAATGTTTAGGTTACTTGTATTGCCCTTGCCCCACCCAAGTCAGAGCTTCAAGTGTGTCCGTCCCCCAGATGGTATGCACCGCACCCATTAGGTGTGTATATACTCATCCCCTCGTCCCCCCTCCCATCTGCCCGACACCTGATGAATGTTATTACTTCAGTGTTGATCAGTTAATACCAATTCGATGGTGAGTACATGTGGTGCTTGTTTTTCCATTCTTGTGATACTTCACTTAATAGAATGGGTTCCAGGTCTATCCAGGATAATACAAAAGGTGCGATATCACCATTGTTTTTTGTGGCTGGTAGAACTCCATGGTATACATATACCACATTTTATTGCAAAGATGTGGAAACAGAAATTATGTGTAAAAATATCTCAGATGACTTCTGCAGTTAGGAATTCAGAAGTGGCTGAACCAGGCAATTTTGGCTCGATTCTCTCATGAAGTTGCAGTAAAATTGTGCCAAGACCCAAAGACCTCTCTAAGGCTTCTTCACTTATATGTTAGGTTGTGAGGATTGTAGGGGACATTTCGGGTCATATGTAGCCTGGAGCTGGGAACGTTTCCTTGTTGTTTTGTTCCGAGAACATGCCTGTGGGCTTGCACGCGAGCCAGGGCGCCCTGACCCTGCAAACAGGAGGGGCTAGAGAGCTCAGGATGCAAACATCAGCTCTCTGGAGACAAAACAACAAGGAATAGGGCGTGCTGAGTCGGGACAGAGTGGGAACAAGGAAATTGCGGTGGGACAGTTGCCAAACAGTCTGTGTTATAAATAAAGATGCTGCACCAGGAAGGCACTGCAGTCTTGTACCGTCTTTGTGTGTGTATGTCTATTTGTCTCTGTGTTCATTCCTTGTCCCTAGGTGGGCCATGATAAGTGGCGCAGCGAGCAGGGTCTGCGTCATTCGAGACCGAGGAACCGGAGAGGGACCTCTTTGGTAAGTAAGTGGCAACCAACGGTAGGACCTCCGGCATTATGGGGAACTCCCCTTCAGCTGCTGAATGAGAATATCGAAAGTTAGTCCAGGGACTTTTACATTCAGTGGGAGTGGAAGTTAAAGATACTACTTTGAAGCAATTATTTGGCTTGGTGCAGCAGCATTGCTATTGGTTTCAGTTTCAGTCCCAGGTTCAGTTAAATTTACGCAGCTGGCAACAGGTTGTTAAGGCTTTTCGCGTAGCCCACCAACGACATGATTAATTTAAAAATTTGGACTGTTTGTAGTGCTGTAACCCAAGCGCTACAGTTATTGGAAACAGACTCTGAGAAAGCTGAGTTGCAGAATGGGGAGCAACTGGATGATCATGATCCCCCTCCCCCTGAGGAGATCCCAGAGGTGACTCCTCCAATGGATAATCAGAAAAAGGCTAACTCTCTATCCCCTAACCCTGAAATAGCAGAACTTATTGCCTTATTGAAGAAGTGTTTACCTCTATTATTACTAGCCCTACAGCCCCGACAGCACCCGTGGCTTATCCTGTCTCTTTGCCGCCGCCGCTGCGAGTCCCATTAGCAGGGGCTTCTTTTCAGATTCCTAATAGCCCTAATGGCCCAGATGACGATTTTCCTTTACCTCCCGATTTTGATGATAATCCCCCTTTGGCTGGTCCACCCTTTGATCCGTCTGTCTTTCCTATCACGCGGCAGCTAGCTTGGACTTGCATGAAAGTATCCAAACGGCCGACTTTGTTCGTCGGTGGCACGAAGATTCCCACCGACTATGGCAGCATCAACATGAAATTGATACAAGATTAGAAGGAGAAATTATGAATTTGCAATATATGGTGCAATGGCTAGGTGACCAAATTCAAGTACTGACAACGCAGTCATTTCTTCACTGCGATTGGAATTCCTCCCGATTTTGTGTTACCCCTATTCCTTTCAATGCGAGCAGGCATTGGAACTCACTCCATAATCTTTATCTGGCAGTGTCAATATGACCTCCGATCTCCAAAATTTGGAATGAGAAATAACTGATGCGTTCCATAACAATCTCCCTGAAATGAATGAGGCAGAGATCTTTCAAGGCCTGGCTAATGGTCTCGCCCAATTAAATCCTTTTGAAAACCTTAAAACATGGCTTACATCAGTTACTAGCAATCTGTGCATTGTGTTGGTTGTTGTTTGTTTTTTCATAGTCTACAGGCAATGGTCCCAAAGAAGAGTGAATAAGGAGCAACAACATCATAATATAATGGCGGTGCTGCAACATGTCCAAACACAGCATCCACAGCCTTAAAACAAAAAAGGGGGAAGATGTAGAGGACATTTCGGGTCATATGTAGCCTGGAGCTGGGAACGTTTCCTTGTTGTTTTGTTCTGAGAACATGCCTGTGGGCTTCCACGTGAGCCAGGGCGCCCTGACCCTGCAAACAGGAGGGGCTAGAGAGCTCAGGATGCAAACATCAGCTCTCTGGAGACAAAACAACAAGGAAACATTCCCAGCTCTGGGCTACATATGACCCGAAATGTCCTCTACAAGGATTAAGAACTCCAACAGCTTGGGGCTGGAATAATGGGGTATCCTCAGACATTTCTCTATGTAGTCTTTTCGTTTTATTTTTCCAGTATGGCAGCCTCATGATAGACAGTCTTCATGAACGGTTGCTGTGAGGTCCCAAGGTATGTGTCCTAGGGGAGAGAAAGGCACAGTGGAAACCATATCATCTTTCATGACCAAGCCTGGGAAGTCATTGTCCTTTTCAACATAGTCTATTGGTTGAAGCAGTTATGAAGGTCCATCGGGTTCAAAGTGAGTAAGCATAGACTCCACTTCTTGGTGGAGAAGTGCTGGCATCACATTGTAAAATAGAATGTGAGGTGGGATACATATTGGTGCCTTCTGGTACTGAGATGGTTGTCTAACATGGATGATTGACTTTTAAGAACCTGGTTAAATAATACGGCCTCAGATTCTTTGCTGCTCTGTACTCAACAAAGCCTCAGTTGTGAGAAATAATATTCAGGGAGGATGTTCTAAATATTCTGCCTTTTGCCCCTGTATCAAACCAGATCATCTGAGAGATTTTGAGTCCTTATAGAAATGCTTTACCTTACTTGACCTTTGGCATGCATTAGGGAGGCTATAAGGTATGGCCATATAAAAATCACTAATGCACTGAATATAGAGATGTTTAATTCTCACCAACCCCTTCCCCTCTCCACCAATGTTTCTCTTCTCACTTGATAGCATCCTTATCCACTCGGTTCCCTAAGTTAGAAAGCTGTGTGTCATCCTTGACTTCACCTTTTACTTTGTATACAATTCATCACCAAGTTTTCCTAGTCTTACTATTTCAAATTTGTACCCTCCTTTCCACATATAACTTGGGGATGGTCTTGCAGTGGAGGAGATCAAAACCAAGATTTGGTTTTAGTCACTCATTTTGGGATTAAAATCAATGAGACAAATCATGAAAAAAGCGGATTTTTTTCCAACAAATTTGTTAGTGTCAGGCAGGATAGTAATCATTGGCCTAATATGATTGTATTTCATGTTGAACTAATTAACCATCATTTTTCTTATTATCCCTGGGGTTTTTAACTTTGTTACATTTATACATAAGTTCTATTGATTATTCTAGTTTTTGCACTGGAGTACAGAAGGTTGGTAAAATCATATTTCTTACCTCATAGCATAGTGCCATCATTGATTTATGCAGGCTTTAGTTTCTAGATGTTTATTCCCTTTATCTCTATTATTCACTCATACTTGTCTCCCCAACTCTCAAAAGTAGCTGTTCTAATGTACTCACTATGTAGCATTCTATTTTGATTATACTGCTATTAAATGCTTATTAATACTTTGTGTACATATATTTTCCATTTAGATAAATGATATTCTGCTATAGATCTTATTCTGTTCCTTACAGAACTTCTTTTAGGACTATGTTTTTAAGATATATCCAAGTACGTAGTCATGGCTTCACACTTTATCTTGAAAATAGTTTTAAAAGATTTCTTTTCACTTAGCCACAACTATTCTGCTTTTGTCATAAATTAAGACCAAAATGAGGGTCTATTGTTTCTTAAATATTGTTTAAACTATACAGTTTAATTATAAGCTTAGTTAAAGTTTACAATAGCTTGAAAGAATATCAATCTTCTGTTTTCAATTGTGCTCATTTTAGCTCATCTTTTTATTTCATGCCTGTCATTGAAGGATATTCTTTATTCATAATAAATTTTCTACTGCTCAAGAACCTGCATTTAACCCTTTCTGACTAAGCAAACGTTTTAAAAGGATCAAAAACAGTGGCCCACTGAACTCAGGGATCCTACTATTCATGTCTAAATCTGATTTTAGAAGATATTTTAGAAACATCATTTAACAAATACTCTACAAATTCCTGTCCAGCATTTTAGCTGAATATTTTTCTAATCATGGAATTAGAGCATCAGTAACTATGCGTTTATTCATTCTGACCATCTACCACCATCTTGACATACTGACGTGGGTGAAGGGAGGTCATTTCCACTTTTGGCTTGTCTTGGTGTGTATTTGCTGGCTTTAATTAGCAGCACCATGGAGCAATCTGAAAGAAATTATTATCAATGGAATGGAAATCTTAGTGGTTGAAGTATCACTATTAGTATACACAGAATGTCTGAAACTCTACATTCTTCTCTTGGCTGCGTCTCCTTGTTCCTTGTCTTTCCAAAGTTCTGTCATTAAAGTCCTAAGTAGCTGACTACTTGGATAAGATCTAGAAATCAAAAAGACTTTCAACTTTTAGACAGAGGGATCATTTTATTGACCTTCTGAAAGTTTAGGTCCTAGTGGGTACACATTGATACAGATTAGAGCCTTAGGTCAAAAATTAAATTTACTTCTGATTCATCTTACTTTTAAATGGAAGAATAGTATTTGCACATAATGTTTGTATCAAACAAACAAATAAGGCAGGTATTACTTAAAGACTTTGTGAATGGCATATGGGCAGAATCAAGTAGCTACATGATTTTTTTTTTTTTTTGGCCTTATACTTGGCAAAACTCTACTAAAAATAGGTAGGAAAGGCTGAGAAATGAGCATAGGTTTAGTCTTGTTGACATGAATCAATTGTTTGATTGTCCATGACAGGCTTCTCTTTGCCCGGTACCCTTTTTCTCCTTCCCTTTCTTCCCCTGTGGTTTTCTATGCTCCTCCCTTTTCTCCCCAGCCCTCCTGCCTGGCACAGAATGCTGGATAACCATCAGGGAGGAATATGTCAAGTTGGAATTGCTTACGGTGAGGATATTTGTTAGCAAACATGAGAAGCCATAAACACTAGCTTGTTGGCAAATACGGAGCTGACAGAAAGGAGAGGGCCCTGTGAGTTCACTGGGGCTCTTCTCACTCAGGAAGCATAAGGCCATTGACAAGTTAGGAAATGCACCTCCCCTCCTCCTCTCTTGCCAGGAAAAACACAACCTTTGGAGAATAGGGGCATAAGAAACTGCTGGTGTAAGGCCTTTCTGTGCCTGCTGGCACTTGAAGTCACCATTGCTGTGGTTAGTCTTGCTGCTCATTCTTGGTCTTTGTGCACAGTGATTTGGGCCTGATTTATCTTTCATTACTTCAGGGCTGCACAGTTCAGGAGGAGTTGAGTGAAAAAGCTTTCTATGGAGATTACTAAAAGGTCTTTTCCCCTTGAACTGAAGCAAATATAACTTTTGGTGTCTTTCGAATTTAAGTGGTACTTCCACTGTATAACAGCAGCCTTGTTTTACCAAAACAACAGCAGCAACAACTTAGGTCTGGAGACGTAAGTTTAGATTGGTTTCTATTTAATTTATGTTGTGTCACTTTATTTTTTAATGGGTTTTGTGATAGTTATGTAACTATATGATCCAGGAAGCCAGTTAGAACCAGGCTCTTTCTCAGATCAAGATGAAAGGTCCTTTCCTCCCCCAGCAAAAAACTACACAGAACTAGTGTAAACATTCAAATTCTCAAATAATCAGAATCATCCATTAACCAGAATTTATTTAACCTTTGAATTTCATAAGAAATAAGTAAATGACAGGAAAATAATTATCTATCAGTGATGAATTTTTGCCAAACTCATATAGACTGTAACCTAATATACGTGCAGCTTGCTTCTATTTCTTAGCTTCTGACTTCATTGTCATGGCACCAAAGTAACTGATCTCCAAAAAATATGACCTTAGGGACCATAAGTATGGTATCTACCATAGGTATCTGAATCATCAAATAAAGGTTAAATTATATTCTCTATGCTATATTGAATAAATCAGAAAAACGGACTAGTGTATTTATAAACACTTTTGATCATGAGGATTGAAATAGGAAGGATTTTTTTCCTCAGTTCTGAGTTGACCAGAAAATTCAATGACCTAGAACACCTCCTACCCTGAGAATTCCAATCAATTGTGGTTTTGGAGTATTTACATGGGGTTCAAGTTGCATGAGCTATGTGGGATCATATTGAACAGGGTCATGCCCATATATCAGGGAATGTGGGTCTAAAGACACTAGCTTAGTTTTCCAAAGGTGAGTGAGATTAAACTTCTGCCTTTGGAATCAGACCCATATGTGTATTAATACAACCAAGATTCAGCTCTCCCTTCCCCCACCACCCAGCATGAGGGCAATACCAAATCCAGCCCCAATTTAGGCTCTTTTGTCCTCCTTTTTCTAAGACCCCTAGATTTTCTCTCACTAGATTAACTACTTTCTATAGAGATATTAAACGCCAAAGGAAGGTTGTATTAGAAACCCATTACGGGATAATGTTCCAAGAAAATTGTTCTTTTGAAGCTTTGATTTGAAACTCATGATGCACATTAATACAGGCAGCTGGAAGCCGGGAGACCTGTCTCTGAAAAGGGCTGGAGAAGCAGCTTGAATCCTCCGCGTGGATGTACAGAGTTAAAAGCAAAGCCAGGCAAGAAATGAGATCAGACCTGGAATTATGTATCTGTTAGTAATTTCAGATGTACATGACTAGAGAGCAACAGCATGCTTATTCTTTAGCAGTTCTTTTGAAAGACTAATCTGCAAAGAGTTGAAGCAGGATTTTAACTTTGATTTTTATTCCTATTTCAAGGTTTTTTGTCTTCTTAAATTTAGGCCATGTAGATGTCCCTGTTAAATTCTTTAGTGAGAGCACAATTAGCTCTTTTAACATATCATCAGATTCTCTCCTTGACATGAAGAAACAGCAGAGTAGGAAAGAATTCCTTTGGGGACAGAGTGTGCTTTGTATTTTTTTTTTTTTTTTTTTATAAAGGAGAGAATTATTCAGGCAGAACTTGGTTGTCAGTGAAGATGTTTGTTTTGCTTGGCAATCAGCATGTTTAGTCTGAGAGTCAGAGACTTTGGGCTCAGAGGTAAGGCCTGAAGGTGCATTGTCTCCAAACTGGGATAGAGCAAAGAAACTGGTGAAATAATGAAATGGTGTCTTCAGCTCTATTGCATAGAGTCAATCTCACTTTTACTTACTTAACTGGAATTTTTTTACGATTATGAAATGTGTACATGTTTTTCTACATATGCACTTGTGTCTAGGCCTAGGTTTATAAGCAGTACTTGAGGTAGAGTGGCAAGAGGGAATAATATCGAAGTTCTTCTTTCAGAAGCTGTGATAGAGTTTTCCCAAGTGGAGAATGGAATGGATCCAAACCACTCTAGAGGACTCCTTTAGCTTTTTCCCTTCTCGTTTTCTCTATCTTCCATCTTGTTCAGAGCTTGTTTGTTCTTTCCCTATTTCACTCCATTCAACAAATATTTATTTAATATTTTCTATGAAATTCAGTATGCTCAGAGCAAGTATTCCCATTAGATCCAAATTTCAATTTCTGAAGCCTCAGTTTCCTCATCAGGAAAATAGGGACAAAAAATAGTATTTATAGCAATGGTTACAGAAGCATTGAAGGACATGATCTCTGTTAAGCACTTAGTACAATATGTCACTCATTTATCTAGTCTAAAAACTTCTCTGTGATGAATTCTAGACACTTAATAATAAATCACATAATTAATTAAAGTTATATTACTGGTGTTGGAGATGGTTTCCCCTGGAAGTGATTTCTAAACTAAGGGAAACAGAAGGGAGGAGTAAAGACTTATGTGCTAATTCCTTTGAAGTTCTCTCCAGAAATGTATCTTCTCTCTGTCTCTCTCTCTGTTTTCAGTAATGAATCTCCCTGATTAAAAGAAAGAAGGGAGATGGGAGTTTCCTGTTTGGGGAAATGCACAAGGTAGGAGATCTCTGGAAGGAGAACATGGTTATTGGACCAGAGCCCGGCTAGGCTTTTGTTGGGTGACCGCACGCAGAAGCAGGCTAGCGGGAAGCCAGATATGATGTTCAGAGGAAAGCTTGTTTGAAGTTAATTTGAAGAATTTACTCAAAGTTGGTGTTAAAATTGTTAAGGAGAAGACTGCCAGGAGCCCAACAGGGCAGGATCTGACTTGCTATCCTCAATGAGTAGGCAAGTAAGTCAGCAGAGGGTGGCCCAAGTTAAGATGTTTGTAGATACCCAAATCACTGAAAAGATTTGTGCTCTCCACACCAAAGTTATTTAAAAATAAAACAGTGGTTTATCACAAAACACAAAATTTACAGGATTACTAGAAGTAAAATGGTATTTTCTTTATATTTTTTCCCTGATAAAATCATTGAGGATGAACTTTATTTGTGTGTGCCTCTGAGCCGCTGGTGTCCTAAGCATATGTGTGGTCTGCCTATTGGATAATTCAGCAGTGCTCCCAGTCCAGAAGTCAACTTTGAGTTAGCAGAGAAAATAAGGCCCAGACCCTCTAGACTCATCTATACTCAGTGCACACAGATGGTTGCCTTCGTTTGCGTTCCTAATGGTGTAGGATTTTTAGGATCATCTCCCATGTAAATTACTTACATTCAAATCCTTATCTCAGGGTCAGCTCCTGAAAGAACTCACTATTAGACAGTTTGTACTAGATATGGAGTACTAGGAAGGAGACCCCAAATTAGGACATGAACTTACCAGCTAGAGGCAAAGAATTCATTTCTGAGGACTCTTGATGGTCTGTAATATTACAATTACTAACACTGTTACTTGTGGTGGATTGGGATGAAGTATAAGTGGAAAGGACTGCACTGGCTCATGCAGCAAATCTATATTTGAAATATGTACCAATGTTAATTAAAAAAACTGTAGTTGGATGGCCATTGTCAGTGGCCATAAAAGTCCTAAAGGAAGAAAATAACAGTCCCGGGTCGACCAAATATTGTCTTCAGAGATGGTGTGAAAGCCATAAGTCCTCCAGGCAGTTTTTAAGACCCATGTCTCCAGCAGCCAGAAAATAGACTGTGCTAAGAATCAGGCTCAAGATTTGATTACTACAGTTAGGGTTAGAGTTAGTGTTAGGGGTAGGGAAGCTGAACTTGTAGCCCTGGAAACTCTCCTATAGTTAAGAAAGGGACCTGATAGGGAAGGAATAGAATACTGAGATCTGGGATTAGCATATTTGGGTGGCCGGGCTTGAGAAACTGGATGACTTAGATTCTCCTTATGTCTCTAGGCAGGAAGAAGTTGCTCTCTCTCTCCCACATTAGAAGAGAATAGCCTTTAATTGCCTAGAGACCATTTGTAGAGGATGTAAGGTAGATACTTTGCAATATGATAGTTGTCTTTCACAAGCTATCCTGTCTCTTTCTATTGCTTTTCATTGCTTAGATCAGTAATAAGAGTCAAGACTCAGCATGGCCCAAGTAGAGAAGTATTGCTCTGCTATTGGGTAAAAGGAATCACTCATCAAAAAACTGCTGGATATAGCTAATATGCATCTAGAGGAGCGAGGAGAACATACCTGGATCTTAAAGGTGCTAGATCAGGGAAAAACACAATGCAGTGCTGAATAAAGGAGAGGGTACTGATATGGGGGAACTTTTCTATAACTCAGATATAATATCCTGGCAAGGATGCCTGTACCTGGCATCCCTAATTCTTTTCTGGAATGGCTCCTTGAAGTTTAAAAATAATTATGGTTTACAGCAAATGAATGGAGATGAAAGATCTGCCTTGACAGAGTATTGAGGTTGGGACAAAACACCCAGAGAGTTGGACATGTTAGAATAGATTTAGTACGCAAGACCAGAGACCAGCCAACCAATTGCTCTTCCTGAGGGTTAGTGATGCTCCATTCATTGAAATGATAATGTTAGTGGGTATGGGGGGTACCCACATCATCAAGAAGCTCAGTGGGGATGTCCTCTGTAGACCAAGGCTAATTATAAGAACTGCTGCTATGGAACTGAGCTCCCTAGTGTTAGTGAGGATGACTGAATTCCGAGACAGTGGAGGTGAGGTGTTGGCACTTGACTGTCAGAGACCAGGTAGACAGAAATACCATTATGGGCTACAAGACTAGGAAGGCAACTGAGGGACTTTGATGTTCAGCAATCTGTGGAAATGGCTATTATAGCATACTCTTCCTAAGAGTAAGATAGATAGATAGCCAACAAGGGAATTGCTTAGCTTTCATAATAAAACAAACAAACCAACAAACTGTAGGTTAAAGCAGGAATAATGTTAACTATTGCAATGGCAAAAATATAGCCCTTCACCCAGGTCCTAGACCTGACCCAATTTTCATACCCAGAGCTCTTTGTTTAAAAGGGAGGATGCTATATAAAGTAGATATTCCACATTTTTTTGTCACAGGAATGTGGCCATTAGCTAGAATAATTTTACAAGGGTGAAAGAGCAGTACAGATTTAGAGAGCACACAGTCCACAAGGTTGTCCTCAATTCTGACACAGATTGCCAGTTCAGGGTTTCCCAAAACCACCTAAAGTTTTGCTAATTTGTTAGAAAACCCCACAGAACTAACAGAAAGCTGTTATACTCATAGTTTATTACAGGGAAAGAACAAAAGATTAAAATCAACTAAGAGAAGAGTCCAGCAATGATATAGAGGTTCCAGATGTCCTCTCTTTGTGGAGTTGTAGACTGTGTTAACTCCTCCTGGCAGAGATGTATAACAATATGCATGGGTTATATTGCCAACCAGGGAAACTCACTTGAACTTTGATATGTAGAATTTTTATTGGGGTTCCATGGTGAACTGCCCATGTGGCTGACCTCAGTTTCTGGCCCCTCTGGAAGTTGAGCTGTTAGTGCATGACTCAAAAGCCTCCACTATAAATCACATTGTTAGACTCTCTAGCATGGTCTAAGACACCCAGAAAACAAAGAAACTCCTATCAGGTGTAACATTCCAAGGACTCCCAGATGGCAAGGGCAAAGGCCAGATCTCTCTTTGGGCATGGTTAAACACTTTGCTAAACAGAGAATATGCATATCTTTTAAGGACTGCTGGAGCTAGGGCTGAGCTGACACTAACACCTCAGAACCCATAACACTACCATGGCGCTTGTTAGAATGGAGACATGTGAAGGATAGGTGATAGATAGAACCCTGGCCCAAATTCCTCAGAGTGGATCAAACTGGTCCAAAGAGTAATCTGTGTTTATTTACCCACTCCCTGGGTACATAATCAAGATGGATCTGCTTATCAGCTAGTAGAACACTCACATTGGTTCCCTGACCTGGAATTGGAGAGCCCAAAATGACAAATATTCTAGATGCTCTGATAGGATGTATGTGTGGTAGTTGATGGAAGATAAACACTACAGATATTCAGGGCCTGCAATATCAATACAATTTTTAGACATCTATTGGTCTTGGGCATACTGGGACATACCTTCCAAGTTAAAGGAAAATTATTTCATCTTGTACCTCCCATCACTAAAAAAGAAGCCCAGGCATCGTATATTACAATAGGAAATAATATCTAACTCTAATTATTGTGTGTCTTGGAAGGCTGCCAGTTTTCGGTGGGACCCAGAGAAAGAAAGGACTCTCAAGCAAGTTTACATGTGGCATTAGCAGCCTTGCTGGTTGGACTAATAGAGCCAGCAGATCCAATGGTGGTAGAGGTAGCTAGTAGAGAAAAATGTTATGTAGATTCTCTGGCAAATTTGAATAAGAGAGTTGTAATGCAGACCCTTAGGATTCTTGAACAAAGCCATGATGCTTGTAGCATAGAGTTAGCACTTTTAAACATATCCGTTAAAGGGCTGATAACTAGAATCTATATAGAACTCAGGAAAATCAGCAAGAAAAAATCAAACAACCTTATCAAAAAGTGGGCAAGGGAAAACTACAGACTAATATTCCTTATGAATATAGATGCGAAAATTCTCAACAAAATTCTAGCTAACCAAATCCAGGTGCTTATTAAGAAAATAATCCATCATGACCAAGTGGGTTTCATTCCAGAGATGCAGGGATGGTTCAACATACGCAAATCTATAAACGTAATTTACCACGTAAACAGAAGCAAAAGCAAAAACCATATGATTCTCTCAATAGATGCAGAAAAAAGCATTTGACAAAATTCAACACCATTTATGATAAGAACGCTTAACAAAATAGGCATAGATGGGGCTTATCTAAAAATGATACAAGCCATTTATGACAAACCCGCAGCCAACATCATACTGAATGGGGGAAAATTGAAAGCATTCCCACTTAGAACTGGAACCAGACAAGGTTGCCCACTATCTCCACTTCTATTCAACATAGTGTTGGAAGTCCTGGCCACAGCAATCAGGCAAGAGAGTGGAAATAAAGGCATATGTATGGGAACAGAAGAGATCAAACTCTAAGTGAAGTATCACAAGAATGGAAAAACAAGCACCATATGTACCACCATCAAAATGGTATTAATGGATCAACACTTATGTGCACATTTAGTAGTAACATTCATTGGGTGTCAGGTAGGTGGGAGGGGAGAGGAGGGTATGGGTAAGTTCACACCTAATGGGTGCAGTGCTCACTGTCTGGGGGACGGACACACTTGAAGGTCTGACTCAGGTGGGGGAAAGGCAATGTATGTTACCTAAACATTTGTACTAAACGTTGTAACCTAAACATTTTAACATGCTGAAATAAAAAAAAAAGAAAAAAAGGCAACTAACTGCCTGAGTTTGGTACACTAAGTTATTAATACTATATGACTAGAATTACATATGATGAGCTGGATATTATCAGACCCACCAAATCATAAGGTTTATCAGGCCCAAGCATGTCTGGAGGGCACAAGTTTACCCAAGCAGGTGGCCTACATTCCATGTCACCTACCCTTGTTATACCAGCACCCATTCCTCAGCTGTCAAAGGAAGAAAAACCCTGTGCCCACCTGGTTCATGGTTAGATTGATTTGACATGTTGATACAAGCTAAAAATGGACTAATGTCACCTGACAGCCCCATTTAGGGGTATCCCTGAAAGACATTGATGAGACAAAAATCCTCTGAGAGGGCAGATTTTTGACATTACACTTGGTCATTAACTTTTTGAGGTAGGAGAAATGGTTAAGGATATACATTGAATCCTGTGTGGTAAACAAAGGCTTGGCTCATTGGTAATGGGCCTAAATGGAAAAGCTTGGAAGAATGAAGACAAGAAAGTCTGCAGTACAGACATTTAAAGGACTTATGAAAATGGCACAAAATACGTGGATCTTTGAGTTTTACATCAGTGATCGCTAGTATAGAATGACTTATTTAGTGGAAGTCAGCCAGAGTGTCCTCAGCCACCCTTACACAAAGAAACCATTGACGGAATGGTCAGAGGACCAGTAATTGAAGCTGTGTGTGAGTCCAATAGTATTATATACTCTCTCGCCAAGGCTATTCTAGCTACTGCAGATGTTTAATACCTGACTTGTCTGTAGTGATTGCTGAACTCTATATATTTGCAATAACGTGTTTCTGTCCCTATAACTTTAGCCTCTGCCGAGTTAGAGGTTCTGTTACCTGGTTGAGTATGCTTCAATTTTGCATTCTTAGTCTATGTGATGTACACGTGGGAGGTCCGATTGAATCATTGCTATTGATCCTTTTAGAATATGGTTTAAGAAAGTTGGTTTAAACCTCACTCAGCTATCAATATGCATTGTCGTTATATAATATAAATAAAATTAGATATTAAAAATATATTTACTAATGACTAACTGCCTAAGTCCAAGGGGTGAGTCAGAGCAAGTGCCTCATTCTGTCTCTCCAATTTTTGCTGGGATAAAAAATGTCAGGTAGTGGTGCTTAAGGAAGTGCTACTTAACAGATTCTTCTCTGCTACTATGGATTAGAGCATATTTCAGCATCATTTATTTTATAATGTTTTCTATAAATTGAATAATATTGGATTGAAGTTTCAAAATCAAAATTGTTGCAGTTACTAGGTAATTTTGGATTCTCTTAAAGCATGAACCCACATTCTTTTGCCTGCTGCTTTCTATACTAGCACTGTTTAACAGAAAAATAATGTAAGCCACATATATAATTTAAAATTTTATAAACATTTTATGAAATAAAAATAATAAAAAGTAATAGGTGAAATTAATTTTAATGTTTAACTCAATATAGCAAAATATTATTTCAGTGTATAATAAGTATAAAAATTATTGAGATCTTTTGTATTTTTTAAATACCAAGTATATAAAATATGGTGTGTGTTTTACACTTAAAGCATACCTTAATTTAGATTAGCCTCATTTCAATTGCTTGATAACCACAAGTGGGCAGTGGCTACCACATCGGGCAGCCTATAGTTAGTCTTCTCTATGGTCAGTCACACTTACCCCAGAGATCATGAAAATTTGTTATTTTATTTTTGCTCTAAAGGTATTGCCACTTAATGTTTCATATCAAATAGTAATAATGCATGCCATTCAGTGAAAGTATATTCTACATAAATATTGTGAAGTTCTTAAATTAACAAATATTTTATTTTTGAGACTGTAAGCAAGTGGGTTGGTAGAGGATGAAGATGCTCCAAATCTGTGAAAAGTGGAAAAACCATGATATCTTTAGAATTCACAGTAGTGTCTTCATAGATTCTGTTGTGACTAGGTCTCCTGATTTAATTTTCCCTATTATGTTCTGTGCGAGAGGAAAATTTTTCTTTTTCTTCTGCCCATCTTAGGCTGATTGGCTGAGGACTTGTAAATTAGACAGAAAAAAGACAGATTCACAAAAGAAAAACAGACAAAAGTTTGTTAATATGTGCATTGTGCATACACATGGGAGTATTTAGAGAGGAGTAACTCAAAGGGTGGTTAGAATTTGGGCTTACATAGCATCTTTAAAAAGAGCAATAAATTTGTAGAGAAGTGACAAGACAAATGAAAAGAACCTTGAGCTTCTGAGCGGGGCAAATTGCGGGAATGTAAATACATATGGAAACTAATGGTGAATAAACACTACTTAGTAAGATTCGTTATGTAGATTCCTCTGGCACCTTCTCTGGGGTGACAGGGGTCTAGAGTTGTCTCTCATGGTTAAGTTCTGCTCTTCTTGGCAGAGAGTGTTGGGGGGCACTTTTATAAATTTATTTTCTCTTTTTAGGCAAATAGGTGGAGGGCAGAGAGCTTTTTGTGTATCTGCTTCTTCTCGATTTCCTTCAATTCAAAATAATTCTTATGCCAAAGTGGCATATTTTGGTGTGGCATATGCTGCTGCCCTCCAGTTCATATCCTGTAAATTCTCCAGTCTGAGCTTTAAGGAGCATAACCACTCTAGTTTGAGAGGCAATACTTTAGTTAAGAAATTTAACTGGTCAGTGTAGGTGCTCAATAAAACCTTACTGAAAGGAATTGCATGGACTTGAAGTTAATCATCCTGGGTGTTAGCTGTCTATCCTGGTTGTAGCGAAGACTTGGGGATTTTAAAAAAAATTCTGTCTTCTAATAAGACCTTCTTTAGTAATTAAGTTATAATGGGTATAAAACAAATGAAAAGTGGATTTTATTCTGTCAAGATTTGCCACCATTAATCTTGGAAGGAATAGTTGAAATCTCTTGGGAAAGTTAGGTACTTTAGTTAGCTAGTTGTCACCTTCTAACTCAAGAATTGGTGGTTTACAGTTTGCATTTCGATGACACCAACATTTCATTTTGTTATTATTTCTCTGGAACTCTTTGCAAAAAAGGAAAGTGTTCTTCTTTAGTCCTGGTGTTTAGAATTTAAATCCATGGTTGTTGAATGAATGAACAAATAATAATTTTGCTCTTTATTTGTTTTAGTTCTTAGGTCTTTTTCGTCAGTGTTATCCAGGATGAAACAGATGTTTCTGGGCAGGTTGCATCTGACACATGCTAATCTTATAATGGCAGTTCATTACTATTGACTTTTAACAACCACAGTAGATTTTTAGATCCCTGTCTTTCATGTTCATAGAAACATATTTTCTTTCTCTTTTCTTTTTTTCCCCAGTTGAACTTTTGCTCTCTCTCTATGCACTCTAGATTCCTCTCAAATCTCTTTTATTCTCCTTAATTAAAAAATCATGATGAAGCATAATGGTCTAATATATGCGTATATAAAACTCCAGCCTGGTCCACAGATAAAGTTTCAGTTTCATCTCACTTACTTTGAATTCCTCATGTTTAAAATTAAAACTAAAACCCAATATATCTCATATATAACAAAGAAGAAAAATAATCCGACTTAATAGTCTCAAAACATCCAAATCAAAATCAGAATGTTTAAAGCCTATTAAATTTTAAAGATCTGACAGGCTTAAATGTTTTCTCTCTTTTCCTCAGACTGTATCACTTAGTATGTTTTGTGTGAAGAAAGTAAATGACACATGGAATCCACCTTAAATACAGAACTCAAGAATTTTATTTATTTATTTATTTTTACCAACAGGGCAAGTGTAGAATGCATGGGCGGATATCTGGTATTTTGTGGATACTCCAGTTACTGACAGAGATGATTGCTACCTTTGAAATAATTTTCAGGAAGGTTTCAGACTTGGTGATCATAAAATCTAGGACTTAGGAAATAGTAGAGTAGTCTAAGGGAGTGGAAAGAGCAGAAATAAACCTAAACGACAAATAAACAGATTGTAGGGGTATAAATGTCTGGTAGTATGGCCAACTCTCAATTATCCATGGTATTGGGAGCCAGAGATACACGGATAATTGACATATAGTCCCAAAACCTCAGTGTAATGAACAGTTTCCATATCCTCTTCTAGAAGAACTACTAACAAGGAACAGAATAGACTGGTTTGTGTTCCAACAGTCTTTATTTCTCCTATCCAGTGTTGGGTGGGGTTGCTAATGAGCAATGTGCTGTCCAAAAGGCCATGAGCCAGAGAAAAAATGAGGGGAGATCAGTGGCTAGTAGAATCCACAGTTGGATAATCAGCCTCAGAATAATACATAGCTGACTATATGTCAATTAAAAAGAAAGAAACAAATAATATCCCTTGTTATTCTTTGTTTAAAAAAATCTGCCTTCTCCTCAGAATCTTTGTATTATAGAAACATGTATTCTATGCATCCCAATGGGTTGAAAACTAGAAATAGATCTGGAGCATCATGCTTAATTGGAATAATAGCTTACTCTTTAGAGTTAGCTGCACTTGAGTTCTGCACCTTCCTGTGTTAACAGTCCACATCATGGCTGGTTCGGTTTGGTTTTGATCCCCCAACATCGCCATAATGAGAGTAAGTGATGCAATTTACTGTGAAGGGATTCCCTACTGGGAAACAACTGGCGCCTGAAAGCCTTTCCCTGTGCATGTATAACGGCAGTTAAACATTGTTTTTGCCTCAAAACAGGGTGAAATTCCAAAATACCACAGAGAAAGAAAGAGATGTTTTGCATTTAAGGATAAGGGCAGAACTGCATAATCTATGTACATTAAAATAAACATTTTTCCCATTCGGACAACTGCTCCAGAACTAAATGTAAATACCTCATTCCCGCATAATGTATCCATGCCTGAACACACCAATGATATCCCCATGGAACTCCTCGACATGCCCTCCTTTTCTCTCTGTCTTAAACTGCATGAAGAACTATGAGAATATTCCTGAAACAGTCATGCAATTATCTCAGGTCTTTGGCCTTCAGCCTGCTAGAAGCTAGACCATGTCTAAATGAACACAGACTCTAAGCAAGTAAGAGATGTAGGCATTTCTGACATGGTAGAGTAAAATCTGAATATTGAAACTGCTTCACAGTCATTCAATGTGTAATCGATACACTGGGACTTGAGTGGAAGGATTACAGAAAGCTAGAATAAAAGGCTAATTTTTTAGGTTTATAAGTGAACACACACACATACACACACACACACATGCAAACACACCCTCTCCTACATATCCCCATTAAAGACTGACTTTCTTGTGAAAAAATGAACCATGAGAAAGATGCTCTGGTTATGAAAGACAATTTTTGTGAAAATGAAAATTTTATAGAATACAAATGGTCTTCAATAAAAATGCCTGATTAATCTGTATATTTCTATTCCATTGACTATTCTTTGAAAATATAATAATTTCATGTGCAATTGGAATAATGGAGAGTGAATTTATAAATGACTGAATTAAATACGAAAGTAATATTTTTTTCTTCTTCAAAGGCCCCCCTTGCCAAAGCATTATATACAAAACAAAACTAAAAAAATATGGCATGTTCCACATTACAGATGGTTCTCGATGAAACTCTGACTAGGGTGGGGCAAAGGCAATATATGTAACCTAAACATTTGTACCCCAGTAATATGCTGAAATAAAAAACAAAAAAAACACATTTTTTAAATGGACACATTTTATTTTATTGACTATTCTATGATCTACACTATCTGTAGACAGTGTAGAAATTTATGTGAGTGAATTGACTATGTAGGATCGAAAGGGGTGAAATAGAGATAGAAATTATAGTCTGCTCTCTCAATAGATTTATAAGTTGTTTGAGGAAGAAATATCCAGAATTCCTCTAAGTTGGAAGAAACTTGATCCTTTTTTATTTTTATTTTTTTTGGATTTAGGATGTGGCTGGCACCAAAGGATGGATTGATGGTAGCAGAAACGAAGGCAGTTATTAAGGAGGATTATCCAAGGGAATATGGTAGAAAATGAGATTCAAGGCAAAGGAAGAGAAAGGCAAGGGTGAACAAATGATCCAGCAAAGACAATTAAAGCTTGGGAGAAGGGAAATTTACATTTGAAGACCTTGATGAGGTAGAAAACAGATCATCTGAGAAAAGAAACAGAGATGGGGTCAGGGCATTGGAATGGTGGCAAAAGTTTAGAATGCGTGTTAGAGAAATGGGAGAGTGACCTAACTAGAGACAAGGACAAAAATTGCTTAATGTCAACTCAGGGTCTCACTGAGGTTGGGCATCTATTAAAAATCATGTGGTGGCAACTGACGATAATTGCCTGTCTAAAACTTGGCCTCAGTTGTAGAGCACCGGACTGATCTCTGGCAGGGGCCTTGTTGGGTAGATGAAGCAGGAGGACAAAGAGTTGAGAAAAAGTGAGGATGCTAATAATAAAGGCTGTAAGATTTGGAGAGAGGTAAATGGAGAAAGATAAAAGGAAGAGTTCAAGGAACTGGGATCTCCGTGAAGTTCAAGTAGATTTAGTGGGAGTGAAATGACAGAAAGAATGGGAGATTTTGTTCTGAGTGGAATATTGACATATAAGACTTCAGAGGAAGAACTGCGTGATGACAAGGCCAGTCTGCAGCCAAGACGATGGGTTGCTTCCATCCACATTCTCTGACATACACATGGAAAAGATCAGAAAAGAGGAGTTGACATCATCTGCTTCCTTAAAGGCATCATGGTACAGCGCACTGGACAAGGGCTAGAGAGACTTCCACGGTTCTTGGTTCTGCTGTGACAAAATTCTGTCTTTTCTTTAATAAAATGGGTGTGAAAATATCTCTTACACTGCAATTTCAGGTATATTGTGAAGAATTAATTATGTATGTGCAAGTTCTTTGAAAACTGCAAAGCGCTGTACACATGTTCAGTATTGCTGAAGAACAAGTTTTTAAATATAAAAGCCACTTCACTGCATGCTGGACAGTTTTTTAATAAATAAAGTAAGGACCTTAATGGTTGTTAAGGGTGAAACCTTACCTTGAAAGTCCTCTGAGTCCTGATTCCCCACTTCCTATGGCCCCCAACTGATGGCTGAAGACTTATTGGAAACTACAGGAATCACCTGGAATTAAAACACCACTACCCATTCAACTAATTCAGAGTATTGCCACTGTCTGGAAATTCTAGTTTTCACAACTTAATTGCAAGACTAGTCCCTGATAATAAAGACTAAATCCTAATGAATGAAGATGTTAGCTTGGATTGACCCAATTTGCTATGATACATTGGTCACATTTATTTGGGCTTCTGTCTTTCCTGAAGTCAGCCTAGTTTCTAAAAGTCTGGTCCCACTCTCTCCAGGCTCCCTCTTTTTTTTCCATCTGCTCTTAATGTGGAGGTTTTAGCGAGCCTTGCTGTGATTCTCCATGTCTATGGCATTAGAAAATTATTTAAATGGTAAAATCCAAACCAAACCAAAACAAACAAACAAAAAATGGAGAGGGAGTAATTAATTGAAGTCACAATATTTTTTTTGAGTCTTCTTCAATCTTTACCTTTCAAAAGTCTCAGATATAATTAGTTTTATCTGATATTTAAGTTGACACAGGTATTGCTTGATAGAGGACTAATATGCAGAGGATGAAATATTGCAGATCAATTGTCTTAAGGCAGCGGCCCCCAGCCTTTTTGGCACCGGGGACCAGTTTCATGGGAGACAATTTTTCTATGGGATGGGTGGGGGAGGGAGGAAGAGGGTTTGGGAGAGGGTAGAGGGTTGTGTGGGGGTGCTCAGGTGCTGAGGCCCATGATGGGTAGTGGGGAGTGGCTGTAAATACAGATGAAGTTTCGCTGTCTGGCCCACCACTCACATCCTGCTGTATGGCCAGTTCCTAAGAAAATTTTTCCACGATGCGTGGAGGAGGGAGGAGGAGCTCAGGCCGTGATGCAGGGTGGGTTCCTGACAGGCCACGGACTGTTACTGGGCTGTGGCTGGGGGTTGGAGACCACAGTGTTAAGGTGTAATTTCCAAGGTAGCAAAATAAAAATACTTTGTATGAGAACAAATTTGGGATGAAGTCATAAAGAGTTTCAACCTTCTATAGATGCCAATGAAAACAAGAACCATGAAATTGCTTTCTCTGACCTATTCTGTCTTATAAGCAATTTTACGCTCATTTGCAAATATTACACCAGAATAAAACAATTACATTTGGTGAAACACATATGGAAGTTGAGGTCCCAATACTACATCTCCTTTCTTTAATCCTCCCTTCTTTCTCTCCTTAACTTATATACGTAGAAACCATCAATAGATTCCAGCTGGCTATCCGCACTGAAATAATTCAGAATAAGAAAACCCCAGCTTGAAAACTTTTCTAATGACCTGTTTGATAAAGCCATAGAATTGTAAGTCTCTTATAACAAATCTCAAAAAAGAAAAAAAAAAAAAAAAGGAGGAAAGAAAGAAAAAGAAAAAAGGCTCAGCCAGGCTTTATGCTGATGAAGAGAAGTTTAGGTATCTCTTGGACCTGCATCTAACATCAACAGTATCACATTTATTAATAGCAAGACCTACGGAGCTAAATTTTACCTCACTGTCAGCAAAGAATGTGTTTGCTACAATGTATTAGGCTTTTCTTTGACAAGTTTAAGACACCGTAATGAAGCATTTGCATGGGAAAGATAAAGTAACCCATCAGATGAATCAGTTCTTTATCCTATTCATGCTTGTATTCAAAAGCTATGCCCATGAGGGGAATAAAGTAGGGAGAGATCTCTTTATTATGTTCTAGACAGTTTTTTCTTTTATATGGTCCAGATTTTTGTGTAAATTGTATAAAGTATGCTAAGGTCCAGGAGAAGGTTTTATAAACTCTAAAGTGCTTTGTAAATATAAGTTAGGAGTAAAAGATAAGATTAAGGCAGATTCCTGGGTAGTAATATTCAGTTCTGCTATGGACTGAGTTATTCTCCCCCATTCATATGTTGAAGCCTTAACCCCCAATGTGATTGTGTTTGCAGCCTGCTAGGAGGCGATAAAAATTAAATAAGGTCATAAGAATAGGGCCCTAACCCAATAGGGCTGGTTGTCCATGGCTACTTTCATGCTACAGTGACATAGTTGAGTAATTACAATGGAAATTGTATGGCCTGTAAAGCCTAAATTTTTATCATCTGGCTCTTTACAGAAAAAAATTGCCTAGCCCTGGTCTAGACTCTTGGAATATAATAGTTAGAACCATAGTCTGAAAATATTTCATATTCTAAGCTTATCTTTTTTTCTTGGCAATTACTTGGGAAAAATTACATGAAAGTGATTTTCTTTCATTGGATTAAAAAACCTGACTGGTTGAATCCTCAGGAAATCTCAGCTAGATGTGCTGTTTTCTTTTATTGCCTCACAGGCAAAGATTGATTATCAGTCTGGCAAGGTTAAGAAAGCCTTCCCATAATAAAGGAAATATATGTTTTATTTCTGAGTTTCAAAAATATAGTCTCATATGGTCTATTAATTTCTAATTTCTAAAGCGGGGCACCTAGAGTGGGTCTGTGATGTACAAGTTTCAGAAAGTCTTCTTCCTTTTTTTTTTTTTAAAAACCCCTAATTTGTAGCATTTACTTGTTTCCTTACTGTAAATATTAATACTTATACCATGGATGATTACCAATATATTGTCACTGAACATAGATTTGGGAAGAGATGTATAGTAGCTAACCATTTCATCATATTGATAAAATAGACATAAATAACCTCAAGAGCATAGATAATATTAAAATGTAAAATAAGTAGGAAGTTACAAGCTTTGAGTTTTATTATCCTTAAATAATATAGTTCATTTAATTGTAATTATGTAATTTAATTTTTAATATTAGTTGTATTTAATAACAGGCTTGAAAATTTCTTGAAAATTTAATAATCTGCTTTTGCGAGCTGGTGTAAGCAGGTTCAGCATCCCACTGGATCCAAAGTTTTAAAATCTTTTTGCAGTGTTTTCTTATTCCAAATATATTGCATTCAAAGATAAATAACTATCTATAGAAATATGGCCTGATAAAAATATAAGGTCAGAGCCAATAAGAGCAATTTCTAGTCCTTATCTTTTAAAAGTAAACATGAGATAGTTAATAGTGGGTTGCACTTAGAAGTGAATTCATCTTTCTTAATTAGAGTCATAAGATGTTTGAGTTGGGGAACAGATATAGAAAATATTTTATTCACTTGTCTCCTTGATGAATAAGGAAACTGAGGCCCCAACTGGGTCGGAGATTTTTCCCAGGTCACATCATAAGGAAGTGTAGAGCTGAGGCAGAACAAGTCCAGTGCTGTTTTTACTGTATCAGTCTGCCTTTGAGGATTTCATTGATCCTCAAAAGGGTAGCTAATTCTCATGCTGGTTGAAACCTCATTAGTTGCAAAAGGTTGCTTCAGGTTTAATGTAGCACCAAAAAGAGGAAGAATGAGTTTTTTTTTTAACTCCTGGAATCTAGAAAAATTAATTTAAATTATACATTGCTGGAATTAAAGGTTTAATGTTAGTTCACATATATTAAATAGATATGTACTATTGTAGAATAATTTCTAGTGGTGATAGCTGAGAGAATATGCATATATGTTTATTAAATTGAGATATTAAAAATAAGTAAATCATGCAATGAAAGGATTGAAAAGGATGTTGACTGGATTAGTTCACTTATCTGTCAAAAACAGACTGAAGCAAAATTCATTCATTCATTCACTCAGTAAGTTTTTATTGAGTGCCTCTTTTGTATTGCATACCATTCAGGACACTGAGGATACAGAAATGAATGCAACAATGCTTCTACCTTTATGGAACTTACATTCTGTTGCGGAAGGCAAAGTAGAACAGGGAAGGGAGATAGAAAACAATAGGCTGGTGGGAACTGTTTTATATAGGATGGTCAGGGAAGTTCCCTCTTTAAAAAAGTTGAAATTAAAATAGAGACCTGAAGAACTAAGGAGAGAATCGTGTGGATACCTGGAAAGAACAAATGCAAAGTCCCCGAGGCGGGAGAATGACTGATGTGTTCCAGAAAATTGGAGGCCAGTGCTGGAGGACGGTGAGAGATGGAGAGAATGGAAAATGGCCCTTGGGGCCAGATCTTGTAAGGCCTGTAGGCCATGGTCAGCAGTTATATGTTACTCTGTGAAGGGAAGCCATTAGACCATCATGCAAATTAAAAAAAAAAAAAAAATCACCCTGGCTGCAGTATGGAGAGTAGTCTGTTGGGTCCGGGAGAGAAAAAATGGAAACAGTGAGACAAGATAGGAGGCTATTTTAATGATATAGGTTAGAGAGATGGTGGCTTGGTCGAGGGTCAATACTTTTTAACCTTGGTTCCTTATAAGGAGCTTCCAAAAAATGCCAATGCCAAATCCAGAGCAATTAAATAAAAATATATGTGGACAGGATCCATTATCAGTAATTTTAAATCTTCCCAATTAGCCTTGTAGTAAAGCTTGAAGTCTGGTAGACTGATGCCTCAATTTGTTCTTTTTCCTTAAGATTGCTTTGGCTATACGAGGTCTTCTCTCATTCCATACAAAGTGTACAATTATTTTTTCTAGATCTGTAAAGAATGATGATGATATTTTGATAGGGATTGCATTAATTCCATAGATCACTTTAGATAGTGTGAACATTTTAACAATATTGATTCTGTCGATCCATAAGCATGGTAGGGTTTTCCATCTGTTCATATCTTCTACAATTTCTTTTCTCAGTGTTCCATAGTTCTCCCTATATAGTCTCTCACTTCCTTGTTAAATATATTCCTAAATATTTAATTTTCTTCAAGGCTATTGTGAAAGGTGTTGCATCTTTGATTTGATTTATGGCATGACTGTTATTGGTGTATATGAATGCCACTGATTCATGTGCATTGATTTTGTATTCTGAGACTTTACTGAATTCATTTATCAATTCCAGGAGTCTCTTGGTTGAATCCTTGGGATTTTCTAGATGGAATATCTTATCATCAGCAAAGAGTGAGAGTTTGACCTCTTCTGCCCCCATTTGGACACTCTTAATTCCCCTCTCTTGTTTGATTGCTCTGGCAAGGACTTCCAGCCCTATGTTGAATAGAAGTGGAGATAGTGGGCAATCTTGTCTGGTTCCAGTTCTAAGTGGGAATGCTTTCAGTTTTTCCCCATTCAGTATCATATTGGCTGTGGATTTATCATATATGGCTTTAATAATTTTAAGATATGTTCCATCTGTGCCTATTTTGTTAAGAATTTTTATCATAAAAGTGTGCTAGATTTTGTCAAATGCTTTTTCTGCATCTATTGAGAGAATTATCTGGTTTTTGTTCTTTCTTTTATATAGATTCTTGTCATTAGCTCATAGAACTTTCTCTGAGATCAATCACATCCTAGACCACGAATAAGATCTTAACAAATTTAAAATAATAGAAATTATACTATGTATCTTCTGAGACCACAGTGGCATAAAATTAGAGATCAACGCCAACAGAAACACTCACCACTTCACAAAGTCATGGAAATTAAACAATCTATTGCTGAATGACTAATGGGTCAATGAGGAGATCCAGAGGGAAATCAAAAGATTCTTTGAACTAAATGATAATGGGGACATGAGTTATCAAAATCTCTGGGATACAGCAAAAGCATTCCTGAGAGGAAGACTAATAGCATTAAATGGTCACATCCAAAAGACAGACAGATCACAAATCAGCAAACTAATAAACCGTCTTAAGGAACTGGAAAAGGAAGAGCGTATCAATCCTAAACCTAGCAGAAGAAAAGAAATAACTACGATCAGAGCAGAACTAAATGAAATGGAGAACAAAAGAACTATACAGAAGATTAATAAAACCAAAAGTTGGTTTTATAAATAGATAAAAAAATTGACAGCCCTCTTGCTAGATTGATAAGAACTAGAAAGGAAAGGACTCTAATAAGCTAAATTAGAAATGAAAAAGGAGAGGTCACTACAGACATCACAGAAATACAAAACATTATCCTTGAATTCTATAAAAAATCTATATGCCCCCAAACTATAAAACGTGGAGGAAGTGGACAAATTCATAGAAACACACAACCTCCCTAGGCTCAATCAGGAAGAAACAGAATTCTTGAACAGACCAATATCAAGCACAGAAATTGAAGCAGCAATTAAAAATCTTCCAACAAGAAAAAGTCCTGGACCAGATGGGTTCACACCTGAATTTTACCAAAATTACAAAGAAGAACTCGTACCTATACTGGAGAAATTATTCCGCAATATTGAGAAGGATGGTATCCTCCCCAACTCATTCTACGAAGCCAGTATCACCTTGATACCAAAGCCAGGAAAGGACACAACAAAAAAAGAAAACTGTAGACCAATAGCCCTCATAAGTATGGATTTATGAAGATTTTTGTGACAAATATCAATGTTCATGGCTATCTGTGTTTTCTGTGTATAAGTATAAATAAAAGAAACCATAATTTCAGGAGGGCACTTTTTTTTCCTTTCCTCTGTTTGTACATTAATGCTATGAATATTGACTGAATACCTACTGTGTGGCATTGCAGAGGCTAAGTGCTGAGGTTACAAAAATTGTAAAGATACAGCAAAAAACTATAATATAGGGAGGTAAGTAGTAATGGTGCTAAGTTCCAAATATTAAAGGAGCACCAAGAGCAGTATAATGATCTCACGGGGGGAGGTAGGGTTTTGTCAGGGAAAGCTTCAGAGATGATTTGACCTGAGTCTTGCACAAAGAGCAAGGATTTACTACATTAAAAAAAAAAAAAAAGGGAAAAGAAGAGAGAGCAGAGGATAAAATAGTTTAGGGGAAGGAATTTGGGAGAAATGATTTTCTAATCAAAGATACAGAGAACTTTTGTGCCAGTTTCTTTATCTGCATTTCCAATGTCAATTTGCTAACCTTGGCCTTAGAATGAAATTCAGTCTGATCTGATGAAATGATAACTGGGCCATTACTAAGATTCATGAACATTTTCCCATGGAAAATCCTCATAAAGTCTGTTGTTTCTCACAGGTTCATGAAGCTATAAAGCAAAACGCCTGTAAAGAGAAACATTCGTGCTCATGAATCTAAAACCTTGTACCCTCTGCTGTGATTGTAACAGGTTGACTTGAATCTCTATAAGGGAATGTAAATACTAATCCATGTGGTCTTCCCATTTTTGATCATAGAGTTATGCCTGTTTGATTCATTCTTATTTGTTCTAGGTGATATTGAACACATAGTTAATTAATTTGGTGATCATTTTTTCCCTTTAATTTGCAGAATATGAAAAAATTAATTTGACCAACTAAAACTTGAAAGGGAGCAATCTTTAAGTGTGGGTTAGTTTTCTTTCTTAGTCATCTCATTGGGTTCTTTTAGATTATAACTTTGATATTTCCCCTCTAAATACTGTTTCATACCTTATGAGTCAATATTATCAACTCAATGCCCTTTGAAGAAAATCAAAATAAACATACTTAAAAAGGCAGTTAGGACATAATAGATTTGTTTATTTAAAATAATCAAAATTTCCCTAAGAATATGTACAATATGTTTTCTGGTGACATAGGAAACTTTAATGAAATAATATTGTTTAGATGCCTGCATCATCTCTAGTAAGTTGGGTATGTTTTAGGCCCCAAATGAATCTTTGAGACTGATAATAATTAGAGAGACTGCCTTTATTGCAATTATTTTGGGACATTGAGAAAAATGGTTCTTTTTTTTCTAAAAAAGAATATTTTCTTTAATTGAAATTTCAGTGAGGAACTGTTAGGAAGCTCAGTGGTGTCTTCAAGAGCTTTAAATTTCTCTCCCAGTTTCTTGATTTTAGATTTCTTTCCAATAGTGAAGCTTAAATTTTGGCACACTATAAAGCCTAAAAGGGCATTCAATGGTAAGTGTAAGAGGAAACCCTATTTACAAAGATGTTTAGAGCACTGAAGTTCTTAAGGGATTAAGGATCTTATTTCACTCCTTCTTATTGGAAAAAGAGAAATCAAGTGATGCATTTGCAACCTAGATCCCAGAGTTTTGTACTGAAGGAATACGTAAACTTTTATGCACTTTCCAAGTTGGATTTGTTATACCTTTGGGTATCAGTTTTTAGTTTTCTCAGTGTTTTTAGGAGCTTTAATATAGGATTTTGGTAGTAATTTGGATGACTCTTGCTGCTCAAAATTTTCCGAAAAAACTGATTTAACGTTTTGCAAGTGAAAATGACACATGGACTTGTTGGTTTTATTTGGTCGTAACGGAGAGAAAGAGCTTTATATGTATGACATTAAGAATTGTATTCTAGTTTGGTTTCTCCAATCATAGCAAGGAAAGTACAGATGGACCTTGACTTAATGAAGGATAGACTTATAATTTTTCAACTTTATGATGGTGTGGTGTGAAAACAATATGCATTCAGTAGAAACTGTACTTCCAAGTACCCATCCGACTATTTTGTTTTTCACTCTCAGTAAAGTATTCAATAAATTGCATGGTATATTCAACACTTTATTTTAACATGGGCTTGTGTTTTATTTTGCCCAACTGTAGGCTAAAGTAAGTGTTTGGAGAACATTTAAGGTAGGGTATGCTAAGCTGTGATGTTTAGTAGGTTAGGTGTATTAAATGCATTTTCTACTTAATGATATTTTCAACTTACAATGAATTTTTCTGAATGTAACCCCCTTGAAAGTTGAGGAGAATCTGTTGTGAGAAAACAATATATACTATATCTGAATAACTCTTTTCCATATTGGGAGAGTCAAAATCTTGGTAGTTCTCACAGAATTTTTTTTACGATAAATCACATTTTTCCTGATGAAATGAAAATGGCATTCTTTTTAAGGTAAGGATTAATTGATACTATGAAGAAATATAACATTCATCTGAAGATGAGAAGATAACTAACTGCAAAGTTAGGGAGCATAGTTCACAAGACTACCCTCACTCCTGACACCAATTGCAAGTATGGGGGTTCTCAAGACCACCTTCAGGTTTGAAAATTTGTTAGAAGGATGCATAAAACTTACTGAAAGATATTATACTCAACATTTATGATTTATTATGGTGAAAGAATACAAATTAAAGTCCACCAAGGGAAGAAGTGCATAAGGAAGAGTCCAGGAAAGTACCAAATGTGGTGTTTCCATTGTCCTTTCCCTGTGGACTCATTACCTTCCCAGTAAGACGTGTGACAACATGCCCAGAGTATTGCCAACCAGGGAAGCTCATCTGAGCCTATTGTCCATAGTTTTATTGGATCTCCCTGGGTGACTGCCAGCATGGCTAACCTTTAGACTCCATGCCCCCAGAGGTAGATGCCATCTGGCTCAAAGCCCCCACCATAAATTACACTGTTAGATGTTGGATGGCCAAGGCCCCATGGAAGACACTCTTCCTATAGATCACTTCCTGGGTAATGAGGGCAAAAGTCAGAGCTTTCTTTGGGTAAGACTAATTCTGTAATATACAGAAACCAATATGAATAATGGCAGGAAGGAGCTGGGTATTTTGAAAGTGGAGAAAATAGAAAAAAAGAACAAAGACCACCTACAAGATATAGAAAATAACAAAATACCAAATATAAAAATTATTATTATTATTATTATTATTAGAGATAGAGTCTCACTTGGTTGCCCAGGCTGGAGTGACTGCTGTAGCCAGATCATAGCTCACTGTAACCTCAAACTCTTGGGCTCAAGCAATCCTCCCATTTCAGCCTCCCAAGTAGCTGGGACTACAGTTGTGTGCCACCATGCCTGGCCAATTTTTTAAATATTTTGTGGAGATGGGGTCCTGCTATGTTGTCCAGGCTGGTCTCAAACTCCTGGCCTCAAATAATCTTCCCACCTTGGCCTCCAAAAGTGCTGGGATTACAGGCATGAGCCACTGCTCCTGGCCCAAATGTAAGAATTATTGGTGTTCAAGTGGGAGCTAAGCAAGAGCAAGGGGTAGAAAGTTTATTCAAAGAAATAACCGCAGAAAAATTTCCTAAATTTGAGAAAGATATAAATATCCAGGTATAGGAAGATCTTAGAACACCAAACCAATTTACCTCAAATAAGAATACCCCAAGACAAGCTCTTAGAGGTCAAGGACAAAGAAAAGATCCTAAAAGCAGTGAGAGATAAGAAGCAAATAACATATAAAGGAGCTGCAATTTATCTGGCAACAGACTTCTCAACAGGAACCATACAGGCTGGGAGGGGAGTGGAATGACATTTTCAAAGTGTTCAAATAAATAAATAAATAAAAACCTGCCATTCAGGAATAATGTATCCAGCAAAATTGTCTTTCAAATGTGAAGGACAGATAAAGTATTTCCCAAAAAAAAGCTGAGAGAATTCCCCACAACCTGACCCATCTTGAAAGAAATGGTAAAGAGACTTTTTCACTCTGAGACGGAAAACAAACACTAACATGCAAAAGAAAACTTTTCAAGGTATCAAACCCACTGGAAAAGTTGAACATATGGATAAACTCAGAATATTCTATTACTGTATTTGTGGTATGCAGTCTAACCATAACTCTAGCATGAAGCCCCAAAGATAAAACTGTCAAATCAATAATAGCTAAAGCAACCTCTTGAGAGATAGATAATATAAAATATGTAAATTGAGATAGCTAAAAGTCAAAATGTGGGGGGGATGGAATGAAAGTGTAAACTTTTGTGTTCGTGTTTTGCCTTCGTGTCTATTCTTTTATTTGTGATCTAAGATAAATTGTCATAACTTTAAAAGAACTTGTTACAAGATGTTTTCTGTAAGGCTCGTGGTAACCACAGCACAAAAACCTATAGTAGATTCACTAAAAATAAAAAGCAAAAAATTAAATCATAATAACAGAGATAATCACAAACACAAAGGAAGACAGTAAGAAAGGAAGAAATGAAAACAAGAATATTAAACTAACCAGAAAACAAGCAACAAAATGGCAGTAGTAAGTTCTTACTTATCAGTAATAATAGTGAATGTAAATTGTCTCAATTCTCCAATTAAAAGGCATAGAGTGGTTGAATTGATAAAGAAAAAGACACAACTCTATGTTGCCTTCAAGAAATCCACTTCACTTATAAAGACACATAGACTGAAAGTGAAGGTGTGCTAAAAGATATTCCATATAACTGCAAACAAAAAAGAGCAGGAGTAGCTATACTTCTTTCACATAAAATGGACTGCAAATTAAAGACTGAAAAAAGACAAGGAGGGTCACTATAATGATAAAGGGGTCAATTCAGCAATTGGGCTACACATTATATGTGGGTTGTGTTGTCATTAATAGTGAAATATTTAACCACGGAAGGGATATATTATGCTAATGCATTTTATAATTTAAATAATAATGGCAAGTAGAATTAGCAGTTAACTAGTAGGAAGTTGCCTTGGACAAGACCCCGCATTCCTTATGTAAATAGGCATTATTTTAATTTGTTCAGCAAAATTCAGCTCTTGACAAATAATACTTATACTTTTTTGAAACTGTCGTCATTTGAGAAGCTGAATACCAACAGTTACATTCCAGTTACATGCAGAACATTTCATGTAAAGAACTCTTGTAGGAAGAAACAACCTTTGACTTTTGTTAGCAGTTATAAACTTGATATATTGTCCTAGTTTGTTCTTTTTATTAGAAGAAGAATAGGAAGGAATTATCCATCTGGCTCCTGTCCTGAAGTTGAGCCCAAGAGGGAGGTGATGTAGGGTGAAGACTTAGACTCTTTCACCAAATCAATGTCTTGCTGACATTGTGAAGCTGTGTGTGCTTATAAAATGCCAAGGTTCTCTGCAAGGTCCTTGTTACCCACCTCTAATTCTTTCTCACACAAGGTCTTCCAGATGTTCCTAAGGAGAATGTGTCTCTTTATAGTAAAAGTTATATCAGCCATAATTTTCCTTATATTCCTATGGCACCCATTTACCAGAATTTGCAATACATTCCCAAACATCTGCAGATAGTGTCTCCATAATTACTTTTGAAATTACTGGCCACCTGTCAGCACAGAGATTACTACTATGAAGAATGTCAAATGGGAATTAAAGTTTTTTATTAGGTCACCAGTATTTTACCATAGACTTATTATTGGCAGATAGGGCCATTTCAGCACACAATTTTATTAGGTACAATAAATTTGGAGGTTACATACGCCACCGTTACTGCATATGCATATTTACCGTGTGCACACGTCTTCAGCACTAACTGAAAACTGCTTAGGATGGCAGCAGTACCTTGAGGTTTGAGTTTCAGATGAACAAGTCATGTCTAGTTTCTTCATTTCTTGTACAAAAATATATTTGCTTAAAAAGTAACAGGAACTACTTAGGAAACATTATGCTTCTTTGCCTCATGGAAATTCTGTGAAATTTAATTTTAAAAATGCATAACTGTATGGGAAAGGATAATTCCTAGGATTTAGAGAGGAGAAGAGAACAGAAGAGTTAGGAAGCTGAAGAACTAGTTTGATTTAAGTGGGGAAACACCAATGTAACATTTCATAGTGCCCACGTGAGAAATAAGAGCAAGGGAGATTGGCTAGCCTTTGGCCTCCGCTTACCCTTCCAGGACTAATAGCTGGCTAACATTGAGTGCTTGTGATGTGACAGGCCCTGTGTTGAGCATTTTTTAATGTTATCTCGTTTAATCTACAAAACTCATTGAATTAGGAATTATTAATATTAGTTACCTCCAAACTGAGTTTTTGAGAGATAAAAGATCCAAGATTGCCCATGGTCACATAGCTAGTCAGTGGTAAAGCTGGGACTTCTACCATTTACGTTGGGTGTAAAAAGCCACCAGTGATATCCATGTTGCTTAACCTAATGGTCACTTCTCAATCCTCTGCTTATTTGACCATTAGTAGAATTTTTATGATAGAATATACTTGAAGCATTTTTTTTCCCCTCATGGGTCCAAGGAAAATATATATTCACTAATTTCCTCATTCTGGGTACTCCTTCAGTCTTAGGTTGTGCTTCCTCATGTCCTCAGAGCTCAGTCATGAGCCTTTCTTTCCTATTTCACTCATTGACTAGGTGACTTCATCCAGTAGTTTGAAAACATGTAATACCATCTCTAGGCAAATGGCTCCTCATCTATATCTCCAGTATGCCCTTCTCCAGACTCAGGGTCTCTTCTAGACTTAGCTCCTTTCTGTTTCTTCCTTTGTGTGGTCAGTAGAATGAGACCTGAGGTTCCCGTCTGGACTCGGAGTCCCCTTAGTTCTTTAGTATAATACACAGCAAATTTTAGCTTCTATTCTTCTCTTGAGTTTAGGGTCCAAAACCCAGTTAATAATAAATAAAGTCCTTTTTCTCTGCCAATATTACCTGTGGTCTTCTTCCCTTAGGAACCTTATGGCAAGGGACAGCTGTAGTCTGGGGCAGGATTCACGTGCTATAATAAATCTAAATCCTATGTCAACTTTGAGCTGTTAGGCTTGCTCATTAATACACTTTTTTTTTTTTTTTTGAGATAGAGTCTCACTTTGTTGTCCTGGGCAGAGTGCAGTGGTGTCATCATAGTTCACTGCAACCTCAAACTCCACTCCAAGTGATCCTCTTGCTTCAGCCTCCTGAGTAGCTGGGACTACAGGCATGCACCATGATGCTGGCTAATCTTTCTATTTTTAGTAGAGACCAGGTCTTGCTGTTGCTCAGACTGCTATTGAACTCCTGAGCTCAAGCAATCCTCCACCTGAGCCTCCAAGAATGCTAGGATTACAGATGTGAGCCAGCGTACCCAGACTTTAATACGCTTTTTGATGGCAACTATAGCTGTATTGAACCTAAAAAATATGTAGTGAGTGTTTTTAGATGATGGCTTTTTGTGTCCCTCCTATTTAGAACATGACATACTAAGTCATATGATATATACATTTTGTAAGATGTACAAGCATACCTCAGAGATATCATGGGTTTGGTTCCAGACCACCACGATAAAGCAAACTGTCACAATAAAGCCAGTCACAAGAATTTTTTTGTTTCCTAGTATATATAAAAGTTATACTTACACTATACTGTTATCCATTAAGCCTGCAATAGCAATTTGTCTAAAAAATAATGTAAATACCTTAATTAAAAAAATACTTTACTGCTAAAAATTCCAATTGTCATCTCAGCCTTTAGTAAGTCATAATCTTTTTGGTGATAGAGAGTCTTGCCTCAATGTTGATGATTGCTAACTGATCAGGGTAGTGTTTGCTGAAGACTGGGATGGCTCTAGCAATTTCTTAAAACAACAATAAAGCTTGGCACATTGATCGATTCTTCCTTTCATGAAAGATTTTTCTGTAGCATGCGATACTGTTCGACAGCATTTTACCTACAGTAGAACTTATTTAAAAATTGGAGTCAATCCTCCAAAAGTCTGCTGCTACTCTATCTACTAAGTTTATGTAATATTCTGTCATTTCAACAGTGTGCATAGCACCTTCAGCAGGAATAGACCCCATCTCAAGAAATTGCTTTCTTTGCTTATCTATAGATAAGCAAGTTTCTTTGTAACTCCTCATCCATTAAAGTTTTATCATGAGATTGCAGCAATTCAGCCATATCCTCAGGCTCCACTTCTAATTCTAGGTCTCTTGCTATTTCTGCCACATCTATAGTTATTTCCTCCACTGAAGTCCTGAATCCCTCAAAGTCCCCCTTGAAGAGTTGAAATCAACTTCTCCAAAACCCCTGTTAATGTTGCTATTTTGACCTCCTATGAATCATGAATATTCTTCATAGCATCTAGAATGGTGAATTATTTCTAGAAGGTTTTTTTTTTTTTTTTA
>RJWJ010000709.1:129481-186501 GCA_004363605.1 Indri indri | reverse complement strand
TGGGACTACAGGCATGCGCCACCATGCCCGGCTAATTTTTTCTATATATATTTTTAGCTGTCCAATTAATTTCTTTCTATTTTTGGTAGAGACGGGGGTCTCGCTCTTGCTCAGGCTGGTCTCGAACTCCTGAGCTCAGAACTATCCGCCCGCCTCGGCCTCCCAGAGTGCTAGGATTACAGGCGTGAGCCACCGCGCCTGGCTCTTTTATCCACTTTTGCCTTTGTGGCCTGTGTTCTTATAGCCACAGGCACAATGTCTTGCAGATATTGGGTATAGAAGAATGTATTTGCTTTGCATTATTATTATTATTATTATTATTTTTTGCGTAGAAATATCTTTTTATTTCAGGGTGTTATGAGGGTACAAACATTATGGTTACACTTTGTCTTTGCCTTTGCCTCACCCAAGTGAGGGTTAAAGGCATGCCCCTCCCCCCTGAAATGCACCCTGTGTCCTTTAGTTGCAGGTTTACCCCCCCACATCCCCCTGAAGATGTATTACTGCCATGTGATCACCCTAGTGTTGATCAGTTAGTACCAATTTGATGGTGAGTACAAGTGGAGCCCATTCTTCCGATCTTGTGGTGCCTCACTTTGGATAATGGGCTTAAGTTTAATCCAGGGAAGTATATGAGGTTCTAGATCACTGTTGTTTCTTATGATTGAGTAATATGCCATTGTATATATATATACACCAAATTGTAATAATCCACTCATGGATTGATGGGCACTTGGGTTGTTTCCACATCCTTGCAATAGTGAATTGTGCTGCCATAAACATTTGGGTGCTTTGCATTATTTTTGTTTCTCTTTTTTTTTCTTTCCTGTTAGTGATTTCTAAACAGACATCTTATTAGTTGTCTGACAAAGTCCACAACCACCTCACAGCTTCCCCCCCCACTTATCTGTTTTTTTCCACACTTCTTCTAGCTCCTGATTGACAGATTTTAGAGAAACAAAACAAGTGTGCACCTTACACAGGTACCAAGGGGACCCCTAAAAGAGACTCATTTTTTTTTTTGAGACAGAGTCTTGCTCTGTTGCCCGGGCTAGAGTGCCGTGGCATCAGCCTAGCTCACAGCAACCTCAAACTCTTGGGCTCAAGCGATCCTCCTGCCTCAGCCTCCCAAGTAGCTGGGACTACAGGTATGCACCACCATGCCCAGCTAATTTATATATATATATGTATATTTAGTTGTCCAGATCATTTCTTTCTATTTTTTAGTAGAGACGGGGTCTCGCTCTTGCTCAGGCTGGTCTCGAACTCCTGACCTTGAGTGATCCACCCGCCTCGGCCTCCCAGAGTGCTAGGATTACAGGCGTGAGCCACCGAGCCTTGCCAAGAGACTCATTTTTAATAGGCACCTCCTTGCCTGCTAAGCAAATGTTTTTAATACTTTTTAAAAATGTCCTAGATAAGTGCAAAGTTGTGGTGTTTCTGTTTTTATATGGCTGACAGATTATAATAATTTTAGCCATTCCAAATTGTTTTGATTTTAAACATTTACAAAATAAAATACTTAGGTGGTTTTTTTTTGTTTGTTTGTTTGTTTGTTTTTTGAGACAGAGTCTCACTCTCTTGCCTGGGTTTTTAACCAGTAGCTTGGTGTGGGGTAGGGATGGAGCTGACACCTTTAGCATTGAACTAAATTCTTTTACTTCTGAAGCTGAATTGCGAACTCCAAGGATCAGCGTGCTGACAGTGCCTGCAATTATGAAGCCTTCACCTTTGTGTCATGACATTTTTGTTCCTTACCGCAAGCATTACTGTTAACTGGAAGAAGATTCCTGCTTTCTTGTTCAAACCTTCAACTAGTAACATATGAGTATTTATCCGCCCCCCTGTTGGTGCATTCATAGAGTATAGAATCACTCTGTAATTGCAAATGGGCAAATGGTTTGTTCACAGGAGAGCTCTTACATTTTTTGTTTTTTCCCTGCATATTTTACTTTTGTCTTTTTCTCTGAATTGCCAGCCTATTACTTAGCTTTCTTTCTCTCTCTGAGGTCGTAGGCACAAAATGTCATCATTGTTCTCAGGTGTAGAAGTAAAGATGTTTTTGCTGTATACCTTTCTGCAAAACCTTGGGTTCTGCAAAATCGCACACTGCAATAACAGGGCTTAAGAGAAAAATAGGGGTAGGAGCCATCCACTGAAAATTTATTCAGCTTTGTAGCCAGAGCACTAACAAACTCAAGCACCAAAACAAAATGAAAAGCAACAAGGGTTTGGGGAGATAATTTGGGGGGCAGCCCAGGCAGGCAGGTCAGAGTGGCAGAGGGCTGCTGCAGGGAATATTAAAAATGTATAGAGGCACTTTAGTGAGTCTCTGAGCAGCTTCAGAATTCAGCAAAAATCATGCGAGGGAAACTGCTTCATATCTCCAGTTTTGTCACTCTAGACCGACGTGACTGCTACTGTCTTTGCTGGTTTATTTTTTTTCCCCTGCTGTAGATTTCTGTATGCACCAAGCCCAGATATCCTGTAGTTTGTCCATTAACTGGATTATTTGTCTTTTTAAAATATTGACTTACACATAATAGCAAAAAGGTGGAAACAACCTAAATGCCCATCAATGGACAAGTGGATAAATAAAATGTGGTACAGTGAAATATTATCCAGCCTTAAAAAGGAAGGAAATTCTGTTATGCTACAACATGGGTGAACCTCGCTGAGTGAAATGAGCTAGTCACCAAAAAAGATAAATAATGTATGATTCTACTTACATGAGTTACCTGGAATAGTCAGATTCATAGAGACAGAAAGTAGAATGATGGTTCCGTGGAGAAGAGGGAGTTATTGTTTAATGGGTAAGGAGCTTCCGTTTGGGACAACGAGAGAGTTCTGGAGGTAGATGGCGGTGATGGTTGCACAACAATGTGAACGTACTTAATGTCACTGAACGGTACACTTAATGATTAAAAGGTAAATTTTATGGGATGTGTATTTTACCACAATGAAAATTTTAAAAATTATTTATAAAGTGTGTATTGAAAATGAAGAACATCTTTTATCTGTTATGATGCAGATGTTTCTCCAGTGTTGTCATTTGTCTTTTGATTTTCATAGTTTTTTTTGGCTATACAGACGCTTTACATTTTTATCTCATTAAATGTATTTTGTATTGTGTTTATAAGGGTCTTCCTCACCCGAAGATTATAAAAGAGAATAAAATTTACCCATGTTTTCTTTCAGCACTTTTAACTTTATTTTTTATGTTTAAATCTTTGCTCCATATAGAGTTCGTTTTGGTGCTGGGAATTTTGTGGGTTAGGGCAGTGCAGCCAAGGGTATTTCTAGTGCTTTATTGTTTTCAAGGGTTATTAGCGCTCTAGAGAAATAACCTTTGCTTTCTGTTTGATTCTTATGTATTGCTGAATTTTAACTTGTCTACAGTTGTTAGAATGGAGAAGTGAGGGGAATGAAAGGCAGATAGCCACATGAAATTCATGCTCACAAGGCGACTATGTGGTAAATTATGAGGACCTTGCAACAGTCTGGCTTTAAAGCAAGGCTACGTTCCTTTCCTTCTTGATCAGCTGACTTAGCAAAAAAAAAAAAAAAATTTAATGTGTGAAAAACATGGAACAAAGGATTGACAGTGTCCCTTAAGAAACAATGTCTCATTTAAAAAGCATAATCCTATTTGGAAGCAAAATGACTGACCTTGATACCCTAGGATTTCCTATGAGCTTTACCCCTTGAAATTTCCAGAGCACGACATCATGATAGCTATCATCAGGTCGCTGCCCTTGAGACGTGGCAGTATCTGAGTGTGAAAACCTCCTTGAAGTCGGCTGTAGTGAGAGGCCCAGTTAACTTGGTGCCTAGTGAGTGTGAGCAAAGAATTGGAGTTGGTGAGCAAGGGCATGTCCTGGTGACGATGGGAAGACTGTCATACTGGACCAGATGGAGTCCAGATGCCTATACACGGAGGCATTCCGAGTCCACAATTATTTTTCTTTTCATTCGTGATTTGGTGGAAAAAGCTGTGGGCCATGAACTAGAAGAACTTGGTCTGAATCACTGCTCTAACACTAGTTGTTTGCCATTGGAAAGTCAGTTAACTAATTTGCCTGCCTCCCAACTTTTTACAATAGGTGAATACATTTTTAATATTGTGATAAAATATATTTAACATAAAATTTACCATTTTAATAATTTTTAAGTATACAATTCAGTGATATTAGGTACAGTCACATTGTTGTGCAACCATCACTATCATCCATTTCCAGAACTTTTTTTCATCTTCCCGAACTGAAACTCCTTATCAATTAAATGGTAACTCCCCATTCTCTCCTCCCCCTCGCCCTTGGCAACCACCATTCTACTTTCTGACACTATGAATCTGACTACTCTAGGCAACTCATGTAAAGTAGAATCATACAATATTTATTGTTCTGTGACTGGCTTATTTCACTTAGCATGTCTTCAAGTTTCAGCCATGTGCTATAGCACACACATGTAATCCCAGCTACTTGGGATGCTGAGGCGGGAGGATTGCTTAAGCCCTGGAATTTGAGTACAGCCTGGCCAACATAGTGAGACTGTGTCTTGTTTAAAAAAAAAAAAAAAGTCTTCAAGTTTCAAAAAAATTAAAAATAAAATTACCATACAATCCAGCAATTCCACTTCTTGGTGTATATCCAGAAGACTTGAACAGATGTTTGTACTCCTGACTTCATAGCATCATTATTCACAATAGCCAAAAAGCAACCTAGATGTCCATGGATGGATAAATGGATAGACAACATGTGGCATTTACATACAATGAACTATTATTCAGTCTTAAAAAAGTATGGGTCTCATTTTTTATATCTTTAAAAGAAGGTAGTTGAACCAGATAATCTGTAAAGCCCCTCAAACATCTCTAATATTCTATGTAATGCATTGATACAGAGGGCTTCTACCTCTATTGGTGCATGTTTCATTTCCTCTGAAGTGTTTGCCTTCTCTGCCCCTCCCTCAGTCAACCCATCTCACATATACTGAAGCACATGCACACACAGTTGACTCCAGTTTTTAATTTTATTTTTTAAATTTCCAGGTCATTGACTCCAGTTTTGATCAATAAGGCAAGAGAAACTCAGACCTGTTCTTAGGAAACTGAGTAGCTTTAAGCTTGACCTTTTTTTTAGGGCAATGGTGTTAATAAAATTGAATCTGACAACTTAATGTGTGTCTTCATGAATATATGGACAGCAGTCCATGTATAGGAAGTGCTGAGACCATCTAGAAATATAAGAAAGACAGTATACTAGAAATTTAGGAAAGGTAGTATGTAACTAGTATACTAAACGTAAAGAAGGATGTTATTTCACTGGCGTCACTGCATTTGATGGGATTGGGTAGGTCCGAGAGTGAATTTTACCTTCCTTTTCTGTGCTTTTGACGAATTATATCTCTGGAGGAGATTAGTGTGGATTTGGCATGAAGGGATGGGCAGAATGTGAGGTTAGGACTGACTAGAAAAGCTTATTGAACATATAATACATGTCAGATATGGGGCTAGGAGTTTTATGTCTGTTATTTCTCCCCCTAGATATAAGTCTATAAAACGGGTATAATTATCCTCATTTTCCCAATGAGAAGATTGGACCCAGAGAATTTAAGAAACTTCCCCAAGGTTTCACAGCAAGTAAGCAGTGAATAGCAGTTCAGACTCAATTCTTTCTGACCCCAAAGTTATGTTTTTTTTTTTTAATATGACACCTAATTTGTTTAGAAACGATTGCTTTCTTTTAATAGCTTTTTCATATAACTAAATATAACCAAACTTCATTTTAAAGACCAACAGACACATATATAGCCACAAATACACATTAATATATATGTACACACAGTCATGTGCCATATAATGATGTTTTTGGTCAATGGTAGACTGCATGTATGACAGTGGTCCCATAAGTCCCATAGATTATAATACCGTATTTTGACTGTACCTTTTCTACATTTAGATATGTTTAGATACACAAATACTTACCATTGTGTTAACAGATGCCTACAGTATTCAGTACGGTAACATACAGTACAGGTTTGTAGCCTAGGAGTCATAGCTACACCATATAGCCTAGGTGTATAGTAGGCTATGCCATCTAAGCTTGTGTTAGTATGCTCTATGATGTTTGCACAATGACAAAGTTGCCTAATGACATGTTTCTTAGAATGTATCCCTGTCGTTAAGTGATGCATGACCGTATATACACATATACAATATGTATCCATGTGTGTACAAGCATGATCTTTAATGTGTCATGCTGTCATTCATTCTTTTTAGAATCAGTGCAAATCTATACAATGTAAAGTGTTAATATTATATATATATATATTTCTGTGAACAAGTCTCCTTACTTAGGATCCCATCTGTGCTTTGAGGAAACTTATAGTTAATGAGATTGTAGAATGCCAAAAACATGTAAAATTAGTCTAAGTAGAGTGAGATGATGTATCAGTTGAGTGAGGACCTGCTGTTGTCCCTGTCCTTTTAGAAACTAGTTGCTACCACCCAACACTAAGGATGGATTCTGCATGGCCCCTTATTTTTGTCACTAGTTGTTGATTCAAATACTGGGGCTGAGTGTTTATGATCAGCATGACCTCATTGACGTGCTCATGTCCTGGAGCAAGAGAAGCTGGAAAAGAAGTATCTGCCGTTTTCTGTTTTGACAGTAGGGGGAGGGTTTTGTTTCGTAAGGTGGGAGACTCCAAGAATGAGGAAAGGGATCCAGATCCTGGTGGCCAGAAGAGTGATAGCTGGCTCTAGTAGGTGACGGCTGCTGTAGCAGTTGTGGAGGGTGGGGGGCAAATTGATCACCAAACTGCAGGAGAGACCGCCAAAAATAAACACGTAAGATTAAGGTAGAAATTAACTAAACTATAAAATTTATTCCTAAGTATTTTTTGATGAGATTGAAAATGGGATTGTTTTCTTGATTTCTTTTTTAGCTAGGTTGTTATTATAAAAATGCTACTGATTTTTGTGTGTTGACTTTGTATCCTATAACGACTGAATTCCTTTATTCTAACAGGTTTTTTTGTATCTAGAGAATCTTTGGGGTTTTCTGCATATAGGATCATATCATCTGCAAATTGAGATAATTGTGCTTCTTCCTTTTTGATTTGAATGTCTTTTATTTCATGTCTAATTGCTCCTGGTGGTACTTCTAGTACTGTGTTGAATAGAAGTGGTGAGAGTGGGCATCCCTGCCTTGTACTAGATCTTAGTGGAAAAGCTTTCGGTTGTTCTCCACTGATTGTGATGTTAGCTGCAGGTTTTTCAGAAATGCTGAGGAACTTTCCTTCTATACCTAAATCATTAGGCGTTTTTATCAAGAAGAATGCTGAATTTTGTCAAATGCTTTGTCTGCATCAATTGAGATGATCATGTGGGTCTTATCTTTAATTCTGTTAGTGTGATGGATCACATTGATTGATTTGTGTATGTTAATCCAGCCTTGTATGCCAGGGATAAATCCCACTTGGATGATATCATCAACAACAATAAAATACTTAGGAATAAATTTATCCAAGGAGTTGAAAGATTTGTACACTGAAAGCCATAAACCTTTGATGAAAGAAATTAAAGACACAAATAAATGGAAAATATCCATCCTCATGGATTGGAAGAATTAATATTGTTAAAATGTCAATACTACCCAAAGCAATATACATATTGAACACAATCCCTGTCAAAATTTCAAGGACATTTTTCACAGAAATAGAAAAAACAATCCTAAAATTCATATGGAACTATTAAAAAAAATCCCAAATAGCCAAAACTATTTCTGCTAAGAAAGAAAAACAAAGTTGAAGGCACCACACTTCCTGATTTAAAATTATATCACAAATCTATAGTAATTAAAACAGTATGGTATTGGCATAAAAACAGAAACATAGAGCAATGAGAGAGCCCAGAAATAAATCTAAATATATGGTCAAGTAATTTTTGACAAAGGCACAAAGAGGACACAATGGGGAAAGGACAGTCTCTTCAAAAAATGGAGCTGGGTAAACTGGATTTCCACATGCACAAGATAAAATCAGACCCTATCTTACATCATATACAAAAATCAACTCAAAATAGATAAAGGAATGTGAATTAAAACCATAAAACTCCTAGAAGAGAACATAGGTGGAAAGCTTGACATTGGCCTTGGCAGTGATTTTTTGGACATCATACTAAAAGCTCAGGCTATCACAGCAAAAATAAGTACATGGGACTACATCAAACTAAAAAGCTTTTGCACAGCAAAGAACCAATCAACAAAATGAAAAGGCAACCTTTGGACTGGGAAAAAATATTAATAATTGCAAACCACATGTCTGATAAGGGGTTAATATCCAAAATTTATAAAGAACTCTTAAAACTCAGTGGCAGAAAAACAAATACGCTGATTTTTAAAAGGGCAAGGGACCTGGACAGACATTTCTACAAAGAAGACATAAAAATGGCCAACAGATAGGTGAAAAGGTACTCAACACCACTAATCATTAGGGAGATGCAAATTAAAACCACTGTGAGATACCACCTCATACTCCTTAGGATGGCTGCCATCAAAAAGAAAGATACATGTTGGTGAGGTGTGGAGAAAAGGGAATCCTAGTACACTGCTTGGTGGAAATGTAGGTTGGTACAAGCATTTTAGAAATAGTGTGGAGATTCCCAAAGAAATAAAAAATAGAAGTACTGTATGGTCCAGCAAATCCCTCTTTTGAGTATATATCCAAAGGGGCTGAAATTACCATCTCACAAAGATATCTGCATTCCCTCATTCAGTGCAGCACTATTCATAATAGCCAAGATATGGAAGCACCTCAAGTGTCCGTCAGTGGACCAACAGATAAGAATATTGTGTGTGTGTATACACACACACACACACACACACACACACACACACACACACCCCATGAAATACTATTGAGTCTTAAAAAAGGAGATCCTTCCATTTTCTACGTGGATGGACCTGGAGGGCATTATGCTACATGAAATAAACTAGACACAAACAAAAATATTGATCCCACCTATATGTGGAATCTAAAAAATAAAAACTTAAAAGTTTAAAAAAGGTCAAATATATAGAGATAGAGAATAAAATGGTGGTTACCAGGAGTGGTGGGAGGGTGGGAGTGGGGGGCAAGTGGGGAGATGTAGGTCAAAAGATACAAAGTAACAGATGTGTAGGATGAACAAGTCTAGAGATCATTAGTACATTAGTAATTCCAATGGGCATTAGTACAACATGAGGATGTTAAGAGAATTGTGTTGTATGAGCGTTTTTTGTTAAATAAGTAGATTTTAGCTACTCTTGTCACAGTTATGTGAGATGATAGATATGTTCATCTTCTTCAGTATAGTAATTCTTACTATCCGTATGTATCTCAAAACATGTTATAAACCTCACATATACATAATAAAACTTACTAAAAAACAAAACTATAAGAAGGCATAATTTGGGTTCAAAGAAAGTAAAGCTACATTAACTGATGATAATTAAAATATGATAAATCTGTATGCTGTGGTCTGAATGTTTGTGTCTCTCTAAAAAATTCGTGTGTTGAAATCCTAACCTCCAAGTTAATGTTACTAGGTGGGGCCTTTGGGGAGACGATTAGGTCATGAGACTGGAGCCTTTATCATGGGATTAGTGACCTTATAAAAGAGGCCCAAAGAAGTTTTTTATTCCTCCCACCACGTGAGGACACAGCAAGAAGGCGCATCTGTGAATCAGGAAATTGGCCCTCAGCTGACACTGAATCTGCTGATACCTTGATCCGGCCTCCAGAACTGTGAGACATAAATTTCTGTTGTTTATAAGCTACCCAGTTTATGACATTTTCTTATAGCAGCTGAAATGGACTAAAGCACTGTATATTATCCATTGAAAATAAAAAGAAGTGAAGTACAGATAGACATTACATCCTGGATGAACCTTGAAAACATTATGCTGAAGTGAAAAAAGCCAGTCGCAAAAGACCACATTTTGTTGACTCCATTTATGTGAAGTCTCCAGAATAGGCAAATCCACAGAGACAAAAAAATAGATCAGTGGTTGTCTAGGGCCTGGACGGGAGGGAGGAAATGGGGAATGACTGCTTATAGGTATGGATTTCTTTTTAGGATAGTGAGAATATTCCAAAATTGATTGTGGTGATGGCTGCACAACTCCATGAATATACTAAAAACCTTGAAATGTGCAGTTTAAGTGGCTGAATTGTATGGCGAGTGTATATCTCAATTAGAGCTGTTATTTTCTTTAAAAAAAACAACAGAGTGAAGTGGGAAAATTTGGGAAACAAGGCTCTCAATTAATTGACAATTAATTAACAAGTTAGTGGTTTACCCTTAACTTATTTATATTTACTTTTGAAATGTAGTTAGACGGGTAGTCCTCAAACTTATTTATTGTACCAATTCCTTCCTCATAGCCCCAACCCAAAGAATCAATGAGGGAACGATAGGAGAGGTCTCATGGTTACTACCGAGAGAAAAATGATCAACTATTCATTGGTGATTAATAGTTGTCTGAGTATTGCCATTTATGACATTGAACAATTAAGACTTAGAAATATAATTTGATTTAAACTTGCTACCTATGAGTAAATGTCAAATTTTAGGCATAAAATGGTAATTACTGTGCAGTTGAAAAGAAATACAGCACAAAACTTGTATTTTACTTGACCTCTTTAGTTATATAATCAGATTATTTATTTATTTTTTTTCCAAAATTGTATCCACTTTTCCACACTAAATAGAATGGCTGTAATCTCAGACAGTTGAGAACATGTAGATGTAATATGGCATTGTGGGAGAGGTAGCCTTCTAGATCCCAAAGGGTTTCAAGGACTCATTTCCAATAGAACAATTATAATTGTAGAGTCCTAGAAAAGGGCTTAGAAGAAAAGGGAAAAAGAAAAAAAGCGGTTCTTAAATACAAATGTAGACACTAGGACAAGAATGCATGCAATAATTGTGACCTTGGCATTCTCGCTGTGAATTTCAGCTCAATTGCTGTTGTCTATTTTCTCTAGTCTGTGACTATTTGCGCATGACTTTCTACTTGGGTATAAAAAATAACCAAGTTATGATTTGAGGATCCTCAGCTTTTAATCTAAAAGAATGAGTTGATATGACCTCTGGAACACACTTTTGGAGAGAGAAATTACCTAAGAGAATAGTTTGTCTGCAAGTCAGAAATCTTACTGAATTTTGTATGCTAGCTTACAAGTTAACAATAGAAGAGGCTTTCACGGAAGCAAGTAAATACAAACACTTTTGAATCAATGTTGGATTTTCAAAAGGAAAACTGTTTCAGCAGGTGAGCCAAATAGATTAAACACAGTAGCAAAGTCTTTGAGGTCCCTCCAGCTGTTTCTAGTTCTAATACTATATAGTAGCTGGACCAATAGGGAAAATTCACTTTGAACATCAGTAATTGCTACCTGGGTGATATGAACGGTCCAACAAACTACATTTGAAAGTGCCTGTCATCTTACTTGAATCTCTTCACTGTGTCATAGAGATGGGGTGAGAAAAGAGGGCTGTTTTTACCCCTCAGTGGTCCCTAAAAATCTAGTAAATTTAAGTACAGGCTCCTTATTTAGACATTTGACCACCTGCTACCTGATCCTCACTTACCTTTCCAGTATATCACACTTAGAGCTGATGCTTTTATTACATTGAACTCCTTGGTTATCGTCACCCTTTCCTGCCTTTGTCTTATAACATTATAACATTTTCCCCTTTACTTGGAATGTCCTACTCTTCTTCTTTATATCTCATGGCCCAAATTATGCTTTTCTCTTCAGGACCATTTCAAATACTGTTTTTCAAACACTATGAAGTCCTCTGTTAACCCCCCTAGGGCTTCTGAACCACAGTACTTTATCTTTTGGTATGTGTCATATTTTTGCCGTGTTTCATAGCTGTTTCTGTGTGTGTGTGATGGGTTGAATTTTGCCTTCCTGAAAGATATCTTCAAGTCCTAGCCCTCAGTCCTTGTGAATGTGACATTATTTAGAAATACGATCTTTGCAAATATAATCAAGTTATTAATAAGACAAGGTCACACAGGATTAGGGTGGGCCCTAATCCAGTGATTGGTGTCGTTAAAAGAAGGAGGGATATTTGGATGCAGAGGAGAGAGATGCAGAGGGAACAAGGCTGTGTGACTGTAGAAGCAGAGATTGGAGTGATGTAGCTACAACTGTGGGATGTCAAGATTGCTGGCAATACGAGATGCTAGCAAGGAGTCTCGCCTAGAACCTTCAGAGAGAGCATGACCCTACCAACACCTTGAACTCAGACTTCTAGCATCTAGAACTGTGAGAATAAATTTTTGTTGTTTTAAGCCACTCAGTTTGCGGCACTTATTAGGAAAGTAATACAGTGTATTTATTTATCTAGTCTCTACTCCTTCCCTGCCATTATGTTGTAAATTGGTTAAGAGTTTGGGCTGTATTTTACTCATCATTGTCTCCTTAGCATTGACTGATTCATTCAGCTGTTGTTTAAAAAATAAATTCATGTTTATTGAGGTATAATTTATGTTGAGTAAAAATTACCCTTTTGAGGTATACAGTTTTTACAAATGTATACAGTCTACCGTCACCACCACCATCACCACATAGAATTTTCATCAACCTAGAAAGTTCCCTCATGTACCTTTATAGTCCTTTCCTGGCAACCATGGATTTGTGGGTTTTGTGGGTTTCAGAATGTCCTATAAATGCAATCATATAGTATGTAGCCTGTTGTGTCTGGCTTCTTTCACGTTGCGTAGTGCATTAGAGAATCATTACGTTCTTGTGCTTATCAGTACTTTGTTCCTTTTTATTGCTTATTCAGCTAATTTTTCAGTGTCATTTTTGCTAGCTATTGTGCTGATGCCCTGCAGATAGATTAATGAGTAGGGTGGCACAGTATCTCCTTGGGGTTTATGGATCAGACAGGTAATACCAATAGAATATCATAAGTTCTGTGATGGTGTAAGTACAGTGTATTATGGGAGCAGAGAAGGAACATTTATCTTAGATTTGAAGGATCATGGAAGGCTTCCCAGAGGAACTGATATTTAACTTGAGACCCGAGGACGAATGATCAGACTCCAAGCAGGTGAGGAGAGGGGCGGATACAGGCTTGTACCAGCTCATAAGAGTTGATTGTTAAAAATTCAGGAACTTTGCACGCTGGTAGTTAAACCATTGATAGCTTGAAATTGGCTGTGGTGGGCATCCTTGCACCATGGATATTGTTAAACACATCAAATGAGGACCCCCTGCCCCCCAATCCCCAGGACAGTTTCCTTGGACACCACTGGATGGACAAGCATAATAGCCAGGGGAAATAGTTAATATGAATGCAAGAAAGAGCATGGCATTTTTGAAGAACTAAAATAAATTTAGTAGAGTTGAAGTATGGAGAATAAGGGGGAGAATTGAGGCCAGAGGAATTAAGTGGGGGCCAGATTGTATTGGGTGCTGTAAGCTATATTAACAAGCCATCATGTTCCTTCCCGCTAATTTTCATATCTGTGTCAGTTCTGGCATGGTTTTGGTGATTGATCGTTCTCTTCATTACGGGTCATTATTTTCCTGCTTCTGTGCATGCTAGGTAATTTTTGATTGCATCTCAGAAATTGTGTTTTACCTCGTTGGGTGCATCATAAGTTTGTATTCCTATAAATATTATGTAGTTTTGTCCTGAGATACAATTAAGTGTCTTGGAAACAATTTGATCTTTTTAGGTCTTGCTTTTAATATTCATTGGGTGAAGCCAGAGCAATGTTTAGTGTAGAGTTAATTATTTTCTGCTACTGCAGCAAGACGCTTTTGAATCCTCTACCTAATGCCTCATGAATTATGAGGTTTTCTAGTCTGACTGGTGGAAACTATTCCTGGCCCTGTTTGAGAACCAGATACCGTCTCCTGTAATCCTTTTGGGTAGTTCTTTTCCTGGCCTTCAGTAGTTCTTCACACTTCTGCAGTGCTCAGTAGTCTGCTGGATACCTGAGGGGAACAATCTCTACACCTGCAGAGCTGTCTGTCTGTGACACACCCTGCTCTCTGGTGTTCTCTCCTGCAGACTCTAGCCACAGTGATCTCCCTGCATTCTCAGTTCCACCTGCTCAACTCAGGGAGTCTGCTGGACTCTGCCTAGTTCCCCCCGGCCTGCACCACAGCGTGAAAACTCTCTTTGGGCAGTAAGCTGGGGCCATCCTTAGTCATCTCGTGTCTGGCATCTTGGAATCCATTATTTCTCATATTTTGTCAGGGTTTTAAGTTGTTGCAGATGGGAAGATAAATTGGTCCCTGGTACTCCATCAAGTAGAAGTTGTTATACTTTATCTAAGATCGGTGGAGGGCAATTGAAGAGAGGTTTAAATAAGGGACTGGCAGGATCAGATTTTCATTTTTAAAAGATCATTTTGAATATAATACGATAATGAATTACTGTGTTTATCTGGTGGAGTTGGTGGGGACCTGCCACACTGTACTGGAGGTGGGTAAACCAGTTAGAATGCAGCTGTGATAATTCAGTTAAGAAATAGTGATAACTGATACCAGGGGACCATCGATACGAATTAAAAACAGGGTATAAGTTCAAAAAGTATCTGTGAGGCAGAAAATAGGAACCAAAGCAGAACAACAATGAGAAGACCAGTAGGTTAAGCTTTAAAGGTAGAAAATATATTAAGACCCAAATTTGATTAAAAATATTGTCATACTAGAGAATAAGAGTTAAGTTAGTTTGAATTTAGTGAGGTTGCTCACCAGAGGCAGAACCCAGAAACCTGAGGGTGGGGGTGAGAGAGCTGGGATACTGAGCACTAGAGCAAAGTTAGAGAAGGAAAATGCTTTCAGTAAAAGAACATTCTGGGATCTTGCTATGCTGTAGAATCAGGACAATCAAAAGGTGGCCCAAAGTTTAATTTTCAGATATCATCTTTTAATCACACAGATTACACACAGCAATTGGCATCTAAGGAAATACAAGTTAGGAAAAAATTATGTAGAAAAATAGCTTTATAAACAAATATAAGTTAAAACAGCATTATGTTTTTTAATAAGGAAGAAGTCTTATATTTCTTAATATACTTAATACATAATAGGAAGCCTTATGCTTCTTACTACAATAATGAACATAAATACAAAAGTTATTGATAGGGCTTTCAGGAAGTAGGTGAATTTATTTAAATGTCTCTTTCCCTTTAGTAGACATTTAAGTAGTAGAGTATAAATTCCATAAGAGCAGGAACTTTATGACCATTCTGTATCTCTAGCTTCTGGTGTGGCACATAGTAGGTGCTTAATACACATTTGTGTAAAAGTGGATGAACACATTGTCAATGGAATTGCAAATTGGATTTATCTTTCAGTAGATCAATAGAGTAAAATACAAAACAGTATCAAAGTATATTTTATCCTTGGACCCAGTAATTCTAGTTTTAGGAATATATATCAAGAATAAAAAATGCCGAAACCCTAGCTTTATGTTCGAATCTGAGTCTTGAAGAATCAGCTATAGGGAAAGAATGTGCATTTGACAGATTTGGAGTTTTTTTTTTTTTTAAGAGAGAAAAACCCTATCACCCCAACTCTGTGTTCTTTCAGTTTGTTAAACTTTTAGTTAGGTTTGTATTACCTGTCAATGGTTTCAGTTTTGTCTTACTGGAAAGAGGAGTAAGAGCCTGATAAATCATGTCAGTGCCTTAATGTTCTAGAACCACACTATCCAAGGTGGGTTCCTTCTGGAGATTTAACAGGGTTCAGTAGCTTCTTCCCAGTTCTCCATTTTAAGAGCTGGTTAAGAAATATTTAAATTTCTTGGCATCAAGGTTGTTCCTTCTTCCCACTCTTTTGTGTTTGAGAAGGCGGGAGAAGGAACTTGGTATTGTGGATGGGACACTGTGACCATACGCTCTTTCAGTGGCTGCTTTGCTTTGTTGCTCATTTGGTCTGCGCCAGAAGCAGCTGATCAGAGGTGCTGCACAAACGCAGCAAGGAATGTAGGAAGTGTGTGTCCCTTCCTGCTGTGCCTATCACTAACTCCAGGACATCTCAGGTAGATTTCATTTTCCTAGTAGGGGTGAAGACAGTTTGTATTCAGGAAAGATAAAGTGCAAAAAGAACAAAGCTATGTTTCTAAAGAATTTATATTAGATCATTATGCATTGCAAACAATAGTTCAAAAATAGAATCTCAGGAAAAATACTACTTTCTAATATAAGCATAGCATGTGTTTGTATCAGTCTCTTGCTATATATTAAAATTTTGCAGGGGATGAATTTCTAAAACTTGCTTATTATAGTAATAACAAGGGGAATTTTTAAAAGCCATATTTTTTAGTAAGTATTTTAGGACTTTTCCTTTTTTAATGGTAATGTGCATAGCTCACCAGCTCGTAAGTTTACATTACTTACTTGTCTTGGATAGTGCTGATTGTTAGAATATTTACATTTTGAGGTCCATCCTTAATTTCTTTTCTTCTTTCTTCATTTTTGAGGGTAGTTTAAGAGAAATTCTAATTGAAGATCTCTGCTGTCTTCCCTCCTTCCCACTTGTTCTTATTTGAGGTTTATCAGAAAGTTCTGATTGCAAACGTAATTCTGTATTTTATACTTCTGGCCTATATTTTTTTGGCAAGTTTCATGAAAATAACATTTTTTAAAAAATTGCTCTGTCCTTCTATCCCCTTTGTGGCACATAGACTACTTACGTTCATTTGTGGATGTATTCTTAGATTTGTACGTTCATTCATTTGCTCATTTATTTTGGCATGCATAGATTTACATATTATTTGTATGTTAAATACACATTTACTTACTGCCTACTATGTGCCAGGTACTGTACTAGTCCCAAGAATATGGGATAAAAACTAGACTCTAACAGTTACAATGCTTTAGTGAAGGTGTGTGTAAAATGCAGAAATTATCTTGGGTTTGTGTGGAGCCCCCACAAAGATCAGACCACTGCATACTTCCAACTACTGAACAAATAATGTGTATTACCCCTTTACCCTTAGGGAAGAAAACAAATACCTCTCAGCCTCAAGGAACAAAAACCTAGACACTATTAGTGTCTTCAGAGAATGGTCAGCTTGGCGCACCATGAAGGGAACTTGCCTTGACACCTTGTGGCAAATTGCTTTTACAGGAAGTTTGGTATTGCAGAACACTGGGTGGGTTTGTATCCACATTGCTGTGTCCCCACCCCATTGGTGGAAAGCACATCTGTTTGCATACAGTTTTTGCAACTGAGCTTTGTAACCCCCCTCAAACTGTATGCCAGATTTTTTTATACATGTGTGCTGTGACAAGAAGCTACAGCTGCCTTGTTAGTCTCAAAGGACATGACGTGAAGGAGATTAAAAACCACAGTTTGCACATTATTTGCTCTAATTCTTCTTTCTCATCTCCTTCTGGGAATGAACTGTATGTGGTTGCAAGATTGCTGGTGGGATTGGTGGGCAGTTTATTTGTATGGTAGTTTTCACCAACTGAATTAGCTAACAAAGTCAACATTTTGTGTGTCAGGTAAAGGTATAAATGAAATACAAATAAGCTTCTAGGTGAATTAAATCTTTTCAAAGTAAATTAGCGCCATGAGCATATCAGAGTGTGTCTGTGTGTGTGTAAAATCATAATGGGAGCGAATGCAACCCCTTCTCATGCTTTGAGGAAGGAATTCATATTTCTTTTAAATTTCATTTTTTGTTTGTTTCGTGTATTCTTCTCTTCAACTCGGGGTCTAAGAACAAGGAGAACAAGGAGTGTGTCTTCTATATATACATATTATTAGCATGTAAAGGTGTTTGGCACATAGTTGTGCTAAAAATGTATGAAAAAATTGAACAAATTAATAAATAGATGAATCATTACTCCTGAAGTCATTCCCGTTTTCCCCTGGAAAGGTGGTAAACAATATTTATTTGATACAAAAAAGTCTTTCATTATGCCAGAAACTAAATTTTATCCCATCCTTACACCATATCAGAATTGAAAAAAATGCTGAAAGCATATTCTCTAAAATTTAATTCCAGTTTTAGAAGTTTGGGTGTTATAGGTATTTTATCGAGATAATTGGGAGATGACTCATGTTTTAGTAAGCATGGTCCCTACCCTAGAAGCTGGCCCTTGTTAACCAACCACCTTTGGAGTAGGACCTTCTCATAACTTGTTACAGAGAGTATTTGCTTCCCCATCCCATGTTCATTCTCCTTTTCCCTCCTTGGTAATAGAACCCCTGATTCTTATCTAGGCATATGACCACTTGAAAAAAAAAATTATTGTACATACTTCGTGGCTTGATAGAACTATGTGATACAGTTCTGGCCAAAAGAGAAATGAATGTTAATGTTCCATTTTAGTTTCTGGGAAACTACAGATGGTGCATACCTTTAGCTCTTTTTCTTCAACTCTTTTTCCATCTTGCTATCTGGAATTTTGGTGGGACAGCAGGTGCGCTGGTCATCATATTGGATCATGAAAAGAAGCTTGGTAGTGCAATGGTAGGAGTCTGGGTCACTATACCAGCCTTGACTGCCTTAGTTTGACTTAGTTTAGTTGACAGAGATATTACCTTTTGTTTAAGCCATGATGTCCTAGACCTAATCCTGATACACTATCCTACTGCAGGTCACTGCCAAGATCTTATGACTTCATTGTCCATTCGAAGATTGATCTTTATGTTGTCTTATTTATTCGGCCTTGTCGAATCATTGACTCTGATCCAGGGTTTGATGTCGGCTTTTTTCTGAAAATGATCAATCTGAGAATTTTTACCAAATTGTCTACAGTCATACCGGGATAACACAGAATGTTCATCAACAATTTTGAGGAAAATAGCCAGATTCTAAATTCCAGAATGTCAGCATCATCCTGTTCTCATAAAGACTAGAACCCTTTTATGGCACCTGATTGTATTTGGCTTTTCTTTCCACATAGTCCATGCAGATGGGGAAGCAGCTTTTAGGGGCTTTGGGAAGATAGGCACATCCTATTATGTAATGCTCAATGTGGATGTTTGATGCTCAGGGGCTTTTTGGGCCCCACACCTGGTGAGAAAGCCAATCTATAAGTCACTGTTGAGCAGGAGGAGAGATTTTTTTTTTTTTGTTACCTCTTGTTCTTTTTAGCTGAACCCTACTTTTTAAATAATCACTATAGTGGCTTGTATAGTCTTCCTCACAGAGACAAAGCATTAGCTGTTGTTTGTTTTAGAGTAAATATTGAAGGGAAGGACGTCTGCATCTAAAAAGACTCATCCATGGAAGCTAGAAATTGGGGATGGTGAGGAATATTTCTGTCCTGTAGGCTGAACTGTGGATTTTCCATGGATCTGTGTCAGCCTGCGGATCTAGGGTCTACCTTGACCTTCCAAATATGCCCTCCTTCACAGATGAGAATAGAGAACGTAGAGAAATGAAGGGGTACATTTCATTTCCTATGGCAGCCATTGTGGTGACTATTGGGACATCTCCTGTCTCTGTAAAGATTGTGGTCTTGTCAGCCTTTGTCAGCCTATAAAGTTCACTTGTGATTTCTCAGAGACTTGGTGTCCTGGTTGAGGGCTGTTCTAAGGGCTGTGGGACGAGTAAATAAAAGGTGATCATGATAAGAGCCAGGAAAATGGGTCTTAAAATGAAATACCCATCCAGAACTCATGATACATCCCTCTGCTTTCTAGAATTGGTTTCCTAAAGGAGGCAAAGATCTGGGTCAATTTTATGAGTAAAAGATCCAAATAGCCAGGATGGATTCCCATTTATGGGAATTGCCAATACCAGATTATCAGGACTGAGTGTTAGGCTTGGACAGATCTTCTGTCTTTCACAGTCTTCATATACACCTGATCTGTATCGTCCACACTGAAAGTCTTTACGGGTTTCTTTCTGCCTGGATGAAGATTAAGCTTTGTAATCCCATAGGAACTCTCTGTGGAGAGCTTTATAGTTACATTAAGTACTTTGCTTAGTGGAAAGCTATTTTTTGTTGTTGGGGCTGAAAGGGTAAGGCTAAAATCGAAAGCCGTATTAGAGGTGACCAGATGGTAAGCTTTTTGAAAGCGTATTGTTACTAAGGAATTCTAGGATCTAGTGTCCTAGAATTCTAGGGTCCACTTTGCCTCTGACTATAAGACATGTGTTAGACCAGTTTGAGAAGTTAGGCAGAGTGACAGTCCTGGATATTGTAAGTACGGTGATGGGGTTGGTATGTCACCTTTATTTCACCAACACTATCATTATTAGAATACTTCGAGTTCTATAAAAAAAAGACTCATTTCTAAAAGTACTAGAGGCATAATTTAAGGAAACTCCTGAGGTGATTTCCTAAAATGAGGAATTCTTTATTTCTTAGTCTGGCCTTTCATATCTTGAAACGTTGTCAACATATCAAATATTAGTATACCAAATATAAAATATTTATTGAGCATTGGTTTTTGTTCTGGGGAACTCAGGGACAGCCAAGAAACCTAGTGGAAGTAGTGAAAAGAGCTTTATTATTTAATAAGTAACTAATTTATTAGGATAGTAATGTTAGCTGTGATCTGAGGGGTCTTGGTGTCTAGCCATGAACTGGCTGTGTGGCCTTGGGTCAGAACATTGAGCTTCTCTAGAGTGAAGGTTCTTCATAGTTCTATAAGGTGAGGGTTAGAAGGAATGACATCTGTGGTTGCAACTTTTGAGGTCCCTGAATATTTTCTCTTAGATGCATTCTGAGAAGGTCTTTAACCTCAAGATAATCTAGCTTTTTTCAAGGTTGCCTGCCTTCTGTTTGGTTCAGTTCTAAAAGTAACACGGGCTTGTTATTTACAAAGGAAAATTCAGCTGGAAAATATATTATGCAGAAAGGAAAAGTCTCCTTCAATCATACCTTCTGAGAGATCATTGTTTCTAAAATAGGTATATAATTGTCTTGACTCATTTTTGTGCATAAATTAGTATTTTTGTGATATGTATGTATATTTATATATCTTATCTATATGTGTCTTATACTAAAATTTGCCTTTTTAATGTAACAGTTGAAGTAATGGGGATCTTTCTGTGTCAGCACATATGGCCCTACCTAGTTTTTTAAACGGTCTCACAGAATCTCACTAATTGAATATTATGGTTTACCAAAACACATTTTGGCCAAATGGTCAAGTGTTAAATCATATTTGGCTGCAGTTTAAATATTATTATTGTAAAATGGACTTCTGAGATATAAGAAAAATATCTGAAATTTCAAAAACCTTATTCAAATTTTATTGTAAAAGTTTTTAGTAGGCAGATTTAGATAACAAACAGGCACATTGATTTCTGTCAGCTGTTAGATTATTCCTGTAGTCAATATACATTGTACTACACATTTGTAATACCAAATAGATACTATTAATAGCTTTTAAGTGAGGTAGGTTGAGGAGCAAGCTGCTGCTCGGCTAGCTTTGTCAGAATAGAGTACTGGTGATGGTAATGTTGTCTTTCAGCACTTAAGCTTATTGTCTTCTCAAATAGTAACTGACTAGGTAAAGACTTTATCAGTTCATCAACCCCTGTCTGTGGAGATTGGTTAGATGGTCATGTGTTTCATTGAAGCAATCCCAAATATTGAAGCATTGTGCACTGCTTCAAGCATTCTTTTCGAATATTTTCAGAAGCATACTTACGATTGTTGCCACGACTTATATTTTTTATTTCTAATTTTCTAAAATTTTGTTGCTTCGCACATTATTGGATTAAAAAAAATCTCTCATTGATTTTGGCTCTACAAATGTGGCAATAGAGCAGTTGTAGTTGACTTTTAAAATATAACAACATTTTCTCAACATCTCCTGTATCTCAGCTTCCATTGTGTGTGTTCTGACTTCAGCATTGTTGCTGGAGTAGGATGATATGAGACTTTTTATCATGTAAGGAAAATATGAACTCTCAACGTACATCAGTTTTGCTACCTCCCCCTCCCTTGCTTAAGCATATTCCGGTGAATAAATGACCTTCATAATAAGTAACCATTGGATTTAGTAGGCCTGCTATTTTGGTATTCTTATCAGCAAGTAGCATATTATGGGATTTTTGTTGTTGAAGCAGGCTGCATAACAGAACGAGCTGCTCTTCCATCTTGTTTAAGGACGTTGTGTAAGTACACAGCAAAGTGGTTCTACAATCTTGTGTAAGTCTAAATTAGTCTTTAGTTGAAGGTTGAAGAAGAGGGAAGAAAATGCTAGACTCCCTTTGTGCTCTCTAGTTCTGTTCATTTCACTATGCTGTGATTACTTTTTGAACGCACAGCTGATGAGTGCTTATGACTCCTAAGACACTCACTCTTGACCATGTTTGTTCCATTGTCAGCAACAGCTAGCCGTCACTGTTCTTTACTGGTTTTCTGTTCTTACTACTGCAGTCAGATTCACCATGTTAGTGTGAGAGACCAGGAACTCTTCTGGCAAGCACATAAAGCCCGAGCGGAATTGAATGCTCTGTGAACACCCTCTGCTGTCTTACTTAAAGTAGGTCTCTGATTGTTCGTGCGTGTCCAAATGTCTGATGTATAAGATATAAAAGCAGCAAGTTTGGTAATGTCAGTATTCTTTTTGTGCACTTTACAATATAATTCAGAAAGAAGAATTGTGGTAACATGTTTTCCAGAAGGACCTTTGGTTCTAGGATTCATAGTTACAACAAGTTTGAGCATTCTTGTCATCAGTGAGAGACTTAGAGAGGTTGGTATTCCATAGTAGTCACTTTACCAAACTTACTATTTAAAATTAGCCCCCGTATGCTTTATTTATGAGAATTTTTAAAGAACCAATCTTTAAATGTTGTTGTTTTGAGGTTTTATTACGGAGAACACAACATGTTTTATTTAGGTATCTCATTTTCTCTGACGTTTTTTTTTCCTTTTCTTTATATGTATACTTTATTTTGTGTGGATCAAAAAAGACTTCATGGATGTCATTGTTTATGATTTTATAGTTTTTCCTATTCTTGAAATTTTGACTTGGCAAAATAACAAAACCCATGTTTGATGACTTCAATATCTTAATCTCTGTGGATCTTTTTATATTGTCTTTTGTTTCTTTTTTCCTTTCTCTTGGTTTTCTATTATTTTGGTCTCATCTCTTGGTATGCCTGATGGTTCTTAATGATTTTTAGACATTGTATATAAAAACATTATAGAGATCATTTTAAAGCTATTTATAGTGTCATTTTTCTCCAGAAAGGATTTACTTTTGCTTGTAGGCAGAATCAGAGATTGAGCTGATTGACAGCTGGGCCTCAAAATTTGTGAGGGCTAGGCAATTCCTAGTTCACCCCTTTGAAGATGGGGTCCACCTGAAAGCCTTAAATCTTCCAAGGCTCCTCATCCACCTGTCTACGCAATGCTGGACACTAGCAGAGCTCTCTTCACCTTTTCAGCCTCCTGGGTTGTTACTTTATGTTCAGCTTTTCAGCCTCTTAGCACCACTTTTTGAAAATTGACAGATGTCTCAAGGGGAAAAGCAGTCCTAAATATTAGCCTAACCTCCTTGTGTGTTTGTCCCCTCTCTGGGAACTTTGTCCTTCAGGTCCTCACTGCCTTGGTAGCTCTATGATGTCTTGAGATAGGTTTTGGGGAGGGAGGGCCTGGTTCTTCTAGTTCTCAGCAAGAAAACTGGTGTACAAGAAGTAAGTCAGTCAGTTTTGGAATCTTACTTATATTTGAATGTGAATATTCAGATATTAAAAATAGCATGCCTCATTTGCTTTGCTGAATCTCGTGCTGGTTATATATGATAGGAATCTGTGAAGTCATATGATCCTTTATAATACAGAAGTTCAGGAATGCCAGGAGTAACATTGAATAAGGCATTCAGCTATTTGGCCAATTTTTAAAAATATGCCAAATTGATTTTTAATTCTTACATGTATTATTTATTTCATATTTATAAGCCATCATATTTCTTACATTCTCCCCTTTTCCTGTTTTTCTGTTGGGTTGCTTTATTCTGATTGGCAGAAGGTCTTTGTGTCTTAGAAATATTAACTCTTTGCCTATAATATGTGCTACAAATGTTTCCTCTCAGTGTGTCATCTTTTGAATTTATCATTTTTGTCATACAAAGATTTTCATTTTTATGTATTTCTTGCAGCGGTTAAAATATGCCATCTTTAAGGTAATAAAAAATTCAGCCCTGCTTTCTTGTAATAGTGTTATGATTTCCTTTTTTTTCTTAATATCTAAATCTTTGGTCCATACAGAATATGTTTTTGAGTAGTAGAAATGAGATATAGGGATCTAGCTTAATTTTCCACATGGCCAGCCAGTTGCTTTTACACTATTAAATAATCTATTTCTCCAAGATATCATGTGCTACTCTTATGATAGGGTCTGTTTCTAGACTCTCTTATGTTCCAGTGATCTATTTTTTTTTCACCAGTGGCTATCCATTTCATTTATTGAGGCTTTTGGATGCAGTTTTATAATCAATACGAACTTCACCCTAAAAAAAAAAAAAAAAAAAAAAGTCTTAGTTCCATAAATTTTTTTAAGTGGATTTTAGTAATTTGGATAAGTTAAAAACCTTTTGAGATTTGAATTAAATGTTGAATTTGTAGTTTAATTAGGTAAAATTGATATCTTCATACTACTGAGTTTTCCATCTCCTTTGGTAAGTTTTATTTCAAAAATAATTTCTTTTAATAAATGTTTATTCCCGGTTCATTCTTAGGAATTTTGTGTATGCTATTGCTGTTATGAATGGAATATTTTCTTCCATTTTGTTTTCTAACTGGAGAGAGATGTTTATTTTTCAATGTAAATTTTGTAATTGGGCCACCTTTCTGAATCCTTTTTCACTTATTGTTTTGGATTTTCCAGGCACACAAATATATTTTCTTCAAATTATCATGTTATGGTTTCCTCCTTTCCAGTGTTGATACTTCTTAATTCATTCTTGTTTCTAATTGCACTGGCTGCCCTTTAAAAAATATTAGACAACAGTGGTGTTAGTTTATATTTTTAAGCATAATTTTAACTTTCAGTTATTTATAAGAAGATTGTTGTGTTTATTTCTTTAATTAGGAAAAACCCTATCCATTCTTTTCACCAGCTTCTGTGTGTTGTACTTTTCCCCCTTAACTTTATAAACAATCAACTATTTCTTTTCCTTCTGTGTTTAGTAATGAAAGAATTTAAGATCTTAACTTTTTCTCTGAGAACAAGTTTACTCCTATCTTGTGGATTGATTTGTATTAATTTATTACTCTTTTCTATATTCCAGTTCTACAGTTTGAGTTCTGTTTTCTTCTGATCAAAAATTCACATGGGAAGGAATTTTAAAATTTCTAAATACTTTTTGGTTATTTTTACTTTTGTGATTAATTTCTGTTTACTTACATTATTACCAGTGAATATGGTTTTTATGGCTGCTACATTTTAGAATGTTTTGATTTTTTTGTGGCCTTATAGTCCTTTAAATAATTAATGGTGCCTGGATATTTATGAAGTAAGTGCACACGTAATCACAATACATACATGCACACATACATGTATGTATCCACATATACACATGAGATCTTATTATGTTATTCAGAGCCTTTATATCATGATTTTTGATGGATCAAATTGATTCATTAATACCATTGATTAAGCATTAAGTGAATTTAACTTTTTTTCTTGGACCTTTTGCCTTGCGTTTGATCTTGTCCAATGTTAATGTTGTGATCCAGGTGTTTTGGAATTTTGGAAATTGTCGAGTTGGAAGCAGGTTCTAATTTTATCTTTGTCCGTCTCTTTATTTTTCAATTCTTCTTTTTATTTTTTTAAATTTTTATTTTATTTTATTTTTTTTCGAGACAGTGTCTCACTCTGGTGCCTGGGCTAGAGTGCCATGGCATCAGCCTAGTTCACAGCAACCTCAAACTCCTGGGCTCAAGCAATCCTCCTGCCTCAGCCTACAGTACCTGGGACTACAGGCATGTGCCACCATGCCTGGCTAACTTTTTCTATATATTTTTAGTTGTCCAACTAATTTGTTTCTATTTTATTAGAGACGGGGTCTTGCTCTTGCTCAGGCTGGTCTCGAACTCCTGAGCTCAAACAATCCTCCCGCCTTGGCCTCCCAGTGTGCTAGGATTACAGGCGTGAGCCACCATGCCCAGCCAGAGTTCTTTACTTCTTTTCCCCACTCTGTTAATTTAGAAGTAAAGAATAAATTCTATAGTTAGAGTACCTGAGAGGTATCAGAGAAGGAAGAAGTGGGCCTGTTCCTGAGTCTAGAAATATAAATACAATGAGTGGTGTCTTAGTCCATTTTCTGTCGCTTATAACAGAATACCTAAAACTGGGTAATTTATAAGAAAAGGACTTTATTTCTTACAGTTATGGAGTCTGAGAAGTCCAAGGTTGAGGGGCCGCATCTTGTGAGGGCCTGCTTGCCGGTGGGGACTCTACAGGGTTTCAAGGCACACAGGGCATCACACGGCGATGGGGCTGAGCGTGCCAACTCAGGTCTTCCTCTTCTCGTAAAGCCACCAGTCCCACGCCTCTGATAACCCATTAATCCATTAATTCACCTTTTAAAGGGCCCACCTCTCAATACTACCACATGGAGGGTTAAATTTCAACATGAGTTTTGGAGGAGACAAATATTCAAACCATGGGTAGGGGTGTGTGGGTCTCTAGATAAGGGGAAGGGATAAAAAAAAAAGAATGAAAATAGGATGAAGTATAAAGTATATATGAATGTGAAAAGAGACTGACTTTGCAGCAGAAAGTTTGAAGAAATAGAAAGTAAATGTGAGTTAATGAAGTGGGATGTGGGACCAAAGTTTGGAGGATCTCAAAAGCTAGCCCGTATGTACACATTTACAAAGTCAGCCTGTGACAAAGCTTGCTGCACGGGATCATCTCTGGTGCTTGTGTATGTTGCTCTCACATGTTCATATTCCCTTATTCCAGGAGCTCAGAGCAGTACACCATGATTTGCACTATGATCTAATGCATGTTCTTTGAGTTTTATTTTGCATTTGACATTCTGCCGTGATAATTTTTGAAGTGATAGCAGAGATTGGTAACCTTCTCTAAGGCATTTTAAGTCCGTTAAGTTGTGGATCAGTCTAGCAATGCCTTCCTTCAGTTCCATTCTTCCCCTTCCTCTTCTGCCTTGCCTCCTACCAAAACTATAAATGAGTCTCCTCACATACGCTAAGCAGATGAGATGGAAATATGCCAAATATGAGTAAACGGCCATGTCTGCAGGCCCGAACTGTTTAGTTGTCCTTCAAGAAGCATGCAGGATGGTGGCTTACTGAGAATTGAATGGAACAATGAATGCAGTTGCCCACAATTGTTTTGAGTGCCCACCACGCACAGATCTCTCGGTAAAGGTGTGGAGTCCAGGACCTTGCAATGTGGTATCACTGAATTTGAGAATGTTAGCTCTTCAGAAATGACACTCTTGCTCCAGAAAAGAATGTAGAGAACTGAGGGTTTTCCTTTGGCTTTTGCATAAACATATGTATATTTTTTTCTATTCTTAGGGGATTCCTTCTCCCAGTTCCGGTTTGCTGAGGAGAAAGAATGGGATGGTGAAGCATCATGTCCAAAACAGGTAAGATAAAAGTTTGTGTGGGATGTGGACTGGCCCCTCTCAAGGCTGAAGGCCGACACCTTTTACATGCTTGTTGAGATAGAGTCTTCCTGTGGAAAAGAGTAGTAGTTCATATCCCGTCTATTCTCAGTTACCTAAATTGTTCAGAACATTTTCAGAGGGCTAAAATTATACAGTTCCTTGAAGCCAGAGTTCACCTTTCTACCTGGTCACCCGTGTGTATTACTCATGTGGACCGGGTCGTGAGGTAGCAATGCAACAGTCATGATTTTGACAAAGTGGATGACTTTGCCATCTGGCTTTCCTCCTTTTGCCACTCTGTGACAATTCCCTTAGAGCTGAAAATTAATTTTTTCTCCCTTGCTGTTTTTGGTGTTAGATGAGAAAAACCTTAACCCTATAGCTTTAAATAACTCGTCTCTACGATTAGGAGAATAAAGGTGTAAAATAGGAACAAATATTATAGAAGTGTTTCAGTGAATCCAGGAATTCTAAATGCTTTATTTGCTTTGTGTTTATGCCATATTTCCTTCCTAAGGAGTTTCGATTATTTTCCAAGAAGGATTTCACTGATTCTTATCATATAGGAGATGACAGATATTCTCCCCTTTTTAAAATATATGGAGAATTAATGGTGGCTTGTCACATGCTCCCCAGCGCGGGGCTGGAGCATAGCATCTGATAAAATGATTAGACAGTCTGCCCACCGCATCAGAGAGGTGCCTGAAACAGTGGGCCAGAAGCCCAGGGGTGAGATGCTCTCCTCTGTTCTGCTACCAGATCAGCGAACATGCTGTGGGTGGCTCATTGATCTCTGAGCTGGTTTTATGCTCAGTTGTTTGGGATGGACATTGACTCATACAGATCATGGGGAGGGGAGTCACTCGTAAAATGATTGTCTGACACTTTACAAAGAGTATGTTATATACGACATAGAAGAAGTTGAGGAAAAAAAAAAATATTGACCAGGCATGGTGGCTTGCGCCTGTAATCCTAGCACTTTGGGAGGCCAAGGTGGGAGGATCGCTCGAAACCAGGAGTTCAAGACCAGCCTAAGCAACATAGTGAGATCCCTTTCTCTCCAAAAAATAGAAAAATTAGCCAGACATGGTGTTGCGTGCCTGTAGTTCCAGCCACTCAGAAGGCCGAGGCAGGAGAATCGCCTGAGCCCAGGAGTTTGAGGTGCAGTGAGCTATGATCATGCCACTGCACTCTAGCCTGAGTGACGGAGCAAGACTCTGTCTCCAAAAAAAAAACAGAAGAAAAAGTTTGTCTTTGCCCTAGCTTGAGTCTTTTTGGGCATATGCCCGAGGTACTGTTTAGAATTGTAGGACAGGTTGAAAACAGACAGATGGTTGAGGAATACGGTGAAAGCCAAACAATTCTCTTTTCGACTCCTTTTGAACCTTATTGGCTATCAAAGAATATTGTAAATATCTTGAGAGTTTTAAATCTAAGCTTCCTTAGAGTTTTAAATCTAAGCTTCTAATTCATCAAAACAGGGAGCACTTGTTATTTACTGGACATTTTATTAGAGCTTATTCAGAATAAATAAGACAGAGAGCAGTGCCTGTTCATTGCTCTAGGCCCCTGAGCATAACACCTGAGCTTTAGAACGGTAGATACTCAGGAGATACTTATATAATAAGTGAAAAAGAACGCCACGTAAAAAAAGTGGTGTGGTAAATGAGCTAGCATGATACTGTGGCAGACAACTACTTTGGGCTGGAAATGATTAAGAACAGTACCATGGGGACAGATCATTTGAATGGGCCTTTGTGGACAGGTGTAATTCTGGCAGGTCCCGCCTGAGGGAACATCATGAGAGTAATGAGATCAGAAAAACCAGGTTGTGCCCAGAGAAGGGTATGGCCAGAGTGTAGTAGTTCCAGGGGAGGAGGCTTCAGTGGTAGGTCTGGGCTAGTTAGTATCTATGGTTTGATTGTCTGTCTTTTCAGAGAAAGAACTCTGCGCAGGGGTGGGGAACATGTGGCATTCTCATTTCAAGATTGTTCTTTTTGAAGCACCAAAGGAGGAAAGAAAAGCTTCATCCTTCTCTGTTGCACCCCTTTTAATAAAAGGATTTGTTCCGTAAGGTTTGGATTCAGCCAAAAGGCTGCACTTAAGGACCTAGAAGGTCACATGTGGCCTTAAGGCTGCAGGTTCCCCACCCCTGGGAGACACAGACCTGATGTGAATCCTAGTTCTGTGACTTGGGCAAACTGCTTTCCTCCTCTCTTGTCTCATCTGCAAAAATGAAGCTAATAATAAAATGTAATGAATCAGAGCGGTAGTCGTGGCTGAGCGGTGAAGCCGGTAGACGGGAAAATGTAATGAATCAAATTAGATAATAAACGTAAAGCCCTTTAGTGCAGTTCCTGACACATATGAAACACTCAGAATGAGCTGTTATTACTAATATTATTTGTTAACAAAGTTTTGTTTAGCAAGACCATGGAAATGGTTAGATTTGACCTGAGCAGCATTGGGAAGGAGGGAGGGATTGAACAGCTGGGCTGAGAGGCTGGAGGCAGGGAAACCAGCTAGGAGGACGTTACGTTGGGTGAACAGGAAAGCGCGAGAGCCTGGCTTGGTGCAGGCAGCGAGGGTGGAAGACGGGCTGTGGTGGGAAGGTTGCAGTGGGGGACTGTGGCCACTGACCAGATGTGAGACCCAGGGACAAGGAAGATGCGCTGTGGCGCTTAGCTTTCCGGCCTGAGCCACCAGGTGGGAGGTGGTGCTGTTAATGGAACAGAAGAGTCGAAAGAAGCTAAGTTTGATTTTGAGTTTGATTCAAACTCAAAACGTGTCCTATTAGTAGGATACGTCTAAAACTGAGCTGATCATTTCCCCATCAGAACTATTTCCTGTCTCACTTAACGCCTCACTAAATTTTCTTTCTTGTCTTTTTCTTTTAAACATTTCATTGTCAATACTGATAAATTTTCTTTTTTCTTACTTGAGAGAGAGAAGGGCCAGGAATTGGGGGCGGGGGTGTGTGTGTATTTATGTATATATTAGTAGATGTTGTTCCTTATGCCTTCCCCGTGTCCCCAGTGTGACCAGTGACACAAGAAATAGAGGAAATAACGGGACATGTTGGAACCCTGGCAGGACTGGGACCCAGCGCCACAGCTGTGACTTGCATTCGTTGCTCTGCGGCTGGCGAGCAGGCGGGTGAAGGGGGCATAGCGGCAGTCAGGGTGCTCTGCTGTAGCCATCTGCCCGCCTTACCACGGGGCATTGGTCTCTTGGATCAGTGAGTGGGATTTTCAGATCTTTTCTTTAGACGCTGTGGGGACCATGTAAGGAAGGAATGGGTGGGAAGAGAACTTCTTTGGGTGAATAAATAGATATTTATTTTTTAAGTGGCCTGAAGCTTTCTTCATTCCATGTTTAATTTTGGTTGACTTATTGATTCAGTAGACCTTCCTTGAACAACTGCTGAGTGCTGGGTGATGTGCAGTGGTTCCTGAGTGCCTCGCTTTTGAAGGCGCAGACTCTCAGACCCACTTGTCCAGAGAGTCTAGTTCTGTGAGTGAGGCTTGAGAATCTGTGTCTTAAAAAGCTGCCCAGCTTATTCCGAAGTGCTGCCCAGTGCGGGCACTTTGGCCCTTAATGGGACAAACTGATGACCCAAAACAGAAAGTCATCTTACACACTGGCATTTGATGGGAGGTTCTCAGCCACAGGACTCCGGCAAGGAGACAGGGAGAAACCACAGAAAACACTGGTTCGAAGAGTTGCAAAGGCATTGTGGAGGTGGTGCAGTGTCAGCTGGGCACTAGAGTATGGGTGGGAATTAGGAATGTGGGAGAAGACGACAGTCCAGCAGGGGACACAGCTGAGCTTCATTCAGAGCACAGCTCCTCAACACAGCCAGCCATTCCCTGTATCTTTGGTCTCACAAACTTTTCCTTGTTTATAATATTCCTTGTAGTCATGTTGCATGTGATGCGAAAGAGGACAGAGGAAATTTGGACCCTTTTAGCTAGATCCCAGCACATCTCAACAGCCCCTCTCTAGAGAGCTAAGAGGACATGGACTGGTGGCCAGGAATTGCAGAGGTCAAGTTCTCCCTCTTTTATAGATTGAGGGAAGGGGATCTATACGGTGTGACTTGGCAGACACTTGGTGGTGGGAATGGTGAGATTTCCTGCTTGTAATGTGGTGACTTCCCTGTGGGTGAAACATTCAGGATCACCACTTTCTAGGGGGTTGAGAGGGTTTTCCCAAACGTGAGAACAAAGTCTTGGCCATGCTGGTCTTAATCATAACGCTTAATGTGCTGTGTTCAGGACTAAGGAATGGCCTGGACATGTATTGAATTTCCCACGTTCTTATCAGGGCTTTGCTACCCTCCATCCTGTTCCTTAAATATACTATATTTTTTAGAAATAAAATCCCTTTTTCCAGGGGAAGAGGTCATATCTGGTGCTGCCAGGTTGCTTATCTAAGAGGTAGCCATCTCAGGACAACTTCAGAAGGCCAGTTGGAAAGCCAGATCCTTCTCTTCAATCCCCATGTCCCACTGTTGTGTTGCTTAGTGGTTAGAGTGGGTCTGGATTTAGTGGCAGGGCTCTGCTTGAGCCCACCAGGAGTGTGTCTCCAACTCTAATCATTATAAACCCATCTACCTGAAACATTCCTGCATTGCAGTAGAGATTAAACTAGATGACCACTGGATTTTCCTCAACTTGAAGGCAGTGATTATAGGATGGTCGTCCTTGCTGGGCCTGTGACAGTGCTTGGCAGACTAGGCGCCCAGTGGTATTCGCCTCTGTATGTGACATCATTGTGACCACCTTGTAGTTTTTTGCTTCCCATGAGTGGCCAGGACACCTAGCAGCAGCTGTTAGGGACCATGAGATTACCCAGAATGTCTTCTCACATAGCGTCAATTTGTGAGCTCCATGCATTGACATGACTTCGCTTCTGTGAATGGGAAAAGAGTCAAAGGAAGCTTTTAGTGTGAGCCTCACACAGAGTGCAGCTGGCTAGAGGCTAAGCTTCGATTCTCTGCTTTCTACTTCAAAGAGAAGCATTTCGAGACACCTGTCAGCTCCATTTCACTGTCTAAACAGCCCTTCCCTCGTCTCCCTAAGGCCAGCAGTCTGAACGTAGGGGTGGCATCTACTTAGATTTTATTCAATGCTTATTTTTCTTTCTGCTTGCCAGTAATTGCAAAGGCCTCCCAGTTTGCCGGTTACTGAGCAACCTGGACATGCGGGCGCTCACTGCCCTGCTGCTTTCCCGCAGTGTGAGCCGCGGCTCAAGAAGGTATTTCTGGTTTTGTTGATTTTAACGTGGAGCTGACAGAAACTACAGCATATCAAGTGTGATTTATGATCTGACTTGCTCCCTGCCCAGAGTAACTCCAGTGGATGATTTATTTACAGTTACTTTCTTTCATCTTCTGCTGTTTTATTTCCAAAAGGTCATACTTAATCATCACCTGATATTTTCTTTCTTTTTTTTTTTTAAATATGTATATAGAATTCAGCACTTTACGTGGATAGCGAGTCATTGGTTCGAGCCCTTCAAGAACTGCCTCTGTCACTGCGACTGAACGTTGCTGCTGAGCTGGTTCAGGTACAAACCCCGAAGGCGTCTTCAAGCTGGTGTGGATTCGGGCAGGAGGAGAAAAGAGGGGAAAACCACCTCTCTCTGCAGGATGGCTCAGACTCAGCTTTTCATAAAGCTGAGGGTTTCATGTCAAGGCAGCCTTTTGTAAAGTTTAAAGGAGAATGCAATAATTTTTTAAGTTATTCTTTTCAATTTTATATGTAAAAGATTTTAAAGGATCAAATGTAATGGAATTGAATGAAACATAAAACTATAAAGTCCGGCTGTTATTTTACTCAAAATATTCATATGCCAGACTGCGTTAGGCACTAGGAACACAGTGGTAAGTAGACAGACATGGTTCCTGCCTGCCTGGAGTTTACTCCGTAGGGAAAGATGGATGTTAATCAGATCAATCTCATACTCATACAAACATAACAAATGGCAGTAAGTCCATTACAGTGAAGTACAGGGTGTCGTGAGAGTGGATCAGGGTCTTCTGTGGTGTGGTTAGGAACAGCTTTCCTGAGGAAGTGACAGATAAGCTGAGGTCTAAGAACAGCTGGACTGGAAGGAGAGGCGCCCAGTCAGATCTGCACTAACAAAACGATGATGACGGAGAGCAGACTGTGGGATCATAGTGTGTGTTTGGGGGGCAAGTCTGTGCACACACAAGCAGAACAGATGAGGAACGTTAGGAGATGAGCACAGGGTCCAGCTGAGTAGCACTGTAGCTGGGACTAGGGTGGTGACAGTGGAGATGGCAGAGAAGTGGACTTTACCCAGAAGTATTTCAAAGGTACAATTAATAGGATTTGGTAATATATTAAACACGGAGAGAGAGCAGTCAAGGAGGAATTCAAGGTTTTCCAGCATGTGCAACTCAGTGGTAGAGGAGGTATCAGGAAGGGTAAGGTTTGGACATGATGAGTTTGTGCCTGAGTTATCCAAGTGGAACTATCCATCAATTGGATGTAAAAATCTGTAGCTCAGAGTTAAGGCTAAAAAGAAAAATTTGGGAGTTATCGGGATGAGGTGGCAATTGATGAACTAAGCGAGGAGGAGACCCAAGGACTATACCATGAAGGACTTCAAAATGTAACTGTGGCTCGATTAAGTTAACAAAAAGACCCTAGCAACTAAAATAAGCTTCCTTCGGGGGCAGAATGTGATGCTAAGCTCGAGCATAGCGATGAATTGGTTACCCACCCAGTTGCTGTTTCCATTGCACTTATGAGCCTAAAATTCAGGACAACAGGCAGAGTTCAGGGCTAGAGGAGGACAGGTAGGGACAAGGGAAAAAACTAGAAAGGACTGCATTTGCCTCTGATGGGGGATCACCCTGGGGGCTCTTTAGACATGTTTCGGGGTATTTGGGAGCGAGCTGCCTGCTTTTCCTGCTGGGTGTCCGGTCATGTCCAAAGTTCCGAAGTGCTTGGTTTAAGCCACACAATGAGGAATGCTTAGCAGGACACACCAGGAAATGCTCAGATAAAGGCTCCAGGACTCAGGAGAGAGAGGAAGTGGTGTGTGAGCATTTGAACGTGAAGGATGTTATGTCAGTGGCAGGCATTAGAGTAAAGGTATAAAATAATTACAGTAGTTCTGAAAACCTGGCTAAATCATTTTTAAAATCTGCCCGTACCGTGCTGTATAGCAGTTATTCTCAAGCTTGTTAGCACATTAGAGTCACCTGGGAAGTTACCAACAATGCCAGACACCTACTCCAGACCAGTGAAATGACTCTAGAGGACCACATCCCAGCTTTGCCCGGCATACCTGACAATGCTGGATGTTTATTCCAGTTTATGTATAAAGCCATATTGTCTCACATATCTGCTCAGGGTGCTTATTTATGTGAAACTGAGGGGTCAGGACCCCCATTAGAGGTTGTGCCTCATTCTGAACCTGCCCACTGTGAGGCTGTGCTGGTCCAGGGAGCCTCCCCCTGACAGCAGAGATTCTCAGCCTTAGATTATAACCTTACATTACAGTCACTCAGGGAGTTCTTAACCTTTCTACAGGAACGTGCACACCTAAGTATTTATAACCATGGAATCAGCATCCATCTCAAGGCTCAGAATATTGCAGATATTCATGTCTCATTACAGATTTAAGTAGAAACTCAAAAAGGCCCATGGTACTGTCAGTTTGCAGCCCAGTGCTAGGAAGACATGGGCCTTTTAATTCCAACTCCAAGCTAGTTAGCTTAGGGCCAAGGTGGGGAGAGCAGGAGGCATAGTGCTGTCGTGTTTCAGTGAGGGCTCCCACTTTTACCCCAGATGAATCCAGAGGGGACTGGACCGGAGACACTTTGTGAATGAACTGTCTGAATTGAGTTTCCTACCCCACAAAGTTTGACAGCTTCCTTAGCCTATGTTTTGTTTGTACTTAAGCAAATATGGCAAGACTCATATTTTTAACTTAGTTATTATACTTCTCCTTCAGGCCACAGTTCCTTTGGAGCTTCCGCAAGTGAAACCAAAGAGAAGTGATGACGGCAAGGGACTAGGGATGCAGCTGAAGGGGCCCATCTCTGAGCTGAAATCTGCCGCCTGCCCCGAGTCCCTGGGCAAAGACAGCCTGAGACTGGGTCCGGCAAGGGGTTCTCAGAAACCTGCTTCCCCGGTGCAGTCAGCAGCAGACCACCTGGAAGAAGAACTAGATTTGTTGCTTAATTTAGATATGCCCGTAAAAGAGGGAGATAACATCTTACCAGATCAGAACTCTCAGGACCCGAAATCTGAGAAAGATGGGGAGGTAGCCCAAGAGGAAAAAGGTATGGCTTTCATTTTATTTCCCATCCAGCATCTTGATCCTGGTGTACATCCGTACACATTCCCTGTTGGTGTCTGCCATTGATCGGTGTTGTCCACTGACATCTATTTCTGTGCTCACATCTCTGCTTCCCCCCGAGCTGACCTTTCTGACAACATTCCTCTCACTCTATATACCCAGTGTCCAGAGCTGCTACCTGCCTGATTGCATATAAACCTGGGGCTGCACATTGAACTTCTGCTATCAAAAGGCATTAGAATACCTGTAGCTCTCAGCTTTTCAGCAGCAGACCTTTTAATCGACTGAACAGGCCAACTGTTCATACTTCTTTCTTGCTATTTTGATTTTTTTTTTTTTTCCTAAAAAGAAAGAACACTTTCTAATTTGTGCATGCTCCCTGAGATGGTGGCCCATATAATATGGTGAGGCCCGAGGCGATTACTGCATTCAGGAGCCTTTAATGATTTTGCAGGATTGCTACAACAGTGAACAGAAAACTGAGCTGTTGGTCTTTAAAAAAAAAACACAAAAACTAGTGAACTGTGAAATTCAACTTCAGAATAAATAGAAGAGCAAATCTCTACTTTCCATTTATTAATTTGTTTAGATATTACTGTATCATTTTAGGAAGTAACAATGATGATGTTTCCCCTTGTCGTAAGGCAAGTAATAATTAGAATTGAATTATATCCTGGAACAAACCCCAGGAAAGCTTTAAGCCTCAATTTTGGGACTTAATGTGAGGTTGTTAACATTGCTTTTATTTCCCCAGTTCCTGCAAAACCATCTGTGACTGAAGAAAAGAATGTGGAACCTGAGCAACGAAGTACATCAAAAAATGTTACTGAGGAAGAGCTGGAAGACTGGTTGGACAGCATGATTTCTTGAAAAAAAAAAAGTGCCTGAAGCAAATTTTGGTTGCCTTCTAAGGGTGGGCATAGGCTTTCCTTCTGGAACAGCTAGTTTACAAGCACGCTCTGAGCCAGTGTGTTCCATCACGCTTGCAGCAGTAGATGCCTACCTCTGTGCTTGACATCTGAAATAAGACATCGAAGAGGGTTGTTGCATTTGTTTTTCTGGCTTAGTGTCTAATCGATTTCCTTAAGGGCAGGGGATGTATAGCTCTTGTTTCTAGCCTCCTTCCTGGCAATGCTCACAGCATAGCAGGCACTGCTGCTGCAGAGAATAGATGCAAACAAGGCATGTGTTTGCCCAAAATAAACAAACACTGGTCTATGGATTTTCTCTTTCTTGTGCAGAGCCGGAGGTCTTACGTCCCTTTCCCCAGCAGTCACAGAGTGGTGCATTCCAAGAAGTCAAACCGTGGATTGGTGTGTATTACTTTATTGCAGTGGGCACTTCATTTTATTTGAGGAGATTCACCTAAACATAGCAGCTCCACTACTTACAAGAGACCATAAAGCATTACTCAGTTTTGGCATAAGATTGAGATTTTTTTTCTGAATTTTCAGTACAGTACTTTTCTTCTAATAACAGCAGTTGACAAGCTGTTACTAAAAAAATAAGAATATGAATAACCTTCAAGTGCAGTTTCATAAAGTAAGACAAGATCAACACAACTAATTAATGGAACTGTCCTTCTGGAACACAAACATAAAAAACTTGCATAGCTATATCTAAAGAGATTTTTTAAGGCACTTAATCGATATTTCGGTGTCGACAAAGTGTTGGTTTTCTCTCTCTTCCTATTTCTTTGCTTAAAACCTTTTCAAGCGGATTCTGGATACAGTCACTAGTAAGTACCATGGGAAAAATTAGACTGGAAATGATTTTTTGTAGTTCAGACCACGAGTCACTAGTTGGCTACTGTCCTGTAACATCCAAGTGTTTAACATTTCGGCTAGTATGCATTCAAGACTGCTCTATGCTATGCCATCATCCCAACGAACTAGTTAATTAGAACTGAAAAACTTGAAGGCCGTCAAGGAGAGGTTCCTTCATTCTTTGCCATCTTTTTAAACATCTTGACAGGTTCTCTCCCACAGTCTATGTCCATTAGGCACAAAAAGCCAAATCAATTTCAAAAAACAGCACACTTTCTTGTAAGGGAGGCATCTAGAAAACGTCACATTTCAAACATGTTGCAGAACTGTAAAAGGATTTTATTTCACTGAAGTTGACTGTCCAGAATTGTGGCACATCTTTCATTCCCATTTAGCCAAGCTGATCTTCATATTGTTTACGAAAGCAGTCGCCAGCCGGGAAGAAATCCCAACACCTTTCTTGGTACATCTTCCAGACATAAGATTCCTGAAATAACATGAACAAAGGGTACTTATTTTTAAACCACAGTAAGTCAAGACTCAGTTTGCTTTCGCCGTCTCTGGCTCTGTTCAGGAAGACTGATGAGGCCAAACCAGCACGTTATTTCTTGCTCCATTGCCAGCCCAGGCTGCTCTGGGTGCAAGAAGCCATGTCTCCCTGGCAGTGCTGGCAGGAGGAGAAAAAGTCCCCTGCCTCCAACCCAATAAAACTGAAAACGACTCCATGTTTGCCACTAAAAATACTCAAAGATTTAGCAATAGGCTGACTGCATGTCACTTGTAATTGGTGGAAGGCAGAAGAAAGCACAAGGGGGGAACATTTAGTGCTAGCTCAGGCAGATGCCTGGAGAACTAAAGCCAGATCTGGAAACCAACTGCCTCTCCCTTTGAGTGTTTGAGCTGTAAAGTTTTCCTACAAATCCAGTGATGTTTGAGTATCTGATAACCCACGTTTCCCTCTCTTGTTCCCTACCTTTACATTTCTTTCTCACACTTAGTCACAGACTCTCTTGACACATCCTTTCACTCATCCTCTCGCACCCACACCGCCACCTTCCCATTGTCACCCACACTCGAGGTCGTTATCATTCGTAGGCTGTCTCTCATTCCGCTTTACTCCGATTCTCCTGCTCTTTGTTGCAGCCACCCACTCCTTTCTCTGTAATGTTCTCCCCACCTCCAGCTATTCTAGTCTGAAGCAGTAACCATGAGGGTTTAGGAAATGTCAGTGTTGGTTAAGAGGGATGACCATGGGGACTTTTGGAATAGACCGAGGTCACCGTAAGTCACAGAGCAGCGATGGACAAATGCATGCAAGAGACTAGTGAGATCGTCTATTTCAGATAGCGGGTGCTCTGCTGCGTCTCCAGACTTGGGAAAGGGAGACCCAACACAGGTGTGTGATTCTTAATTAAAGGCATTTCATTTCTCACCTGACCCGTGTGCTCTGTTTCATCTTTATTAATCAAATACATCAGAAAGAACCTGGAACAAGGCAAAAAGGTAAAATAAATGAAATAGTGTTAGATATTTTGGTCAAGAAACCTAAGTCATTTACTCAGGTAAACTGGAATCAGGGTTAAAATGTTGTTTGGCATCATGCTGTCTACACTGCCTAAAAGAATCAGGGAACTGCAGCTTAAGAACACAGCAAAATTAGCCTGTGAGATCCTTTTTACATTTTTTTCTTTTATTTTTTTTTGATACACTCTGTTGCCTGGGCAAGAGTGCCGTGGCATCAGCCTAGCTCACAGCAACCTCAAACTACTGGGCTCAAGCGATCCTCCTGCCTTCCAGAGTGCTAGGATTACAGGTGTGAGCCACTGCACCTGGCCCTTTTTACTATCCCTAAACCTTGAGCTAAGATAAGGTAGTGTTTAGGCCACTGTTTTGTTGTTAAGAAAATCCTAAACAATAAAACAGTAGCCCAAACTCTTATCATATAGTCTGTAATAGGCCAATTTATCATCTCATAAAAATGTAGAATTGAAATTACATGTATATCTCAAGGATATGAGAAAGGTAGAAAGTATTTAATCTCACTGAGTTGCTCTGGTTCTTCTAGAAGTATAGTTTTGTTTTCATAGATAGCTGGGAAACGCCAGTGTAGTCACTTGCTTTCACCACGATAGGCGTCTCAGATTTGAGTTTGTGACACTTAAGTATCCCTGGGGGCTGCAGCTGAACTCTCAGCTCACATCGTATGATCTTAGAGACAGTTTTCCAAAGGAACGTCTTGTGCCCTTCAGGAAAAGTATTGTGAGGCTGATGGGAAGGAAGAGAAAGTAGAACTAACATCCTTCTCAGGGTGGAGAGAGGCTGAACCCCAGATCTTGAGTTCTCTGTTGCTTCAGGTCCTGGCCCACAGCAGTGGCTCTGTAACTACGTCAGTTGCCTTCCCCCTTTCTCCTGTACTAAAACTAAGGCGGCAGGGCCAATATCTTTATCATGTTTGACACGCATAGGACATTGTTCCTTTCCCAGCACATTTACTTAACAAAGCACCGTTTTAGGTGGGAGGCCCAGACATGAATAAGTTGTGTTCTTTCCTCTCAAGCTGACTGCTAGAAGGGGCTAGAAATAGAAAAAGAGAACATATAACACAGAGTGCCATGGAAGGTGTAGAAGTGGTTGCAACCCAGGTACCATCCTTCCACTGGTCCATAACCCACTGGTATTGACACATGGCCACACGTTCACCTCATGGAGGACACGCATTCCCCTACTAAGGAATGCATGCTCACCTCCATTAAGATGGAAACTCCCTTAATTAGAATTAACAAAAATAAATAGTCGTGAGGACGGGCATGCTAAAGTTTTAAAAACGTATTATTTTGTCTTCAGTCTTTTTGCTAGAGGTGAGTTTATCTTTGCCATTTCTCTTTGACAATAACACCTCCCCAAAGGCAGGGCCTGCTCCATCCTAAAGAAAGATGAGGACTTTCTAAGCAATAAAATGTACAGAGATGGGGGAAAAGCTGGGCCAGGGAGCAGAGCTCAGCCTTTTTTTTTTCCCTTGAAGATTCAGTTACAGAATCTGAATTGTCAGGTAATATAATCAATATAATTCTGTAAGTTTTAAGTTTCATAGGATGTCTCTGGCACTTAATAAGCTCAAGTTACTTATTGAGTGAATGCTTTACCTGAGAAAAAGTGAAATGTTCATTTATTACTTGCCTATTGGGTGCCAGACATTGCTTTAGGCGCTGGGATAAAGCAGTGTGAACACAGACGTACCCCCACACACCCCATTCTCGTGGGGCTTCTGTAGCCATGGGAGAGGCCTGAAAACCGACCACAGCATTTAGCACCATGCAGGTCACTGCCCCCTCGACAAGACCAAATCTTGTGACGTGGGAAGGCAGGCAGGCCTGGCCAGGAAGGGGTTCACGGGAGAATGGAAAGAGAAAAACTGGAGATGGTGAACGTGGACAGTTTTCAAGTTTTGCTGAAAGGGGAAAAGAAGTACAGCAATAGCTAGAAGTAGAAATGGGGCCACAGACTTTCCTTCCTGTAGGATGACAAAAAGCAGCCTGTTTATATGGTGATAGGAAAAATGCAGTAGAGAAAGAAATTGCAGGAGGTGTGTCCTTGAGGGAGGGCTCCAATCCAGGTTGCGGGGCTGTCCTTTGCCAGGAGCAGAACAGTCCACAACACACAGCTGTGGAAACATGGGACAGGCAGTGTACAGGCAAGACACGTGCTCATGGGGACTCCTGCGAATTCTTTCCTGATCGCTTCTGCTTCTTCCAGAGAAAAAGGAAGAAATGGCATCAGCAGAGACTGAACTATATGACATAACTTTTTTTTACCCTACAACTCTCATCACTCCTATGAAGCGAGAATACTCACAAGTAGTTGGCTAAGTTGTGCTCTTGTAACGTATGTGTTTCAAAACCATGAGGGGTCGTGTCAAAGTAGTCATTGCCAATCCCACAGATGAAACATTTAGTCTAAGAAAAATAACCGAGGCAGAAAAGGCATTAGTCGGCATGACAACACAGGCAGGAGGGGAAAGGGTCGTGGTCTCTAGGGAGTGGAGGGACAACGAGAAATGTCTAATGCCTTTGGCTGTTAGCCTCTCACTCCGGCATGCCGCACGCACAGCTCCCCGTCAGCTGGGGGTACTGCTACCCTCCCTCCAGGCACGGGCAGTGGAGGGGCAGCGGGGCGGCCGGCCTGGGGCGGGGGTGGCCCAGGGTGTGGGTGGAGATGCCCAGAGCCGGAACACAGGCTCAGAAAACAAACTGTTTTCTGAGTTTGGCCTGGGGCTGGCCCTTAGTCATGGCAGGACCTGCTGTTTAAAAAATCCATTTGCTGTGGGGCTATAAAATAGAGTTGGAATCAGCAGTAAGAAGAAGGTTACCTCCATATCTTCTCGCACTTGTTCCTGCTGGTCTCTTAGCTCTCCGAAAGCATCAATAATAAGACCTGGAATTTTAAATACAAAGACAAAGCACCTTAAATAATCTGTGCAGTGGTTGGAAGTAGAGGAATGATAGAGGGAGGGGCAGAGGCCACTTTGTTTTATCAAAAAAGTGAATTATCAAACTGAACTATTCAATTAAAGCAAAATTAAGGAAAAAAATGCTTGTGTTTACAAGTGCTGCCTCCTGGCTGACCATTTCTCATTGTTCCTCCTAACTCCACCGTTCCATGCTATTCCATGCTGTTAACTCCATGCTCCTCCTGGAAATCTTTCCTCTCCACTGCTCTCTCACTGCCTTCCTGCTTTGCTTAGCCAGCAGTCCTGAGGATGGCTCTTCCTCTTCTTCTGGCCCCTCAGTCGTCAACGGGGACCGGGGCTCCCCCTCAGTCTCTTTGTTTCTTAGCCTCAACACCTGCATGTCTTACAGGTCCCTTAACTCAGCATGACTCAAACTGAATTCGTCATCTTCTTTCTCCAATTCCTGACAAGCTATTGACTAAAATATCAATACCTCCTCTTCCCCCCGCCGCCCACACAAGAAAAAAACATGTTATACTCTCATAATTCCTCTGCTCCATGCCCACCTCACTAGCCACAGGAGGTATCTCAGAAGCAGAAGAGATGAGGAAATAATTCCGAGTAGGAGAAGGGAAGGAAAAGGATCCTCGAGGTGGATTCTCAAGGTTCCAGTGCCCGGATGTGTCTTTGGCTCTGTATATAGCCAAAGCCTCACATATAGCAGATGCTCAATAAATGCTTGCTAAACTATTAACAAGTAAATGAATTCACAAACTTCTTCATGAAACAATTAAGTCACAGATGCAGGAAAGCAAAAAGAAGTAGATCAAACCCTGTTCATACCTAACGTAATTGGCAACCATACCTTGAATGATGGCCAGCAGGATGACAATGACAAAGAAGAAAAAGGTAATGTCGAAGACGATGCGATACATTTCGTAAGGGTCACCAGCAGGGTCTTCAATTTCATCGCCAATGCCGCCTCCTGCTCTCACGCCCACATACATGTGGAAAAGGTAACACTAGAAAAGGAAAATAATGGCAATTCAGGTAGAAGTCACTGAGTTGTGTTAGTTTTTAGCAAGATGGTCAGATCATTCATGCCATCAGTTCAGAGCATGGCAGCCCTGAATCCTTCAGTGGAATCAGTATTCTTGCTAACTGCTGTCCGCCACACCCTCTGGTCAGTTTGGTGTCTACAAAGATGAAAATACTATGGTTACGTTTAGGCTTTTTAAAGGCATTGTTGGCCTGTTTTTTAAAAGCAGTTTTGATCTATTTAATACATACAACAGTATTCATTTAAGGTGTGTGTAAGTTGAAAGCGCTTTAAGCACTGATGAGTATGGCACATGGCCAGATGCTAGTTTTCTCTCATTTAAGAAGTGTCAGCCTGGCCTTGAGGCTGTGCTGTAAACTCTGGGAAAGGCCCCCTCTTCTCCTGCATCCCCTGCACACCTGGTAGGGCAGGGATTTCCACAGCATCTTAGACAACAGACTTTTTCTCTCCTCCTTTTGTGCACATATGATCCAATGTGGGCATCTGGGCACTGCGGTGCTCCCTGAGCAGGGCACCTGCTGCCTCTCCACCTGACTGCATGGGTTACACTTACAAGGAAAGGACAGTCTGTCCCATGACTGGTAAATCAGAAGCCAAGGACAGCCTGGAGATGGGCACTGGTCACACAGATGCTCTAGTGACTAGCTAGACTGCTCTCTCATGAGGGTGTTTGGCCCAAGAAGGCACAAGGAGAGTTTTTACCCAAGAAGTATTACCCATCTCAGAAATGATCACAGCCTGGGACAGTTCACTGTCATCAGTCCCTGAGACACGTGTTCTTTTCCCGAAATCCGGTCAATGTAAACTTTAGAGATGCTACTGCAGCTGTGCTGTCTCACCGGAGCTGTGCCTTTCCTTTCCACGAGGGTCCGGCCTGACGGGAGCCCCTGACCTGATCCTGCTGCTCTCACATTCTTCAGCCCATGAGGCTGTTCTGAAAGAGCCCCCACTGGCTTGCTGAAATACATCAGGTACCTGAACTGGGTCCATGGGACTTTGCTCCCAGTTCTCAGGGATGACAATTTAAATTTGACTCCCATGAAATTTAGATACAGGTCCATTCACAACGATGTCTCATCTTTACCCCAGACGAGTTTAGACGAATGATGCCCCACTCTGCAGGGTGCTTCTCTTTCCGCTAGTCGTAGACGCGTGGAGATGAAACCTACTTCTGTCTCCCCAGGATGCTTCTCCCTCTCGAATGAGACATCTGTGCTCGAGTCTAATCCCCACCGTGCTCTGCGACCCGCTCTCACTTAGCTCCCCAGACCACCCCACACAGCCCTTCCTGCCAGGCGCGGGACCGGGTGGGCTCTCACTGTCATCATGTCGTCACACTTCATATCCGGCTCATCGTCGTCTTCGCTCTTGTTGTAGAACTTGCGGAAGAAGTTGAAGGCCACCACAGTGTAGAGATAAACCACCACAGCCAGGAGACCGACGGTCAGAACCAACTGGGAACAAGGACAGAGAAGGAAAAGGAGGTGGGATCTTCTCTACCTTTGCAGGGTTCACGGGAGACACAAAGAAAAGGAGGAGCGCGAGGCCCCGCGAGGAGAGAGGGGGAGGTGGGGGCTGGCGGTGCAGGCTGCCGTGCTGCAGGCAGAGGAAGACAGGACCACAGGGAAGGAGAAACGGGCTTACAGGGAGAAAAGAGTAATGAGGGGGTGTCACGGGCTGAATTGTGTCCCCTCAAATTCAGCCACGGAAGCCCTAACCTCCAGCGACTCAGACTGGGACGCCTTTGGAGACCGCCTTTAATGAGCTGATTAAGTTAAAATGAGGCCGTTAGGATGGGCCCGAATCCAATCTCACTGGGGTTCTTATAAGAAAAGGAGATTAGGACGCAGGGAGCGACCCCAGACCCACGCACACACAGAGGGACGATCATGTGAAGACGCACCAAGCATGTGGCCAATTGCAAGCCAAGGAGAGATGCCTCAGAGGAAACCAGCCCTGCCGGCACCTTGGCACCTGACTTCCAGCCTCCAGGACTGTGAGAAAATAAACCTCTGTTGTCTAAGCCCCGAGTCTGCAGTATTTTGTTATGGCAGCCCACGCAGACTAACGCATAGGGTAGTGGATTGGGCGTATGTAAAATACAAAGGTACTGCAGTATTGAACAGTGAAGGTACTCTGAGGAGGGATATGCCTCTGAGGCTCCATAATGCAGTTTCTGCTCTAACACTGCTTCTACCAAAATCCAAAGGTCTTTGGACTGATGGGTGTCCCTACATGACGCTATTTCATAAATAACCATGAACTGGATGATTGTGACAAGTTTGAAGTTACTAGAATTATGATGGTTGAGCAAAGTAATTTTTTATTACCAAGAAATCTGCTCAGGCCCTTTGTGTGGTCACAGGGAATGCCTACTGCCAGGTTTGGGAGGTAAGGGTTCAGCGGCATAAATAAGGAATACACGGGACCTGCACATCTGGTCTATACCAGGGACAAGGTACTGAGCTGGAGATATGAAGATCAAAAAGATAACAGCTTTGCCTTCAAAGAGCTACCCAAAGATTGGGAGCCATGACTCACGCCTGTAATCCTAGCATTCTGGCAGGCCAAGGTGGAAGGATTGGTGAGCTCAGGAGTTCAAGACCAGCCTGAGCAAGAGTGAGACCCCGTCTCTACTAAAAACAGAAAAATTAGCCAGGCATCATGATATGTGCCTGTAGTCCCAGCTACTCAGGAGGCTGAGGCAGGAGGATCCCTTGAGCCCAGGATTTTGAGGTTGCTGTGAGCTGTAATGATACCACTGCATTGTACCCAGGGTGACCAAGAGGGAGTGGGCTTGAGTGCTAAGGTAAGTACCAGAAGAGATGTATTTAGTGACCTCTTGAGGGAGGAGCAGTTACTCAAACCTTGGATAGCAGACCTCACAGAAAGCAGTTGGTTTAGAAAAAAGAGAAAGAACTTGGGCTTTGTACCAAGGAAGAAAAGGGCTTGAATCTAAGCTCTTTCACTTAGAAGCTGTGTGGCCTTGGATGAGACATTTAGCTTCTCTGAGTCTTATTTCCCTTATCTGTAAAGTAAGCATAACATCTACTTTACATAGTATCTGGCACATGGCACAAGCTTGGCACATTTTAACTTCCTTCTTTTCTCCCTCTCTGTACAAAAGTTTAGAGATGTGAGGGAACATATTTCATACATAGAACTGTATTTAGTGAGGAATGAAATGCTAAGCAGTTTGAATTTCTAGACAAGGGAAAGCCATTGGAACATTTTAATATGGCTGTAGCCATCACTATATATCCAGTCTTCTGTACATTGTCAGAATCAATTCCCTGATTAACCATACTATTAACTGTATGTGTATATATTAACTGTTATGTATGCATATAATATGTATAAATATTAACTGTATAATATGTATATATTATATAGTATACACAGATTACACATTTTTATATAAAATGTGTAATGTTCATACATATGTATATATATAAAATGTATATGTGTATACTATATAATAAATATATATGTATCTTAGATCATTTGTTCTTAATTGGAGGCACATATCAGAAGTACCTGGAAATTTTCTAACTATATACAGTGTGTCTACTTGCTAACCCCTGGGAGTATATCAGATCCATGGAGGAAAGGACAGACCTAAAAAAGGTCTCCAAGGTTATTCTGATATGCTCATCATTTCCCTCCCTCCTCTGGTTGATCTAAATGTTAAGGGTCTCTGAATCAAGGTTTTATGCCTCTTATGTGATGGCTGCAGTTATATTTTTAATTAGCTATGATTTTGCAAAAACAGTCACTATTAGTTCAAGTGTTTGGCCAAGAAAGGTGCATTATACACTATGACACATTCCTTCCTGTCATACCTAGTCTACGACCTGCTGTTGGTTATTTTTTTTCCGTTCATATGTAGGTCCATTCTGTTCTGCATCAGTATAAATCAGTACCTGTTTGCCATTGTGGGTTACAGATGACAGGATAGTCCTCAGCGTCTTGAAGCCCATGGCAATATCCAGCAGATGAGCAGCAAAGAAGAAGTTGTTGTAGTGGCCCAGGACTGACATGGTTGTGTACCAGGCAAGGTAGAGAAAGGACTGTGGAATTGGAAGAAATTTAGCAGTTTTTTAGACATTTTTGTCTCATGACATACTCATTAAACCATTTTTTCTCTTCTTTGGGGACAAAGTGAGGATAGCGGGGATTTATGCGCTGAGGTGCTGGGAGCTGGCCCAAGAATTGCCAGGTGAAGCCCCATCTACCTTACACCGTTCTACAAGAGAGAAGTACTCCCCCAGCACGTGCTAAACTCTGGGTCTTTAAAAAGCAACCCCCGAATCTTTCTGGGCATCCTCCATAGCTTGTTTCCCTGTGGATGTAATAACATCCCTGAATCTTGTTTTTCCAGGTGCAATACTTACGTTGTCGGTAAAAACAACACCCAGCTTCCAAATATGGTACTTCGTGTCGATGGAACTTAGCCTGCAGAAGAACAAATAATTTTAAAACTTATAAATGTCAAGATTCAGTTGAGTGTTTAATAAGAGGAAAAATTAAGTTTTTTTCTCTCAGGTTTAATAACCTAAATATGGCTCTGAGCTTTAGCAAGTTGTATGCATTCCCCTTGAGACAGAATGGTTGAATCGCTCATTCTCAAATCTTAATTACTCTTTCTTTTTCAGACATATCAGGTATAAAAACTGGCCTTCAAATTTTTAAAGCAGTGCTCTCCCACTATGTTAGAACCTAGGAGAAACACCTAAACCAGACCAGAGCTTGAGAGAACAAAGACATGGTTGTGATTTTTCCCTTGAGCACACTGAAGAGGAATGGAAAAATGAAGGATCTATTTAGCCACTTTGGATTTTAACTCTTAAGCTCCGTACCATGACACCAGAGAAGCCGCCTCTGCTTTGGTATCTTCTATTGGGCTAAAGTCAAGGGCATTTTTGTCCAAACCCAGGAGTTCAGCAATGCGCTCCGCTCCGTAGAGATCTCCATACTTGTTGATCACCTATGGCAGAGGATGACAGCGTGAGCCCAGGCCACACGCCATCAGTCAGGTCTTCTCCAGCTCTGTGGTCTTCAGAGCTTTGCTACCCTCTGGGTTGTTGTTAAGACATGATTCAAAATGCAACAGGATGTGGTGAGAATTAAATGAAATAATATATGTGAACCTCTGGCAAAGCAGTAGGTGCATTGTAGCATTCAATAACTGTTAGCTCTTAGTTTTCTATAAATGTGTAAATGTGTATAGTAAAAAGACTACAGGAAGGGTTATTCAGTAATTCTTTTTTTTTTTTGATGGAGTTATGACTGATTTGCAAGAGGATTTTATTTCTACTTTTGTATTTTACAAATACTTCATAATGAGCAAATATTCTTTATCTATGGGGAAATAAAATTATATAAACAATAAAAAAATGGAACTGAAAAAAATAACCCCTAGAGAAAACAGAAGTGATAAAGACAATTAAATGAAAATTGCTTTTCAAGGTGGTATCTTTTTGGAGGGGACGAAAAGGTGAGTGTACAGAAACAGCAGGGACTGTGTTAGGTGGTATAAGACAGATGAGTATAGGAATGATGTCAACAACTTACATATGTTCACATAGAACCTCTTCTGTGACTTACTCTTCTTGAGACACCATCACAAAAGTAACATCACATTTACTCATGTTTGTATATGGTGAATTAAAAAAAATACACATTTCTTTGTGATCGTGGAACTCAGCCCCACTGGAAAGGCATACCTTTCTCTTTACAAACTTGTCCCAGTAGTTATTAGGAAAAGACCTGTAAAAGAAAATGAAAAAGGGAGGTTCTTAATTTTTTTTTTTTTTTTTGAGACAGGATTTCACTCTGTCACACAGGCAGTGACTCCATGACAGCTCACTGAAACCTCAAACACTTGGCCTCAAGCAATCTTCCCACCTCAGTTTCCCAAAGTGCTGGGATTACAGGTGTGAGCCACCATGCACAGTCTGAGGTTCTTAATTCTTTTATTTTTTTTATTTCAGCATATTACAGGAGTACAAATGTTTAGATTACATATATTGCCTTTGCCCCACCCAAGTCAGAGCTTCAAGTGTGTCCATCCCCCAGACAGTACACATCACACCTCCCATTAGGTGTGAATATACCCATCCCCTCCGCTCCCCTCCCACCTGCCCAACACCCGTGAATGTTGCTACTATATGTGCACTTAAGTGTTGATCAGTTAATACCAATTTGATGGGGAGTACAAGTGGTGTTTGTTTTTCCATTCTTGGGGTACTTCACTTAGTAGAATGCGCTCCAGCTTTATCCAGGAGTATACAAGAGGTGCTAGATCACCATTGTTTTTTGTGGCTGAGTAGTACTCCATGGTACACATATACTACATTTTATTAATCCACTCATGTATTGATGGGCACTTGGGTTGTTTCCACATCTTTGCAATTGTGAATTGTGCTGCTATAAACATTGAAGTGCAGATGTCTTTTTTATAGAATGTCTTTTTTTCCTCTGGGTACGTACCCAGTGGTGGGATTGCTGGATCAAATGGTAGTTCTACTTGTATCTCTTTGAGATATCTCCATATTGCTTTCCACAGAGGTTGCACTAGTTTGCAGTCCCACCAGCAGTGTATGAGTATTCCTATCTCTCCACATCGATATCAACATTTATTGTTTTGGGACTGTTTGATGTAAGCCATTCTCACTGGAGTTAAGTGATATCTCATTGTGGTTTTGATTTGCATTTCCCTGATGATTAGAGATGTTGAACATTTTTTCATATGTTTGTTGACCATTAATCTGTCTTCTTTTGAAAAATTTCTGTTCATGTCCTTTACCTACTTTTTGATGGGGCTGTTTGATTTTTCTTGCTGATTTTCCTGAGCTCTATATAGATTCTAGTTATCAGCCCTTTCTCAGATGTGTAGCATGTGCATACTTTCTCCCATTCCGTAGGTTGTCTGTTTGCTCTCATGATAGTTTCCTTGGCTGTGTGGAAGCTTTTTAATTTGATCAGGTCCCATTTATTTATTTTTGTTGTTGCTGTGATTACCTGTGGGTCTTCTTCATAAATTCTTTCCCTAGGCAATGTCTGTAAGAGTTTTTACATTTTATTCTAGAATTCTTATAGTTTCTTACCTTAGGTTTAAGTCTGTTATCCACCATGAATTGATTTTTGTGAGAAGTGAGAGGTACGGATCCTGTATCAGTCTTCTACATGTGGCTATCCAATTTTCCCAACACCATTTATTGAACAAGGATTCTTTTCCCCAGTGTATGTTTTTGTCTGCTTTGTCGAAGAGTAGATGGCCATATGAGGATGGTTTTCTATCTGGGTTCTCAGTCCTGTTCCATTGGTCTATGTCTCTGTTCTTGTACCAGTACCATGCTTTAGTTAATATAGCCTTGTAGTTTAGCTTGAAGTCTGGTAAATTGATACCTCCCAATTTATTCTTTTTGCTTAAGATTGCTTTTGCTATATGGGGTCTTCTCTGGTTCCTCAAGGTTCTTAATTCTTAACATCAAAGCAAGCACATCAAGAAGTTTCCACTTTGAGTGTCCAGATCTGTGATCTTTTTGGTTTCTGTCCTGCTCACTAAAGAATTCAAGACTTGATTGAAGTTCAGAGTCATCACAGGTCTACTGATTTATGGTTTCGCTACTTTGTGTTGACTTCTGAAATACTTAGAAAGCCACTCGTCACTTTCTATCTCAAAATTATGGTTTAAAAGCCAGGAATTGTGATGACAGACTAGACAGAAACGGACATATGTTTCTTGATCCTTTCCTTGATCCCAGTATAACCAGAAACAAAATGCTATAGACAACCCACGCATTCCATTCAAGGAGTCATCATGTCAGTTACTGGGGTGGGTGCCGGGGATGCAGGATGTGATGGAAAGTATAGACGACGTCCCTGACTTTATGAAGTTTCCAGTCTGGAAATCACCTTTAACTAATTTATATAGGATTTTCTTTTAACCTGAGTGCTCTTCTGCTCTATTTTCTATTCCCACATAACTCCAGTGGCCTCCTTTCCCCAGGGAGTTAGATCACTCCCTCCTTCAGAGGCAGTCCCTTGTTCCATACCATCCCTAACCTCCCCAGAGGGATCTTCTTTCTTCTGCTTATACCAGCTGCACTGCAAATAGTTTCTTATTGTTAAAGTCATGAGAGAACTGTTACCTTCAGGTATGTTAGCAAAAACTGTTTAAAATATGTTGCCCCTATTCATAATCACTGACTCTTTCCTAGGAACGTTCCTTGTAAGGCTACACGACAGCTAAGGATCCTCTGGCCCTTGGTGCATGCATTCTTGCTGTTGTTTTCCTTCGAGTCACTCTTTTGGCTCTGTAACACAATAGTTCCCTACTCTGCAGAGACCATCAAGTTGGTGATGGGGAGGTGGGGACCTCCCCTGAGCAAATGCCACCTCTCCTCCAACAGGGCAGTAGACTTTTAAAAATATGTGTTTTTATTATTATTATTTTGGTTTGTGAAAGCAGTTTCTTTGTCTTACACATCTAGATGCCACTTAAAAACAAAAACAAATGCTGGTGCTACAGAGTAAACTGCTAACAGATTTTATCTCTGGAGGATGGAAATAACAATTATTTTGTCTTTGTTCTTTGTGTATTTCTCTGCTACTTGATTTTTCATGTATTACATTTAGAATCTAAAATTTAAAAAAAAAAACAGATAAAAATCAAGCCTAGCTTCCTCTACCACACTGCTATCTCCTTTCTCTTAAATCCTTTATACAAATGGTCTGTCACATCCAACCCAGTGTTGGTCATATTTTGCCCTAAGTAGATGATTCTGCAAGTGATGCTGAAAGCCAAGGACCACGGGCTATGGGCAAGACCCTTTCACAGACTTGATCTTACCTTGGTCTGAGCATTCTGAATTTCTTGTCCCCTAGCTAGGTATGTAAGTTCCTTGAAGGTCAAAAACGTATTTTTTACTTGGTCATGTTCCTTAAAATGTGGCATAAAGAACAGGCCCTTCAGAAGGGAAATGCATACATAAACAACACACCCATATGCGAATCTTCAGGAAAAATACAAGATGCTCAACCGCTTCAGTAATAAGGAAAATGTACAGTGAGCTGCCATTATACACCTACCAGATTAGCAAAATTATCTGACAGTAACACGTGCTGGCAAAGAGGTAGAGAAGGAGAAACTCTCATACAGTATTGTTTAGAATATAAATTGGAACAAACATTGTACATATCCTGCTACTCAGCAAATTCCTCTCCTGGGTCTATTCTTTAGAGAAACTCTTTGACTTATGTATCAGGTGTAAGAATGTTCATTGTAATACTACTTGCAATAGCCAGAAACTTAAAATAGGTGAAACATCCACTGTCAGGAAAATGGATAAATACATAACCCACGTGCCATTATGCAAATGCTACAGCTTTGAAAATGAACAAACTATAGCTACACACATCAACCTCAGTGAGTTCCCAGAAATAATATGAACAAAAGATTCAAGTGACAGTATAATGGATATAGTATAATTCCATTTAAATAAAGTTCAAAATAGTCAGAATGAAGCAATATATTTAGGGGTAAATAGCTAAGTGGAAAAACTATAAATTAAAACAGGAGAATGAATATTACTAATATCATTAAGTCCCTGATTAATTAAGAATTACTATCACTAATCACTAATGAATATCAGGAAAGTAGTTTGCTACTGTGCCATGGGGGGCTCTCAAGAAGCTGATCAGCTTGGTCTCTAGACCCCTGGGCTGCTTAAGCCCCAGAAACCCTCTAGGTGACGCAAACATGGAAAACTAGTTTAAGCAATATTGTACTGGACAGTATGGTCTTAAGAAAATATGCTCTGCACCTCCTGACAGTATTCTCTGTCCCCCATTAAACTCATAGATATATATATTAAATACAAGTGTTTTTAGAGGCAATAAGCTACTTTATTGAAAAGGCAAGGGAGAAAAGTCCCAGAAACCAAAGGAAAGTTTATATTAACCAGTTTCCAAGGCTGGTGAAGATAGAGTTATCGATCTGGCCACAGTACAGACTCCATTTCCTTTTCAGGTTGGGTGTGGGGGGACACTTACGGTGTGTTGATCACCAAGCGGTCCCACTGCCCCTTGATGTCATCTTCGGATGGCTGTTCTGTGATGTACAGGCCATCAAACTCCAGCTTCCTGGCAATTTCTTTTTCTCTTTTGAATACCACCAGAGGGACCTAGAGTGGGAAGACACTGGTTACTCGGAGAAGGCTTTGTGATTAAAGCACCTGTTCCCACGCATTTGTTGCAAAGTAACCTTCCACTTCAGAGCAACAATCTCCTTATAGTGGGATTCTTAGGTTGCCCAGTTGTGGCATCAAAGCCAAATAAATCTCTTCTCACTCCTTTGGCTAATATACCTGCCTCTCCAAAGGCTGATCTGATTTGGGCTAGCCTTTAAGGTTTTGGATAAATAGCTGCTATTAATACAAACTAGACTCTATGACCAATCCTAGTGAGAAATGAGAAGTGAGAGTCCCAGGGCCAAATGAGTTAGATTTCCTAAGACTCTTAGGCTGGAGTTGAACCAAGACTTAGAAAGCACAATAAACTATTCTAGAATACATTGGCCAGCCCCAGGAATATGATGAAATATTCCAACTCCCTTCAGTGACCAGTGTCATATTCATCTTATGGCTTTGAAGGTTAGAATGAGAGGATTCAGTTCACTCTGTACTCAGTTTTTGGTATTGAAGTTTTCTTCCCAAGATTCTTTCCATGAAGAGCTCCTGTTTCCTACTATCACTCCTCACTCTAATGGTAACTCTAATTTTAGACTAGATATGGTAGAATGCAGGGAAGACCTACCACCAAAGGGGAATACAGAAAGGGATAGGAAAATAATCCACTTGCCCCAACCATCACTCAGTGTACACACACTTCAAACATAGGACAGAATTAATGAGGTCAGGGGATACTACTGAAATCCCAGGAAAGGACAAGCCAGAATAGCCAAGCTCCTCTAGCCAGGAAAGCTTGATTCACACATAGGCAGGGCTGGGATGCCGCTGGTGACTTGGTGACATCCTTGAGACCTTGGTCTCCAAACTCCACCTCAAGACTCATGATGTGCATATACCCAATGCTGCTGCTCTATTTCCTAAATTAAAGGACAAAAACACAGATACTAATTTGTGAAGAGTGACCTCTTGCCATTTCTTTCTTTAAAACAATGAAACAACATCAAGGAAATAAAAGTGTAAGGATAGGAAGGTGGAAAGGCTAATAACAGGCGTGGCACACTGCGAGGAAGCAATGACTGCTGTCGGTTAGCGGGTGCTGCGGGAGGGGAGGCGAGACCACAGCTACCCTGCTGTGTTTTGAAATGACTCTAAGAACAATAATGATACCAAGTTCTAGAGCAGTGCTGATCTCTGGGACTCAAAGCATTTCCCTTCAATCTTCTAGGAGTTTGTATACCCTTGTAAGTAGAACTGCCACATTTTTCTTCCTTAGATAGTGTTTCTTTTTTGTTTTCTTTGAGTCACAGTATATCTGCACCCCATCCAACAAGCTGAGCTCTAGGATCTGGAACTAAGGAATAGTAGCTAACACGCTCTAGGGTTTACTATGTCCAGTCTTCTGAGTACATTTGCATGTATTAATCCATTTATCCCTCCAGAAACTCTATTTGCTGTATTATTAGTAGTATTATTATAATACTAATTTGCACAGATGAAGAGACAGAGGACCAGAGAGGTTAAGTGGCAGAGCTGTGAGTCCAACCCAGGCAGCCTGGTTCCTGAAACTTCACTTTCAGAGTTATGATGGTGTCCTCAGTGTGGTCTAGGGCACACAGTCTCTCCAGCGGGGTAGCTGGACTTGTTATATGGTACCATAGTTCACTGAGGGAAGAAAGGACCAGAAGGATAGGAATATATTTCCTGGACTCTTCCCAGGAAGATGGCTTGGTGTATAGCCAAGCACACTTCCTACGCAAGAGAAGGCAGAAAAAAATGTAATGAGAAAAAAGTAATGAGAAAAGCACTGAGGAAAATAAAATTGTGGTGTAGTAGAACTAGAAACTGGACTTAGAACACCAAAAATTGAATGATTGAAGACTGGCATAACTATAGTAGTGTCCAAAGATGACCCCAATAAACCATGCCCCCTAGTAATTCATGCCCTTGGATACCCCCTCCCCCCATGCAACAATGAATCTGGGCTGGCATGTGATCTGCTTTAACCAACAGATAGTGGTAGAAATGACACTGTGCCAGTTCTGGGCCTAGGACTTAAGAATGGCTGGCACCTTCCACTTTTGTGCTCTTTTTGGAAACCCCAAGCCATCATGCAAGAAGTGCAGCTACCCTACTGGAGAGACCATGCGGAGAGGCCACATGGAGAGGGAGCTATCAGAGAGACGGGCCTTCCTGCCCCAGCTGAGCCAGCCTTCCAGCTGTCCTCCTGCCAAGGTGCCAGGCAGGGGAATGTGCCATCTTGGCCATTCTAGCCCAGCTGAGCACCCGGCTGGCTGCGGATGCAGCCCCTTCACACGGAGCAGAGGAGCTGCCCAAATGTGCCCAGTCGGCCCGCAGAATCAGAGAGAGAAAACAGTTGTCTTAAACCTCTGAGTTTCAGAGTGGTTTGTTATGCAGCAATAGATAACTGAAAAGTAGCACATCAGTAAGTTTTCTTCTGAAATCTCAAATGGTTACACGTAATGAAAAAGTACTTTTATAAAAACGTCAACATCAATTTAAAGATCAGAAGAACCTCTCACAAATAGCTCTCTGTGTGACAGCCTGATGACTCTAATTTTGTGAAATTCAACAAGAGGTGCCTATGAGGGGATGCTTCAGAGCAAGGCTTCTCACACTTGAATGCTCACGCAAATCACCGGGGGCCCATGGTAAGCTGTAGATTCTGATTTAGAAGGTCTGGGGTGGGGCCTGAGATGCGGTGGTTCTAAGCAGCTCCCAAGTGCTGCTGCTGCTCCGTGGATCTTACTCTATCAGCAAAGTATTAGAGCAAAGGGCTGGCTGGGCTCGGAACTGACGCTCCTGCCTCGAGGAGTCACATTAGATCCAGCAAGACAAGCAGCTCACCTTCAGGCAGTAGTAGCCCACCACACAGACTAGAGAGATGATTGTGTGGATGACGGCCAGGGCCCGCAGCGTGGGTGCCATATATCCAGTGCTCTCCTGCAGAACAAAGAACACCATCGCTTCCTCCTCTTCCTCCTCATTAAAGGAATCCCACAGGTTCGCGACGTCCTCCGTCTCTTCTTCTAAAGGTTCTTCAGTGACCTGGCCCAAAGATAGACTCGCTTATAAACATCAGAAAGAGCCTCAGCCACTGTGCTCTCCCCACATATTTTATATTGTTAGCATATGCTGTGCAAATAGTAGTGACTGAACGTTACTTGCTGAATGAATAAGATTTTTAGGTAACTTATTACTAAGAATCTCCCAGTATCTCTAATAATTGCAATCAAAATTTTTAAGAGGAGACAAAACCTATGTCTTGAAAAGAAAGCAAAGAAATTAAAATTAGGGAACTTTTACTCCATATGCTATAATCCCTATGCCATAGGAGGGAATCTCTGCAACGCTGTGGCCTGGGAGGAGACTGACACAAACACACATAAGCACACACATGTGCGTTCACAGGCACGTGCGCACGCACACAAACACACACACTCGATATCTTCTATTCTTTCTGAGATGCCATTTACTTTCATGGCTTCAACTACCACTCTTATACAGATGACTCTCAAATCTACAGCTTTGAGGCTTTTGTCCTGTAGCTCCAACTGCCTGCTTGGCCGCCCCCCCCCCCCCCCCCCCCCCCCCCCCCC
>RJWJ010000709.1:0-129381 GCA_004363605.1 Indri indri | reverse complement strand
GTGGGAGGATTGCTCAAGGTCAACAGTTCAAGACCAGCCTGAGCAAGAGCAAGACCCTGTCTCTAATAAAAATAGGAAGAAATTAGCCGGACAACTAAAAATATATATATAAAAAATTAGCCAGGCATGGTGATGCATGCCTGTAGTCCCAGCTACTCGGGAGGCTGAGGCAGAAGGATTGCTTGAGCCCAGGAGTTTGAGGTTGCTGTGAGCTACGCTGATGCCATGGCACTCTAGCCCGGGCAACACAGCAAGACTGTGTCTCAAAAAAAAAAAAAAAAAACCAATGTTTTATAAAAATTGGATTGATGGTTTTAAATAAAAAGGGAGAGAGTTAAGAGATAGAAAAGTCATTTAAGTAAAGAATCCAGGACCATTCATTAATTCACTCCACTAACAATTATTACATGGCTACAGCATGCAAGACCCATTTGCCAATGTTCAAAGTCTTCGTTTATCTTGAATGGACCCAGCTTCTGTTAATCATGCCTTCATATTGATTCTAAAGCATGGGACAACTATAATGGTTCTCTGTTACCTCATTCCTCAAGGAAAGAACTGTATTTCTTATTGGTTTTGAAATACCTTGTGGTTCCTAATATAGGGTTTAGCACATAGATTTCAACAAATATTTGAAGACTGAATTAAGTAATGACTGAAATAAGCCTGAACTATTCAAATAGTTCCCTAAATCTGTGGTTCCCAACCTCTGGTCATGGACTGGACCATTCCACCCATTCCACTCCCCTCGCCCCCACCCCCAACCCCTGCCCCAGGTCTGTGGAAAAATTGTCTTCCATGAAACTTAGGAAATGGGAAGGAGGGAGAGCACACAGCAGGAGGTGAGCGGTGGGCAAGCAAGCAAAGCTTCATCTGTATTTACAGCCGCTCCCCATAGGTTGCATCACCACCTGAGCTCCGTCTCCTCCTAGCCGCCCCTCCCACCCATCCATGGAAACACTGTCTTCCATGAAACTGGTCCCTGGTGCCAAAAAGGCTGGGGACCACTGCCCTAAATGGCTATCTTGCCATTCTTCTCATTGCTAAAGATTGTATCTTTTTAAGAAGCCAATGTCTTAAAAAATTTCCTCAGCTATTGTAATTTTTGCTACAATTAACAGTATAACTTATGTTATGTTTTCTTTCCTATATATAGTATACTTAGTATATAGCATATTTAGCAAAAAAACCCTGAATGAAGTATCACCTTATAAAAAAGCAGGATGAAGTTGATAGCGAAGGCTACAAACAGAGCAAGGAACCTCAGGTTGTAGAAATTCCTGGCCAGGTAATGCTGAAAAGAGAAGGACAGGCAAAAGTAGAAGAGTTTGGAAGGGAAAGAGAACATCCCTCTCTCACACAGAATATCTATTCTGGTTATAAGTGCACACGGGACTAGTCCTACCCTTTGGTGACCACTCTTCTAGGGCAATCCTGGTCTTCTTAACACTGGCAATGACTTACTTGAGGGGAACCAGAAATGCTGACTTTTAAAAAATTGCTTAGAATTGTGCTCAAAAGAACCCTGCTTTGGCTTATCCCGTAGGGAACCAAATGGCTAAACATGCCAGCAGCAGAGGACTCAAGCACTGCCTTGAAGGTGCTGTATGTGTTTTCATGATCATTCCATGCAGGATATAGCCTATTTTGAAATTATGAGTGATCTAGGCCCACGAAAGACTCCTGCAACTCCCACCCTGGATGCAGCCAGACTGTGGCCTGGAGTCCTCATCCCTGTGTAAGTTACAGCCCCAGAAGCCTCTTCCTCTCTCTTCTCAGGGGTGACATTTACATGCTCACTGCCATCTTCCCTGGAGAAAGCAACACTGAAAGACTGGAATGGTAGGGGCATGGGCAAAGTTTTCAATCTCTCTGTGGAGGGGCCCTTGCTCATCATGCCAGGGAAGGTGTGGTCCTGGCCATAAGCCCTGGTACCTCAGTGGGCAGTTCATCAGAGAAAGAATATTATACGCTGTAGGCAGTAGTGAGGACTGAGGTTTGATTACATGTAGAATAAAGCTTTGGAGGACTAGCGTGGGAGCCAAGCCTAACACAGGAAAGTTCTATCTGAATCCCACACGATCAAACTACTTCTGAACTTTTGGCCAGGGTTGGCTGAGTCCCCACATGCCACATGCAAAGGACAGCCAGGAAGAGGCGTTCCCACTCTTCTGCCGAGAAAACAACCCAGGAGGACATCTCGCTGCTAGGCAGAGCTGCTGGAGGTCTGTGGCTCTTTCCAGGTTACCCCCTTTTTCTTTCCCTCTGACACAAAAGGGGCAGGCAGATAAATGGGAAGAAAAGAACAGGAATGAGAAAGGGGAGGAAGCGTAACTAACCCAACAGTGAAACAAATCAGCAGCACCTCTCTGTGGTCTGCCAAGGCCTACACTGGAGGGCCGAGGCTGGGGCGCTTACCAGTAGCTTGGTCTGATAGATTTCCAGCCCTTTAAAGAAATTGGCCGTGAAGGCTTCTGGCTTCTCAACCTTCTGACCGTGCCGTCGATTCCTTCTTTTTGTCACTTCTGCCCACAGGTACTCGGCTTGCTCCTCCTCTTTGGCTCTATCCTCTTTTTCTCCATCTTCCATGCTGCAGGAATGGGAAACCCACTTAGCAGGGGGAACACGGGTAGGTCTGGCCCAGAAAAGGAGACCGAATTAAAGAGAAGTCTGGGTTGAGAAGGGCAGGAGGTGGAATCATTCCTCGAGGGTGGAAACCTCAGGTCATTATCAACCCACGGTGGCCCGATGCCAAATTTTTATTTAATGAGTGGTGACCACTTCAACGAGCCATGGTCATAGGCTACATCAGTTATATACAAATCTCTACTCTTTTTCTGAGATTAGACTTAACAAATTTTTTTTTCCCTTCAGAGAAATTGTCTTTTATTTTCTAAGCCTTCTTAGGTGTTAGCAATAGTAACTACTCTTCTAAGGTTATGGCAAGACTTAGTCGTATATCGTATAAAAGCTTAACACGGGCCTGACGTGTAATCGTTATTCAATAAATATCATCATCACTATTACACGAAGTTGTAAAGTATAGGTGTTTGATCATTTGTTTGGCCAGACAGTGAATCCAATCTACTATTAAGATTGTAAAGTTAATAAGATTACCAGAATGTGTTTACTGTATAGCTGGGGTAAAAGGAAATAAACCCAGGGCTTGCAGAATACATACATTGTTTGCATGAATAGAAAAGCGACATAATAGTAGATGCTATCAAGAACTATCTACCGTAGCAATTAGAGTAGCTGATGCTACCAAAAACTTACTCTGCCTTCTCAGAGTCTACTTTTGCTTCTGCTTCATGTGCTGCTTTCATCTCTGCGGCCTGGACAAAAATAACAAATCAGTTAAGGTTCCCTTAAAGAAGTGAGTTCATGAAGATGACCCAACTTGTTGGCCATTTTCTTCCTTGTCACAAATTCCAGTGGCTTTTTCTTTTCATGTTTCTGCTTCTTCCAGGATCATTGAGTATAAGTGACCTGCTATATATCGAGTGACTCTGGAGAGATGCCAAGACAAAGGTTTCAGGCTTGAAAACTCAACTTTCCTGCTATTATTTTTTCAACTCAAAGAGGAAGCTCATGCTAGGACACCCTGAGAGCCCTAGGAAAGTGGTCCTATTGCCCCATGGGGTCAGAGACAGATGAAACCGGGTCCTGGCCACTGCGCCAATCCCTGTGTGGCCACTGCACTGAGAATAAAATCTAAGCCTCTTACTGAGGCCTGCGAGTCCTGCATGATCCTGACCTTTCTCTCTATCCTCATCTTGTACCACTTGACTTCTTGTTTCCCACACTCAAACACACGGATCTCCTCTCTCCTGGAATATCCCAAATCTGTCTGTGCACGAGCCACATCCTCTGCCTGGAGTATGACTGCCCCAGCCTTTCGCGTGTCTGCTGTGCTTCAGGACTTGGCTCAGATGACACCTTACGGAGCGTCTTTGACCACCCTATTTCTAGTGGTCCTGTGTTCACTCTGTAACATATTAGCATGTTCATTTATTCTAACACGCAGCATAAATGGTAATTATTTATTTTGTCTTCTCCTACTAGAAGTTAAGCTCCATGAAAGCAAAAATATTGTCTCTCTTTTTAATCAATGTATTCTTATATCCTAGAACATAGCCTGGCATACAGCAGTCCCTGAATGAGTCCCTGTTATGTATCAAACTCTGTTCTAGGCCCTGGGTCTGCATTAGGGAGCAAAACATAATACGTAATATTGTAAGAATGCCTTCGATTCTGACCTTTCCTTTCCTGACTCTCCAAGCCAGGTGGGAGCTCTCTCTTATGCATTTCCATAGTACCTGACATTTCCCTGCCCTAGCATTCTTCATGCTTGTCCAAGGTCTATCTTCTCCAGTAAATTATAGGGACAATGCATTTCCATAGTACCTGACATTTCCCTGCCCTAGCATTCTTCATGCTTGTCCAAGGTCTATCTTCTCCAGTAAATTATAGGGACAATGCATTTCTCCTTCACTACTGTATTCCCAGAGCCTAAAACAGTGACAAGTGCATGTTAACTTCTCAATAAATAATAATGGGCTCTGATCCCTTCGACTTCTCTACTCTCTTCAGTGCTAGGATGACACTATAAGTTGGATGCTGCAAGAGAGGGGAACACCTAAAACCTTCTGTGGCCAAGGGGCTTTGAATTATCACTACCTTGTTCACTTAATCTAGCAGACTGACTCGAAGTACTAATTGAATAGTGGTGCATCACAAGGAAAAATGTCCTGAGCATGATCAAACTCTTTGGGAGGCTATGCCAGATCATACGATGTCATCTGGATCGTGTTAGTATACTGCAGAAGTACTATCTCACATGATTGGCCTCCTCTTCTGTTGTACTTGGTTTTCCATGCTTTCAGTTCACTGACTGAATCTCTGTGCCACGAGAACTAATGTTTTAATAAAAGTTGAAAGTGAAGCGAGGGTCACAGACCACCATGTTTGAACTCTCCAATGTAAATTGGAAGAGCATCCAATGACTAGAAACTGAGACCACCATTTAAGTCTCAATTTCCCCACACATAGCGGAACTGGAATGATAAGATCAGGGTAATCAGAGCAGAGCCAGTGTCTAACACAATGTTGGCTCCTGGGCAAATGGTGTCAGTCCTGGATTGCAAGATATGGTGGCAAGTCTTTTTCTGGGGATAAAGACAGAAGACAGAATACAAAGTACGCTTACCTGTGCTTTCCTTTTCTTCCGTACAGTACTCTCTAACGTGGGAGCTTCATCCTTGCCAATAATTTCAGAGAGGTCACCCAAACCCACTTCGGGCCCATGCTTTAAGCTACCTTCTTTCTTTGGGTGCAGTCCAAAGAGGTCTGGCATCATGCCTGCATCTCCCTTCTCACCCTTTACGAAGTGGGCCAGTTCAGCTGTGATCCCTGGCTCGGTCACTTCCGCCCTCTCCATCTCCGCAGCATCCTCATGGATACCAAATTGGGTCGGGTCAGGCATGTCACCCAGGATCTTGGTCACTCTGATGTTCTTTGCCCCTTCTACTAGGCCCCCTCCAAACACTGTGCTCCACAGGACCTGAAAGATCCCTCCCAATATGCCGAAGAACAGCTGGAAGAGCCCCAGGAACAGCGTCCAGAAAAAAGAGAAGAACACCTTCACCAGCTCCTTTGCAGACATCTTTTTCACATTCCTGTATTGCTTCCGGAGGTTCTTTAGGGTGGCCTTCTTTAGAAAGCTGGTGACACTTCTTTTCACAGAGGCACAGGCCATGGCAAATGCCGAGGCAGACTCAAAACACTTGTCTTCCTCTTCACCTTCAATTTCTAATGTGTAAATAGCGTCTTCCTCATCCTCCTCCTCCGGCCTGTCTGCTGAGTCGGATTCAGAGATCTGAGATGCTAACTGCATCTCGAAGATTGTGTCCTCACAGAAGTTCACAAACAGCTCCATCTTTTCCTGCTCCCCACCTTCGTTGACGACATCAAAAATGAACTGTCGCTTAGATTCCTTCACCTGGGGCTTCTCCCACTGAGTCCGACTGGATTCAGTGATCTCAAAATAAACACGCTCAATTTTCTTGGCCCCACCCATGATCTCGATCCTTCCTAGGTACGGTTCAAAGTAATTCAGCACGCTTTCTGCCGGGTCTAGCAGACACTTCAGGCGAGAGTCGTTTGGCATGTGTTCAGAAAGATTTGTCAACAACACCGCCACATTGAACCCTATGTCCTTGGCCGGCTCATGGAACCGGTCCACAAAATCAATGTAATTAAACATGTCATTCTCATCAGCTTCTGCACATGAAAGGAGAAAGTCAATCTCTGACTGTGTGTACTGTTTTTGCCCTTCCATGGCCTTCTGGAATTCTTTTTTGGAGATAATCCCTTTCCCATCTGGGTCATATTCTTTGAAGGTATCTGAGCTGGTCAAGTCTTTAAGTTTCAAGAACATGTCAAAGAATTTCAAGATCATTTCTACATTGGTAGATGATTCTACCAGTGTGTCAACCATCTGCTTGCCAATAGTTCCATTTACCACATTCCCTGTGAGGCAGGTTCAAAAAGACATATAGACACATAAATAAACCCAAGCCATCATGTAACTCATCAGGTAGCCATTTTTAGAAGACTTATGTGCCCCATTAGTTAGCCCTTTTCTGACTGTGATGATCTGGAGATGGGTAGGAGGGAGCAGCAAGCCATAAAGACTCCACCACTAGGAGCCAAGGGGGAAAGAAACAGAGGGAAGGAGGAGGCCACGCCACTGCCTCGTATCAGGCCTGGGGCCTGGGAAGTGGTTTCGTGATCGGATTATTGGGGACACATAGGGATACACGGTGTCCCTCTCATCCCCTTAGACCTAGGAGGGTGCCCAGCTAAATGGCTGGCATACACACCAGCAGCCAGATGTGTTGGAAAGCAATGGGGAGAGGGAGAGGACAGGGAACAGCAAAGCTTAGAGGTTTTCCCCAGTTCATTCTGGCTTTCCTATTGACACAAAATGAGTCGATTTTAGGCTTCATCCATCAGACCAAATGCCCCTCACTCATTTTTTTGTTTTGGAAAATTTGGCTTCTTGACCAATATCATATCGTATCAGTGACCTGTCAGAAGGATGATCTGCGTGATTAGTAAGGTTAGTGCTCAGACCAATTACAGTTGTGTGAATGCCTAATTATACCAAACAGCCCAACCTTCCAGGAGGGACAGAAGCATCACCACCATGTCCTGAAGGAGATCCAAGAGTTCCTTCAGCAGCTCGATCTGACTGGAATCCTAGAACAGAAACAGGAGATACCCCTGAGCTATCTGATCCCTCAGCACAGTACAGGGCAGTGAGCAAGAAGAGCCTGCTCTGGAAAGGTTAGGTGAAGGCTGCGTGGGTGTCGGGATCGAGCTCCCTTGTTGTGAATGAGGATGTCTTATCCTCCACTGCTTGCAGCATCGGGAGGCTCCTCCAACAGAGCTCCTTTACATTTGTCCTTTCGTTAGTACAATGTGGCAGATATACCAACTGTTGTCCAAAACTACTGAACAGCCCAATCCACCAAAGAGCCTTTAGATATTTCTAGTAGTTTTCTGTTGGCATTTTTTATACTAGAGAATTACCGGGGGAGCTTTATGGGAATACTGTTGCAATCCAGTTAAGGTATCAAGGTCATAATCACCAAGTGGGTTCTCCTTTCTTTCTGGATCAATTTAGATTCTCCTGATTCTAGCTGGTGGTGATCTGGGTGTCACTGGTCCCTTAAAATAGTATTTAATTGAAGCTAGTCCTCTGGACGGTTTTGATACTAGTCTGTTTGGTTTTAATTTCAGCAATGCAGAAAGGGCACTGCTAAGACAGCTCTGTGCTTTATACCCTACATCATAACAGGAAATGATCCTTGAAGATCCGAGGTGGGCAATCTGAGGGTACAATTAAAGCGTGTATTCTGGGTCACATTTCTTTTACAGACTCTCTCAAAACAAACCACAGCTCTTTGCCTAGCCCTTCAATTGTCAGAGGAATTTTCCCTCACCTATGGTATGTGTCATAGCTATACACAAAATATCATAGAAATGTAGAATATTACAGCTGGGAAGAGACCTCAGAGATCATTTGTTTTAATTCCGAATGTTTTATAGATGATGAAACCAGAAACCAGCAAGGGGAAGAGACTTTCTGCAAGTCACTGGTGGGGAGGTGGCAGGACCAAGGCTCTTGTCTCCAGAGCCTCTGCACGACACTGCCCCGGCTGACAGAGGAGTGGACGTGTGACTATCAAATTAGCAGCCCTCCCATGAACTCTCTCCTCCCATAAGGCCAGAGTCAAAAGGGGAAAAATGAAAGGGTTAAATAGCACATTCCAGAAGAGAGGAGGCAGATGGGACAGCCTTGAACGTTTTATACATTATTTAAATTAAAGCTGCAAATGTTACTCTAATCAGCCTGAAACACATCCTGAAGGTCTCCCTCATGCGTTGCCATGGAGAGAGGCAATAAACTACCACCTATGCTACATTCGTTTGTTCATAATAAATGCTCTGTGCTGTTCCGATTCATCTTGCCAGAGAGATGGGGAGTGAGAAGGAGAGGCAGAGACGGTGAGGGAGGGGGGTGCAGAGATGAGAGAGAAGGGGTATGTGGATTACAGAGACATGCAACATTGGACAGATCGGACAGGGATGACAGGCTGTGTTTATAGGTCGACAAAATGGCGACAAGGAAGCAAAAAGGATTAGCACCATAGAAAGCAAATGTTGAGGCTATAATACAAAGGGTGGGTTGGTGGGACACAAGGAAGGAAGCTGCCTTCATGCAAAAGCCTGCCTGGGACCCCCCTGGAGGCATTCATTCCTGTCTCCTATTTTGGCCCTCAGTTTAAAACTGAGACCTTATAATATGCATGGCTTTTCCAGCCTTTGGTCAAGCAGCCACATCCACAATGGGAATACCAAGGGGGTGACACGTGCAGGGAACTGGCCACAGTACCTGAGAGAGCTTCATCTGCATGTTAGCGAACACGTGGAGGAAGCCGACCACTGCGTCCCACAGCCTGCTGTGAGCCAGGCTCTGCTGGTTCCCGACACAAGGGCCCTGTGGAGAGGAGGATATTCTTATTTCACTTCAACATCACAAATTGCTCTGAAACCTGCCCTAGTAAGGGCATTTGATACCTATGTATGTGGGCAGGTGGCACTTTGCAAAAGTCACGTATTTCTGTAGCTGAATGTTTTCCCAGGATATTACTTTTTTTTCCTTCTGATCATAAAATACCACATCTAGGAAAAACCACTATGAATTTCATAGTCCAGTGATTTTCAGCGATTTTCTTTTAGCCGCAGAATAAATTCCTCAAATAAAACTTTACATTGAAGAACAATATTTAAAATAGCTAAATGCTGTGGTTGAAACAGAGCTGAAGGGCGCTCTACCTAAATTCGCCCACCTCTTGGCCTCAGAGGCCTTCTGAGGAACTCAAGGGTGCCGTGGAGCACAGTTTGAAAAGCAGGCCATAGTCTACCTGTCATTTTCCGTCAAAGTTACACATAAATGCCTTAACGTAGGTATCTAATCAAGTTTTTTAAAAATCTGTGTACTAATCCTAGTGTTCAACTGCTTCTAGGATTTTCTCATCATTAACCTAAACTTCAGATATAATACCATCTCCATCTTTTCTGAAAGACAAACATAGAGGGAGGACTTAATTACCAGTTTGCATTTTCCATGCTAATAACCATCCTATTTTTGAAGATCACTATTGAACCAACAGTGCTTATCCTCTTTTCTTTATAGTCTATTTTTTTCTACCCTTTAACCAATCTCCAAATCACCCTTCAATCAGAAAGTTCTAAAAGGCACAGGATATTACCTCAAGATCTAGCAAAGTCTGGGTAGGACTCCCAAGATAGGTGGGCAGGAGAAATATTGCCTGTATCCCCAATCACATAACTTTGTTTAGAAATCACTGTTTATGTACATTCAGTGTCTGATCCCTAGAAGCCACTTGATTCTTTTTAGAACAAAATTGGTTGTTGAAAGAAACTCACATTCACCACCAATGAGCTTCTCCTTTATTTCTGGGTTAAGTGCTCCACGGGAAATTCTGAAGATTAGGATGGGTTTTGCAGAGATTGGAGCAGACGCTTGTCAAATATGTTCAATGATCACCTTAGGTATACCACATTCTGTGAAACCTCAGAGCAGTCACCAGCTCCTAGGTTTATCTCTCTGTGTCCTTACAGTGCTTGAGTGACCAGGGTCCATCTCTCCCTTAAAATCCTCCTTTTAAGTTTATAGTCTTAGCTTTGTGTTCATTTGTGTATGGGAAAATACGATCTGAGTATAGCCAGTTGGCTCATAGTATGAATCTTTATTAGATGAGAAATTAATGTTTTTCAAAGAACAAATTTCAGCTCATTCGTATTACCTATAAAAAAAAGCCACTAAAACCTCCTGGACTCTTGGAATACAGACTGTTCTTTGGGTAAGAAATGAAGGTGCATAGGAAAAGGGGTAAAATATTTCCCATTTCTTTCCTTATCTTTCTTTTCTGTTTCAGCAAGATTGAGGTAATTGTTGATGTTATTCCTTATGAAGCCACACACAATCCTATCTCTAACTTTTCCAAACCACTGACCCAGAATATGCTTCCTCCTCTGTACGTATGCATGGCCCACACGTCCCTGTGAAGCTGGAGCCCTTTGGCTCTTACGGACCTCACTTTCCTCTGAATTCATACATATGTGATTGTAAAGCAAAGCATGTATGATTATTTTAAATCAGGTAAGATCATGTTATATCAAATCATTTTCTTGTGTGTATGTACTTTCTCAATTGCATTGTAAGCTCTTCAAGGGTAAAGGCACTATGTTATACAGCTTTTCATAAGTATAGCTTAGCAGAGCATATGCTAAGTGTTTGAACAAATGAATGAGTCTCCTGGTTATGGTAGTCTGCAGATGAAGTGTTACTTTTGCTTACAAAAAATGTCTTCTGTTACAGAGGGCTATGCTATGGCTACTGATTTTACTGCAAATTATGCCTGAATACATCCTCTACTCCTTCTCACAGTAGCTAGACCCCCACCATGGGAACGAATAGAGAACACTATGAACAGAGAAAGACCGTGGCAAGACTTAGACATCCAACCTGAAATTCACTTGTAGATTTGACAGCCACTGCACATAGTTTCTGGGCTTCTGCGGTCACTGTTTCCATAGAGTTAATTTCTGACAAATTAGTAGGACCACATGGATTCCGTTTTCAATCTCTACTAAAGATAACATCATTTATCTTTTTATTTCTTCATTCTATCAATCATTTCTCTATTCTCCATGCTTACTGAACACCTATGATGTGCCAGATATTGTTCTAGACATGAAGAATTTTTAGTTAAAAATTTCAGTTAATAAGAAATTTTCTGTCCACTAAAAGTTTTCAGTTTAGGAGAGAAAGCAAAATTAACTAGATAATGCAAATAAAATGTGACAACACTATGAACAGGTCCAGTGGGGGACCATAAACTATAGCTTCCTGTCGAATGTAGGTACTATTGGTTCCTATTTATAGATAAGAAATATTGTCAGCGTTATGACTAAATGCACACACAGTCCATACAGATATTCTGTAGGGAATATAGACTATGGGCATGTCAAAAATGTTCTCTTTGTTTTCAAACATGCACTCTGTAGCACATACCTGGATGTATTCTGTAAGGGAATTGAAAATCTGCTTGGTGACTGCCAGAGCTTTGGAAAAATTGTGCTGTCCAGATTCATCAATGATGTCCTTCCCTGAATAATACCAGTAGAAATCACTGATTGATTCCTAAAAAAAAAAACAAGTAGAGCTTAGTATTTCTTGGACTTCAGTCAATGAAGCTAAACTTGGTGTTTAAAAGAGTATAAGAGAATACTACATCTCTACGACCTTTTTGCTATGACAGGAGCCAGGGAGTCCGTGAATAAGTACAGAGATGTCTGATCCCTGGCATCTTTAAAGCACAACTATCTCTCTGCAGGAAACAATGGATAGGAGAGAGGATAGCCTTCAACTGGAGCTGAGAGACTATGATATAGAACAATTTATTCAAAGTGAAAAAATGTACATTGAAAGTCATAATGACCATCCAAATAACAGCAGCAACAACATAACAGCTAACATTGTACATGCCATACATTGTTCTAAACACATTACATATACAGGCATACCTTGGAGATATTGCCGTTTTGATTCCAGACCACTGTAATAAAGCGAATGTTGCAACAAAGCAAGTCACACAAAAATTTTGGTTGCCTGGTGCATATAAAAGTTACTTTTACACCATACTGTAGTCTATTAAGTGTGCAACAGCATTATGTCTAAAAAAAATGTATATACCTTAATTAAAATATACTTTATTGCTAAAAAATGCTAACAGTCATCTGAGCCTTTAGCGAGTTGTAATCTTTCTGCTGGTGGAGGGTCTTGCCTTGATGTTGATGGCTGCTGACTGATCAGGGTGGTGGTTGCTGAAGGGTGGGGTGGCTGTGGCAATGTCTTCAAATAAGATGACCATAAAATTTGCTGCATCAATTGATCCTTCCTTTCATGAAAGATTTCTCTATAGAGTGCAATGTTGTTTGATAGCATTTTACCCATAGTAAAACTTCTTTCAAAATTGGAGTCAATCCTCTCAAACTCAGCTGCTGATTTATCAACCAAGTTTATAGAATCTTCTAAATCTTCTGTTGTCAGTTCAACAATATACACGGCATCTTTACCAGGAGTAGATTCCATCTCAAGAAACCATTTTCTTTGTTCATCCATAAGAAGCAACTCTTCGTCCGTTCAAGTTTTATTATGAGATTCCAGCAATTCAGTCACATCTTCAGGCCTCACTTCTAATTCTAGTTCTTATTTCAAACACATCTGCAGTTATTTCCTCCACTGAAGTCTTGAACCCCCCAAAGTCATCCATGACGGTTGGGATCAACTTCTTCCAAACTCCTGTTAATGTTGATGTTTTGACCTCCTCCCTGAATCACAAGTGTTCTTAATGGCATCTAGAGTTCCAGAAAGTTCTCAATTTACTTTGTCCAGATCCATTAGAGAAATCACTGTCTATGGCAGCTACAGCCTTATGAAATGTATTTCTTAAATAATAAGACTTGAAAGTCAAAATTACCCCTTGATCCATAGGCTGCAGAATGGATGTTGTGTGAGCAGGCATGAAGACAACATTAATCTCCTTGTACGTCTCCCTCAGAGCTCTTGGGTGACTACTTGTCTTGTCAATGAGCAATCATGTTTTGAAAGGAATCTTTTTTCTGAGAAGTAGATCTCGACAATGGGCTTAAAACATTCAGTAAGCCACGCTATAAACAGAGGGCAGTCATCCAGGCTTTGTTGTTCCATTTATAGAGCACAGAGTAGATTTAGCATAATTCTTAAGAGCCCTGGGATTCACAGAACAGTAAATGATCATTGGCTTCAACTTAAAGTCATCAGCTTCATTAGCCCCTAACAAGAGAGTCAGCCTGTCCTTTGAAGATTTGAAGGCAGGCTTTGACTTCTCCTCTCAAGCTATGAAAGTCCTAGATGGTATCTTCTTCCTATAGAAGGCTGTTTTCATCTACCATGAAAATCTGTTGCTTCATGGAGCCACCTTCATCAATGATCTCAGCTAGATCTTCTGAGTAACTTGCTGCTTCCCCTTGTACTTTTATTTTATGGAGATGCCTTCTTTTCTCAAGCCTCATGAAATAACCTCTGCTAGTTTCCAACTTCTCTTCTGCAGCTTCCTCACCTCCCTCACCATTTATAGAATTGAAGAGAGGTAGGGCCTTGCTCTGGATTAGGCTTTGGCTTAAGGGAAAGTTGTGACTGGTTTGATCTTCTACTCAGACCACTAAAGCTTTCTCTGTATCAGCAATAAGGCTGTTTCACTTTCTTATTATTCTTGTGTTCACTGGAGTAGCACTTCAACTCCCTCAAGAACTTTTCCTTTGCATTCACAACTTGGCTAACTGTTTAGTGCAAGAGGTCTAGCTTTTGGACTATCTTTGCTTTTGACGTGCCTTCATCACTAAGCTTAATCATTTCTAGCTTTTGATTTTAAAATTCTTTCACCTTAATACTTAGAGGCCACTTTAATAACTTGTAGGTTTGTTAATTGGCCTAATTTCATATTGTTGCATCTCAGGGAATAGGGAGGCCCAAGGAGAGGAAGAGAGACTGAGGGATGGCTGGTTGGTGTAGCAGTCAGAACACCCACAACATCTATGGATTAAGTCCACTATCTTACATGGGCACGGTTCATGGTGCACAAAAACAATTGTGATAGCAACATCAAAGTTCGCCATAACAGAGCATGATAACAGATATAACAGTAATGAAAAAGTTTGAAATCTATTGTGAGAATTACCAAAATGTGATACAGAGACACAAAGTGAGCACATGCTGTTGGAAAAACGACACTGATAGACTTGCTTGACATAAGGTTGCCACAAACCTTCAATTTGTAAAAAAACACAGTATCTGTGGAGTGCAACAAAGCAAAGCGCAATAAAATGAGGTACGCCTGTATTAAACCTCTCGATCTTTACTACCACTCTATGGGACACGTCCTAATCATTTTATCAATGAGAAAACTGGAACACGGGGAGGTTAAATATATTGCTCCAGGTTATAAATTACTAAATGGCAGAACCAGGATGAGGAATAAGAAAAAACAAAACCCTTTTTTATGTTTGTGTAGATTTTATCTATATAATTTGGACATCCTTTGAACAATTAAGCCAAGTGACTTCTCAACGCTAAGAACTTTTAGATTCATCTTGTTCCCATTACCTTGTGTCACTCTTTTTCCTAGTGAAATCTGCTCTCATTTACAGTTTGTTCTATAGCTCTTGGCACCGCAGCTAGGTTTTCAGTGGCAAAATTAAAACGAAGTAACATTTTATAACAGATGATTTGGTATTTAACCACCTTAGTCTCCAAACGTAATTGTTAGGCATTTGACTTTCCATGAGTGTGTGGACATATATTCCACTGTCTTCCTGATCGGGGCTTGACTGTAACCCAGGTCTTCCCTGACCCTGTGTGACTGTCTCTAGCTTTTGGGAGTACAGGTGAGAGGTGCCATCGTCCAAGGCCTTCCTACTCACCTGCAGACGCAGAAGGTAGTCCACGGTGCTGATGATGATGTTCACGGTGGTGGTGTTGCCCATCTGAGTCCGCAGGAAGTTCTGAAAGTCTGAGAGTACCAGTGCTGGGTCAGAGCCCGTCCCTGGCATGCCCTCTCAGCTGAGCTGAGAAGAGACACACTATGCAAAAAGTCTTACAAGGATACCATGTGTGGGTCCTAGCAGATCCCACAGGTCAGAGCTCTGCTCTGAGTCCTCCCAACCCACTGACATCAGAAACTGGACTTAATGAGCCCTAAGGGGCTAGATGAAAAGGGTTGGGTAGATTCACCATCTGAAGATTCTGAAAGCAGCTTAGCCTTGGTGGCACTAAATAACATTAGCTATGAAGTTAAGGGTTGTTTTACATAGAGTTTCTTATTGAGGAATGGATGAACTGATGTCTTGAGTTAGCAACTGGTGGTATCAAATGGGGCATATTGAACTGAATTATAATTCTACACCTGAAAATGTCACTTTTCCTTGACAGATAATCTGTTCCACTCACCACTGTTATGTCCCTCACAAAGTAACTGCAGGAATCTAAAGAGATCACGTGTGAACTCATCATTCTGGAGGACTTTTTCACCTTGAAAACACAAAACGTTGGTGAGCATTTGTTTGACTTCCTAATGCAGAACACTTTGTAAGGTCAATGACAGCAAAAATGATAAAGGAGTTGTGTCAGGATGGTTTGGTTTATCACCATTTGCATGAATGGTGATAAACTCGATTAAACTGAGCTTAGGCTGCAGAGAGCAACGCCCAAGAAATGAATTTGTAACAGAAACAACTGGGATAGTGGCAGTAAATGGTTCACAGTCCATAACCCATGCTTTACAGATGGAAGACACTTCTTTAATTAAGCACCAAACTGCTGAGTTAAACTCGACATGCAGCCACCAAGCCTAAAATGTGTCTGCGCTGAGGCAATTAAATGAGATCTCTTAGGATTCGCACACATGGTAGGAACTCAGGCCAGAAACTTGAACTTACCACGCTCACGAACAATGACTGGTGATAAGAGAAAAACAGAAGAATACAAAGTAAGAAAACCATGAACACCATGACAAAATGTCTTTAGTTAAAACTGGCTCTATGAACACATCTGGGCTGGATGCTGGCTTTATCAAAGCTACCGATGGAAACATTTTGCTGAGCCGGATCAAATCTTTGCAGATTAAGAAGCAGTAAGCATGGACTCTGACCAGAAATAGTTAATCAAGGTTTTAATCAGGAAGAGAATGGCCTTCACGTTCATCAGCTACTCACGCGTTCCTTCTTCAGTCACCATCCCCAGGCCTTCAGCTTTATTCTGCCTCTCAAATGCATTCAAATCAAGGACACTTTTAATAGACAAAAGGAAACAAGGTTCAGGGCTATGCACACTGGGAAGGTAGCTGTCTAACGTCAGTGTATCTATTGACTAAGAATACCCTGTCCCTGTATTATCATAAAAGGACTAACCCATTACAGTGTGGTTGAAAGGCTCTGGTTTCTTGGCTTTGTGCCAGGCAGTGTTGTTTAAGAAGGCTGACAACTCACAGACCTCGTCACGTACAAGAAGGATCATACACACTTGTGGTGACTACCATTGTTCATCCAGTTTGAGTCCTTTCTTACAGATGAAGATTTAGAAAGGATAAAGAAGGAGCGATCTGTTTCTAGGATTTCTTAAGGAAAAGCTTATCTTAAACTGCCCTGATTACTGTTTGCCTCCCATCTTTACCTGCTTCCTTGGAGAGTCACATGGAATTGTGGTTTCTAGTCCTTAGGATGAGTGCTGCTGGGGGAGCCACAAACTTCCAGATTTGGAAAGGCCATACCCTTTGACGATTCCTGCATCGTTCAGGAGCCAATAGCAGCTGAGATTAAGCTTTTCCACAGACAATGGTGTCCCAGTGTTTCTGAACTTGTGACAAGTTGGTCTCATTTTTGTCCCTACTTCCCCCAACCTTCCCAGTCACAGCCACTGCTGAGTTTTACTTAGCCAGGAAGCCCTAGCACAACCACAAAGCCTGACAATGAGAACACTGTATGATCGTGTTATTTCTAAGTAGGGCTCATTCTATTTCACTAACAAAATCTAACTCTTTCCCCAATCTGAAAGATTTCATAGAATATAGAACACAAGGTCTCAAAAGAACAGCCGTATTCTTCTTAGGGAAGCCATGGCCAAGTCCATTAGGAATCTGCAAAGCCCAGCCTTTCTTTTACCCTTGGGCGAAGAAAAATGACTGTCAGACTGGAAAGACATTGGGGAAAAATTCAGCATCCTTTCTCCCTTTTTAGGGAATCACATACGTTCTGCAATTTAGGTAAATTTTAAACAGAAAACAGTGAAATCTCTATTGCCACCTTTGTTGCTGTTTTCCCAGATTCTGCTGGAAAAAGGCCCCACTCAACAACACAAAATTATCCTCTACTTTGGTTTTGCCATCAGGGGAGGATAACATGGAAAAGGACATTTGGATGTAGTTGCTTTGAAGTAGCAGTTTTGATGATGTATCTATGCAGTACACATTTCTGATCCTTGCTCCATCCCTAAATATGGGTTTTGAATGTTTTAATCTTTTTAAAGGCTTAAATATTTTACAAATATGTATTATTTTTATAATCATCAAAAACCATTAAGATATCTTAAAGCTTCTGTTAGAACTCAGTTGGCATCTAAGTGCAAATCACCTGTCTCTCCAAGTCATCAATATAAATGAGTTTATCAATATTAAGTATTATAGAATACTAAGAGAACTCAGAAATTTAGTGGATAACTTTATGAGCAACATGGAACTGAACTGCCTTGATTTTTGCCATCTCTGAGTTCACATGTACTATTTTACCCTCAGTGATTGAGGTCTGGCAATATTGCATTTTCTTTTTCTGGGAGAGATAATAAATGAATAGACTGTAGGTGGAAAAAAATTTATAGAGCCGAGAACAAGAGACCATATTGCAGCTCAAGTATGCTCCCTTCTGCCCCAGGGTGCAACATTTACCCAATCAAATAAGGTTAGCAAAATTATGAAGTCTACCAAAAGAAAAGATGTCCTTCTTCTAAATTTTCAAATGAAAAACATGATATTCCATTTTAAAGCCTATTAATTTGAAGCAAATAAGCTAACTAAAAATTTGATTTCTTTTAGAATGAGTTGCAGACTATTTAAAATACACATGAATCTTAGAGACTAAGCCGACCCTTTTCTTAGAAAGACTGCTGCCTCATTTCTGAAATGAACAAGTATGGTAACCTCATGACTCTTGGTTATGTATTGTTTATTTGTCAGAGGGTTCTGCCATGAGGGGCAGCTTGCACAGCCTGGTAATATAAACTGAAAGTTTAAAGCTTTGGTTTTTAGGCTATATCAAAATGTTCCCATTCCAGGATACACCTCTATCAAAAAGGATGTGTCAAAGTATATATCTCCCACCCCCAAACGCCCATTCAAGTTCAAAGAATTGTTAAGCATAAAGATTAACAAAGTACTGAGTGGGTCTCATTAAAACATAACCTTGAGTCATAGTGAGGTATTCCTCCTTTTTTCCATTCTTTTCTGGTCTGAATTTTATGGGCATATGTATTTGAGGAGATACTGAATGTACACCCTCAGCCTCCTAGGAAAGCAACATAACAAAAAAGGAGGTAAGGAAGGGTGACTGGAAACAACACCACCAATAGTGGGGAAGTGTGTGTTTGTGGCTAATGAAGATTACACTTTCCCCTCTGAATGCAAACCTGAAGGCTGGAGGAGCAATACTCACTCTCTCAGCTTCCTAAAGCAGGTGACTCCTCTCCCAATAATTCCATGGTAGAACAGTTGATTTTGTGCTCTTCCTACCCAACCCTCCTTTCCTTGCATAGGGAAGAGTTTAAAAAATGCTATGTGGTTTTCTCCTATTTACCTGCAAGACTGCATAAGACCAGAAAGGCTTTGAAAGAATCCGGCATCCTTTTTCTCCTTGAGGTAATCTAGCATTTTCTGTGAGGGAGACACATTATAAAGGGAAAAGCAATGAAAACTGTGCCATGAATGCTGACCCTCCTAATCCTGATGGAGAAACAGCAAATCCCCAGCCACACAGGCACACTGAGTCAGACCCTCTCTACCTATGGAGTCAGAGTCTCTTGGGGTGGACCATGTTTATTTTATAAGGGCCCACCACTGTTCTTGCTAGGGCAGGATTAACATTCATGGATTTACTGTTGAAGTCTCTCCTATTTGGGAATAAGCACCAGGACCGCGATGTAGTAATGTTTAATATTACTGAGGTGTAATCTGAATAGCTCGTGCTATGAGTTTGGCAAACAGGACTGCAAGGAGTTTAGGCAATAATGAACCTAGTTGAAAACTCAGTATTTCTTTCACAATGAGACTTTGTTTCCTTTGTTCTCTGTTACTGGGAGGGCAGGAATTATGTCTGGCATCATAAAATTTTGTGAAGAAAATAAATAAAAGGCTCTGCAAGAAAGTCAATTGATAGCTGGTGGTGGAAGAGTGGAAAATGAGGGGCAACCTAAAAATGATAGTTCTTAATGAGAAATTTGTTTGGGATGAATTAAAGGCTGGGAAAAATCATATGCAATAATGATAGCTACGAATTTGGAGACTCTCAAAGGCCCTGGGATATAACTCTCATGAATGCAGAAGGTCTGTTTGAAATTCCACTTTCTTGTGCACACAGCTGCTTTTAGCCAGAGCCGGGAGTGCCCAGGAGATAACGGTGCATCCCTGTCTTCTGCAGCCACTTCCAATGCAGATCGTTGAAAGAACACCGTGTGCCAGGCCCTCAGCTCTGTGCTGCTGCCTGTGGTCTCACTTAATGCTCTCTAGAATGTAAGCTGCATGTTGGCAGAGGTTTTTATGCAAGGTTATACCCTCAACCCTTATAGCACAGCTTGCTGTGGTCAGCAATCAGTAAACAGTTGTTCAATTAGTGAATGAACAAATGAATGAATGAATGAAGAACAGGTGTGTGGGATTACCAATCTCAGTTAACTGACGAGGGTCCTGGATCATAGTAAGGCAGCTAATAAAGAGCTAAAAGAAAAACGTAAGGCTTAGGAAACTTCTTCCAGGGTATATCTATGTAGAAAATCATCTACTGATAAAAAAAACTAAATGTTTTTGTCTTTGATCTTGGGTAAAACCTCCTTATTAAGTACACATTTGCCTGTAGACTTTCATCCCTGGTTTTATCTGTGTCTCCAGCTACTCTTTTATAATTGGCCACTAAGGACAAACTCAGCTGAGTGATTGTGGGTGGCCCCCCACTGTAGCAGTCAACGCCTCTTCCCTGAAGTGTGACAGCTGTGAAACAGGAAGACCCCAGGAACCTGCACATTACCTGTTGCACACCAGTGTTGCCTCCATTCAGAATGGCGATCCCCAGCTTCAGAGTCTCAACCACCATGGGGCTCATCTCACCTGCCAGGGTGAAGATTCGATTCAATCACCAAGGAGACAGATGGCAAATTGCACCTACTGGGTTTTATCAGGGCTCTTTGATCACGCCTCTGTGTCACAGCATGGTATCTCTGCAAGTGCCATGCTCCCATACAGAAACTAGGCACCTCACCTTTGCTGGCGCTTATCATCTGAAGGACCATCTCAGCAGTACCACGCTCATGCAGGCGAGCTTGCTGATAGAGGGTTTTCTGTTTCTCCATCTCTTTCTCCTGGAAAAAAAAAATCAAAGGAAAAGATCTATTCCCCATCTCCTACCAGGGAGTTCACCATGGTGAGGTGAGAGAGAGAATCTTTAGTTGCCTAAGGAAGGCAACACACATCATTTTGAACAGGGCAGACCCCTGAAATTTATTTCTGGACACTATCCAGCTTTCCAAAATTATCAGCCCATGACACAGCCCATTCCTTTTGGATACTATAATTATAGGATGTGACCCAATATTAAAATGTGTTTGTTTTCAGTGTTCTGTCCCAGAGGGAAACCTGCTAAGGTCAACTTGAGTGTCTGTCTGAATATAGGCAACACCCACTTATCTGGAATGCTCAGACCAAACACTTTTTACCATACATGTGTTACTGGCATGTCAAACCTCTCCAGACTGTAATTACATTCATTTTCTTCTGCTGTGTCCTGCTGTGTACTTTGTTTATAAAAGAGCACGAGTAACCTAATATAGTCTAATCTTGGGACCTTCAGGGTCTTGCACTGCCTCAAAATAAAATGACTGGAAATGTGCATTTATAGAATAGCAGTGCAAAAAGCATTCCAGTGTCTCCACTGCTCTGATTTTTCATTTTGGATGTTTGAATTTGTCCTTCTATAGCCCCGTTACTACAGTAATTGAGTAGAATTTCCCAGGAGAACAAACCTAGTGAGGCGGGTGCCGACTGGCGTTCTGCCTGCTACCTTTTGTTGGGCAGACAGATGACAGAACCACAGCTAACGGTGTGCTTCTTCACGGCCGATTTGCCAACTCAGGTTCTCCCGGGGAGTGAGCCCCATATGCTAATGTCAGAAGTCCCGGCCTGTTGGCCTTGGAGGGTGGCCCTGTTTTTAACCTTCACGAAAACTTACTTCAAAAGTTTTTTCCTTGTCTTCCTCGTCTTCTTCATCCTCACCACTTTGACAACTCTGGATTCCATGGAGCAGAAAGAGGAGGACACAGACAACCAAATTAAAGGTGAGTCTACTAAACACGATTCTGTTCTACTCTGCAAGGGCAGGGGATGGGACATAATTCACAGGCACCTCAGGACGTCAGCGCTGTGTAAAGCCAGGAACATTTTGACCACAGCAGGGCAACGCTCTATTCTAAATGCCATCTTTGCAGTTACCAAGGGGTTCAGAAATGAGAACACTGAGATCACATCATCAACGGGGATCTGTCTGGCTTAACTGCAGACCTGAACTCTTCTACCTTAGTAAAGTTCTGGTGTAAATGGGAGACAGGAATGCAGGGAGCTGCCACCTTCTAGGCACAGCCCTGGGGGTATGGCAATAAGATTGGGGACATCTGGGATGCGAATCCTACAGTTCCCCTTCCCACTGTGGCCTTGTCATGCAGCTAAAGGAACAGGTGCTCCCATACCTCAACATTTCTGCCTCACATGGAAGCTTCCTATTGAGGAGCAGTTCCCTTATCCACTCAGCATTCCAGATGTCACCATCTTTCTAGGTGATATAGGACATGTCTGGTCACCTTGCTTCTTCCAGAACACCAGGAGCTCCCTCTAGTTTCTAACTCTGCTTCCTTTACCTGCAGATGTGTTTGAACTGTTTGTCATCTTCTGAACATTGACCGGAAACACGAGGGAATTCTGCATGCCTAGGCCCCAGTTAGCTGGCTTTAGAACTGTCATGGGAACCTAGACACCAGCACCCACCATTTCTACAGAGCCTCGAGGTTTCCTTAGAAGGATAGTGGGTGGTTTACTAATGTCATCCTTATGGCACACGAATTGTGCAATGCCTGGAACTGACATAATGACCAAGTTCCAGGCCTGCTGCCCAACATGACAGTTTCCATGTGCCTAAGGAGGTGTAAGGGAAGACAGACAAGAGACGACGGCAGAAAATCCAGGTGTACCTTGGCCATCATGCTGCAATAGGAGGTGTACAAAGGGTCGTCTTCCAATTTGCTGGAAAGAATGGAGGACATATTTAGCAGGCTACTATTTAGACCTCACAGAAAAGACTAACAGTCACATAAATATCAAATTATATGTACAAGTAAATTAATTAAGAAATCTCCTCCCCCACTCTGATTCTCAGAAACCACTCTGAAAATCTGAATCAGCATTGGCTTGACGTGGAATTCAGGGATGAAGGTTACGGTTTCAGGCTGTCTAATCTTCAGCTCAGTGTCTGGTATTATGGTGAGAGGGCTGTGGCTGATGTAGTTTCCCTAGACGTTTCTTGATGACCAACAATAGGGCAGCAAGGAGGGCCGTCCAATCTTGCTTCCCTTTTCCACCTTCTGCTATCTGCAAGAGGAAGGTTTGGGTGGACACAACCACCCCTGTGTCGTGGTGGTCTGGTGGTGCTGACCTCCTCTCTGTGAGAGCATTGCGGCTGAAATGGAGGATGATCTGATGAAGTGGGTCAGGTTGCTTTTCCGTCTCTTCCTCTTCCTCCTCTTCCACCTTGGGAGATTTCTACACAAACCAACACAGACAGGTTTTAGGCATGAATTTCATCACATGCCACACAGCTGCATGCGAACAAAGAGAAGGCAAAGCGCAAGGCACAGAGTGCATCAGACTAAAAGCACAAAAAGAAACCACCGTGTCACATATTTATTTCAGGATAGAAGCCCTAAGGAAGCAAGGTTTGGGATATATGTATATATTTTTTCCAGCCAATCAAATAAACATTCCAATTTTAGGTTAAAACAAAAGAAAAAGCAAAAGGCTGACCATGGGGAAGAGCTACAGACCTCAATCAGCAGAACTCTCATGCAAGCTCTGGGCACCCGAGTTCAGGAGGGAACCCTGCAGAGTCACCCGAGAGACTGGGTCTCTCTGGCCAACATCTGGAATTTCTCTTGGAGAGCTGGGCTGGAGATGGCGGTGGGGCAAGAATTATTGGGTCTTATACTATTCTAGATTCAACCCAGTAAAACATTTCTCTCTTTGAACCTCACTCTTGATCCTAAAATTCTGGTTGCTACTGAGAGCTGCCATCCTGGAGCTGCTACCTTGCACTTCTCTTATCACATCTTTTCTCCAACTCCTTTTTCAGAAAGAGAAATAGAAGCTGATGCCCAAGTAAAAGTGAGTTTTCTAGCAGTAGCAGAGCCAGCAGGGTGGACCATATTCAGTAAACCAGTGAGAACTGCATGGGTTGTGTGAGTGGCTAAGAAGTAGATGGCAGAAATGGTGCGCACCATCCATCTCACACTAAGCAAGAAACTAGGGAAACCAAGGAAGTGTCTTTCTCACAGACAGGAATGTATGAGGAGAATGAAGGACATAAAGACGAATGGAAGAAAAATGAGGGAAAATGGCTTAAAAGAAAAAAGAGAGAAAGAGGAAAAGAAACAGAGGGTGACAGGGAAAGATAGAGAAAGACACGGAAAAGTGAACATGGGAAACACAGGGCAAGACTAATGGAGACAGTAAGTGACAAGAGAAAAACATAAATCGGAGAGGTAAGAAGGAGAAAAAGAACCATGGGCTGGCCAAAGGAGAGAAGGGTTTATTTTATTTCTGAACCAGAAGAGGCTCTATGGTGCCTCTGCAATAACCTTTCTTCGCCTTGCATGTCATTTTCAGTGGTTTTAGAGGATGAGGTCTGTTAGAGACAGGGCATGCTACATTTCCTGAAAGGCCAAACACAGAAATGTGAGATGCAGGAAGGGTATTCAGATGCATCTTCCCTAGAGCAGAGCTACTGGTTAGGAATGTGGGGCTTTGGCTGGGGTGGCCTCCTGCAAACAATGGTGCTCAAAACTTAACTTAGCATGAACTCCCCATGACACTACTGTGCATCTCGGGAAATATTAGTGGTTAACAGTGACGATGATGAGGATGAGAATAGTATTAGCACCTCCAAGTGAAAATTCATCCTCTGGCTCTTAGGACCATTAGCAGGGCCTCCCTGAGAATTTACACAGTTAGTTCCTTTCGAATTTATACACTTGATTCTTTGTGAATGTTTAACTGTTACAAGCACACGCATGAATACAAAAATCAAATTCATTCACACCCGTATCTGCTCCCAGTTGAGTCAGTACTTACAGCCAAATCCTGAACTAGTTTCTCTTCAAAGGAATACTCCTCTGTTTCTATCCAAAATCTCTGATAGCCATGGAGGAAGAGGTTAATAGAGCGGTGCCTGAGCGGAAGGGGTGAGAGTGAGGTCAAGGGGGAACCGTGGAACATGTTCTTTTAGTTTGGCAGTTAATGGTTAGTAAGCGGGACAGACTTTTGCACAATTCTTATCTTCTGATTGGTCAGGGTGGCCGGTAGCACACCATAAGCATTCATTTCAAAGAAACCAGAACCTTCTACCATGGTGGTTCCTGAATATTGGAGTACCTTCTGAAAATAACAGCGGCTAGTGCAAGACATGGTGGTAACTGTCATCCTACTCTGGTCTCACAGGGTCTTCATCCCATTTCCCCTCTAACGAGAAATATGTCATTAGGCCAAGTGACAGTCCTGACATGTCTGCTTTATATGGCAGTTTAGTTATTCCTTTAGGCTGATCACCTGCCCAGGTGATCTAATCTAAATAATGCTGACAGTGAGTGGTCTAGTATCGGATATACTGAAAACATCAAAGTGTGGCTTCATTTTGTCGTCCAAGTGACCACACCAGCAAGGTGCTCCAGCTGTTACTTAGCAAGGAAAGTCTGGGGCATGTTATGTCATTAGCATGTTCTCTGTATGCCTCGTGGATTCTAGCTATGTCCCTGGTATCTGGGAACACTGAATAACTGGCATGAACCACTCCTTACAAGCCGGGATTGCCTTCTAGGAATGTTAGCCACTGTATAGCAGCTAAGCATTGCCACTGCTATACGTGAAGAGTGTGGTGAACAGGGGAGGACGGGAAGATAAAGGTCATTACCAGAGTCATTAAGACCTGGTCGTGGTTTTCGGTAGAAGACAGTCCCTGCCATCTTTCTTCAAAACCTGACCAATCAGAGTTCCTTTTAAAAATTGTACAAATTTGTGTTTTTTATGGTAATGTTAAATCATGGTCAAGAAAGGAGGAGTGTGCAGAGAATGGGCAGGTCTCTCCACAAGTTACATTACCATTAAAATGGGTATAAGCCTGTCATATTGAGTTTTTTCATTAACCTTTTCCAGCCAAACCCGTTGAAAGGTGCTCAGGAAGAAATTGTTAATTTTGTTTCTGGAGAAAAGCATACAGGTTTTCTTTTAAAAACCAACAACAGAGAAACACTTTCCACATAACAAAATAAATCCCATTAGCCCTTTAGTTTGGAAGAGTCCATGCAGTTTAGATCATTATAAAGTGGAGAAGAGGGGTTGTCTCCATCGTCAGCTTCTTAGTTAGTTGTTATGAAATCTACTTGCAATCCTCCATGCAGAGAGAACACCCAGGACAACTGCTCTGAAACAACTGGGCCCAGATGGCCATGTGCCAACAAGGACATGGTGAATCCCTGGACTTACTCTTACCCATACAGAGGTAGAACTGCTGAAGGAGCAGCCTAATTTTGTAAGGATGGTACTAACATTTTTAGTGGATTTAGGAAAAATGCTTGTTTTTGAGAGACGTAATTTCTGCCTAGCTGTCCTGGCCTTAGAGACCTGTGCTTAGAGCTGAGCAATTCCAGAGGCCAAGTTAGCACAGCAGCAGGTAGAAATCGCAACCAGAAGGGGAGGCAAACGTTTTCTGATGTTCCACCACTACCAGAAAACTAACAAAAATCCTGTGCTCTTTTGCTTTTTCTACTGGGCTATGAATTTCACTTTTCTGTCAGGACTGTAGCAGCCTTCATGCCCATCACTGCTTAAGTTTTTAGCTTTTTATTCATGAATTCTACTTGATTTAATGGTGCCTCATTCCCTTCCAAAGACAGTAATCTGTTTTCTCAAGAGAGACCCCACTGGAGCAGGGGTGTGTTTCAGAGGCCATGATTCTCAATCATCTTCAAAGACCCTAACTAGGAAGGCCCAGGTGGCCAGTTGGCTCAGGACAAGGTTATAGGACACTCTGGAAAAATGACGGCCAAGATCTGCAATTCAATGAAAGCAAAATGTCAAGTATAGGAATGGTCCTTTATCTCATATTCCAAAGAAACGCATTTATTTACACGAGATTCAGAATATACTTGTCCAAGTCAGTTTTCTTTTCCTGAGCAGGTGAGAATGTTCCTATTGATTTGAAAGTTGATGAAGCAGAGGCTAATATTCAATCATCAACTTTGTTTATTGATCATAGGTTCAACCATAGCAGCTCTGTGATCAGTCTGAGGATGGGAATGTTGCCAAGTCACCAAAAACACTGAATCGGTGTCAGTGGTCATCGCTGACTCAGTCTGTCACTGACACTTTCCCCTGTGTTGACACAGGACGTGTCACAAACTTTTCAGAAAAGCCTTCGAATATCTTTTACTTCAAAGCATAAGCTGAAACACCCAGTTAAAGGCATCATGCCCCTGACAGGTCTCTTGGGACATCTCTAGCCTTTCTGCATCTTGACAGCAAATATGCATGCGAAAAGATTCCCAAGTTACACTTCAGTTCCTGCTGAGGAAATGGTAATTCTTGTGTCACCCGTGCCTGCGCAGAGAAACACTGTTTGACCTGCTGATGGAATTTGGGGTAAAGTGTTTCAGAATTTTCCAGAAGCCTTTATGTCCTCACAGAGAATTCCACCTGAGCAAAAGTAGAGGGTCTCCATATGTTTACTTGGCTGACTTAACAGTGCAAAATGGTGAGCTGAACAGGTATGGCTGCTAGGGAATCTCATCTGGTTTCAGATTTTATGCTTACCTTGATGGCTGGCCCTTATACTATGTAGACTGCTGTAGCTCCACAGGACAAGGACGCCAATTTCTATTCCTTGGATCAAGAATGTAAGGGCCAGAAGAGAGCACAGCTCTGGGAGGATACCTCAGTTCTCATCACTGGCTCAAGTGCCCGAAAAAAATGCCAGAATACTTACCTGGGCAGGTTGTAGAGAGGGGCCATCCTGAAACAGGCCACCACGGCCCGTTTCCGCTGCTTTGACAGCAGTTTGTGCCAGACAGCCTTCTTGGACCTCAAAGGCTGCTCCACCTGAGAAGAATGCACAGGGGTAGCTACACACTATGGCTGATCTTCTGGTGGCAGAAGACAGTCATCTGTAGCTCAGACTTCTTGGAAAAATTTTGGCTTCTCAACTGTAGTGAGCAAAATGTACCCAGTGGTAGATGGTTCAGTCTGTGAAGGTCTTAGGTTTTCTTCCTTCTCCCAGCTGCTTTTAGCCATTTATTGCCTAATAGCAGCTTCACAAATGCTAGGGGACTTAAATGGGCCGTTTGAGCTAATGGCAAAATTTGTAAAACACTGGAAGGGGAAGGAACTGAGGGGTATCACAAGGCACCAAGATGACACTTGGGGGTGATCTAGGATTACCCTTGCTCCTGTTTTCTCAGTCTTACATACAAGGGCACTTGAAGGTGAGACCTACATGTGGAGAGGAGATTTGCCTTCTCCAGGGTGGCCTGGTGTCCTCACTCCTCAGAGCAGATGCTCCTTACCTGCTCCAGGTGGAAGACAGCTGCTGAAATCCTCTGCACACGCTCTACTGTCTTTTCTGGATTAAAAGGTTCTTCACTCTTCAGAACATCCTTGTAGAGATTCAGTTGCCATTTTACAGCCGGGTCATCAGACTGGAAAGTGAAGCAAACCCAGGAGATGAGCAATTTCCTCTACTGTACACTGGAAAAGCCTTTTTCTCCCACCATGGTTCCATAGTAATCAAGACTCTCTTCTATTACTGCTTCTTTCACATTCTCTATTATCATCTTCTGGAACACTGTAGGTGCTATGTAGGAACTTCTCACTCTAGCTTCCATGTTAATTCTGTAACACTGTCCATCCCTTTATTTCTCTGTGCTGCATTTTAGATAATTTCCTTAAAGCAAATGTCTAATTTATGAATCTTCTCTTCAGCTGTGTCTAGCCTATTTTTTAATCCACTTATGTTTTTAATTTTAATAACTACTTTAAATTTTTATAATCACTATGATGTCTTTTTTTAAAAACACATCCTTTTTTAAAAATAATGTCCACTTATTGCTTTATGGATTCTAATGCTTCCTTTATCTGTTTTAATTATGTTTAAATCCCTTTCTACAGCTCCTTATGTTTGAATTCTTCTCTTTTGATTCATATGCTGACTCTCTAATGCTGGTAGATTTCCTTACATGCTTTGTAATTTTTTTTTTTAATATGAGCTTGTCTTCAGGCAGAGATTTACTGCCATTCCAGACCATATTTTAGGAGGTAGAAACTCTCCAAGTGGTTCAATGGTTGTCTCTGCAAAATATTCATGCATTTCACTGGTTTAAGTTTCTCACTCTGTATTTATGCGCATCATGGGTAATTAGATTCCATGCTCTTCTTTCTTTAAGATTACTAAAAGCCCCAGCCCTCAAGATACCCATTTGGCCTGGAGAACTCTTAACAGCCCAACTTTTCATTACTATGATTTAGAGTGTTTTCTTTCTTCTGGCACTTGAGATTTCTTTTTAATTGTCTTTTTTTCTAGTATATTTTATCCACCATTCCTATAAGTTTGGGGTGGAAAGGAGAGGTTTTCCATTGCCTTAGCTCTTCATCTTAGGGCATAATGTATCTGAGAAAAGAGTTCTTCAGATTCACAGGCCTGGAAAAATCTCAAATCACCTTTAAAATCAAAATTATCTATTTTTTTTATTATACCAACTAGGACACAAAATTACATTGTTTCGAAATCTCTCTAGAGAAGGAGGTGCCAAAGCTCCCACCAGGTGTCCATGTCTCTGTTTATTCTGAGACCTCATCCAAATCCCCCCTGCTAGGGCTTGGCCTCCGCGTGATGGGAAGTGAGAAGACATGCTTTATCGGATGCCTCTTCGCATCCTCTTTGTAATAGCAAAGGAAAGAATAAAAATTAAGGGCAAAAACCAAAAATTAAGGGCAGTTTATACATCAATAAAAAAAATTTTTTTTCTTAAAGTTATAAAAGATTAAAGCTAGTCCTACCAATTAAATACAAATACGCCAAAACTGTTCTTACAACACAGTTAAAGAACACGAGTAAACTACGTGAGAGGATGGGACACTGCAGCCAGAGGACAGCATGTGCGAGTTATCCTTGTCTTCTTGGGGCATCACCTTTTCCTGCAAGTGCAAGTTATTCCGCAGATGTTCCTTGACCTCTTCATCTGTGTCCCTCTGTGGAAAGAGATGTCGAATTTTATTCCTAGAGATCACCGTGGAACTGTCAAGTGGGGTATGGAGATGTAGGAACAGTTAACACAGTTTTGCTGGGATCTTTATTAAAAGAACAAAAGAAAAAATACTACAGAGACTTGTAAAGGGCACACATTGACTCCCAAACCAGCTGTAAAAATGAGGGCAGTGGCCTTCGTACACCTTGGTTTCTGTTCATCTGTCTCCCACACCCACTCCCTGGGAGAGGGGACCAACCCGTCAGGGGCTGAGTACCTATCGCCACCACCACCTGCCTTCCATGCCCCGCATAACCTGATGGGCAGCTTACGTAGCTGTAGCGTAATTTCGCTAGGGAGATCAGCTCCTGATCGCCTGGGGTGCACATATTTAAACCAATGGGCAGCATTTTCTTGAGAGCAGCCACGATGAGGGAGGTCTGGATGGAATACAAGTCTCCCCTTCGCTTTGACTTCTTCCGTTCCTGGTCCTGTCCTCCAGACTAGGAGATGATGTTGAAATAAACAGAGAGGGACTCAGTGACTCTCTGAAAGGAACTGCCTCATCTCAGAGGCTGCCTGCCTCCTTGTGGCCCTGTCAGTACAGGCTGGGCCTTATACTACATTTCAAAGGACAGTAAAAAGAGAGTGTGTTAAACAAAGACAAACCAGGTGGCCATAAAAGACCTAACCCTGGGCCTTCTCTTCTGTGCATGCACACAGAACCACATGACTAAACACACATCGCAGACACCTACGGTCTTTGCTCACTCACTTCTGGACCAAAGGAACAAATAAACTGGTGTTTTGCAAAAAGAATGATGTAATAACTGACAAAACGACCCCAGAAAAGAACTGAGATTCCTGATGCTGGGGAATCACGAAAAACGTGTAAGAGCATCCACCATAGAGAAATTGCTCTATGTTTCAAACCAAGGCTGAAGCTGGTGTTTTGGAGCACCTCCCTACCACAAGCCAATGAGAATTCTCACAGGAAAAGGACAACCCTAAATTAGGACTGTTTTGGGATCTGGCTGGGGGAAAGTTAGGAGAAAAACTGATGATGTGAGAGAAATGAACTCCCCAATTCCATGGGAGTTTGCACCCATCTTTGGCTTACACCTTCTTGTCCTTTCCAGAGAGGGTTCATTCAGTGAGGAATCCAAGGCACCAGGCCATGGCACTATGGCAGCCCCAGGCACCCTGCTGGGGACCCTTAGCACATGGTACACCCAGGCGGGTTTGAGGAAACCAAGCACTGTAGTGACTCGAGTTTCATGATGCCAACTGCAAAGGAGCGAAGTTGACCACGTGGGGCCCTGCTTGCTGGACTGTGCCTTAGCTGAGCGGGCACTTGCTAGAAGCTTGGTGGCTGGAAGCAAGTCAAAGACCCCGAGGTGCTGTGGAGTGTTTGCAGCACGAGATAGCAGCGCTGTGGTTTGCAATGACACACAGGCATGGGGCTCTGGGAGCAGGGGAAGGGCTGGATGCCTCCCCTGGAAGTGGCACATAAGATCTGGGCCTCCTAGGCTGGGGCTGAATTCGTTTTATGAGAGATGGGCTTTCTGAAGAGAAGAGGAGGACAATTAACACTGCCTTGGGACAACTCTCTTTAAATTACTTTCCAAAATGTGAAAGAGGTTCACAATTATTAACGGACACTCTTGAAAAGGATGTGAATTCTTTCACCACACTGTGGCTGCTGTACCTTCAGGTGGTTCTATCACGGAAACCACAACAAAGCCCCTGGCCAGAAAAACCCAGTCTGGCGAAACACTGCCAGACGATTCTCTTGGTTGCAGGGGTGCCTCGTGTCCAGTGCTCCAAAACACCAGTCAGCCCCAGGACAGCAGGGGAGGGACAGTAAGAAATATAAAGAGGGAAAGGAACGAGGCTAAGAGAAGGAGCCCTCTCGTGTTCCAGAGCACAGCAGAAAGTGAAAGCTGGTTCACACAGAGGCTGCAGTTCTGGCGTTTACTGAGCACTTGCTAGGTCCCTTACTCATTCTACCATCAGATGTAGAATTCCAAAGGTTGTGTCTTAGAACAAAACTTATTTATAGTCTAAATTATCCCTAAAAATATTCCCAATCATCCATAAAAGATAGAACCTGGTTAAGTTTATATAAACTAGGTGGTATCACGTATACATAACACTAGAACGTAAATAGTGACAGAGTATACAATCAAGTAAATATGCTCAAAAACATAGCTATGTGGACTTGACTACATGATTTAAATTATTTCTTGCTCACCCTCTATTGGATTTGGCTGCTCTCATGTTGTTTTAATCATAAATGCTGCATATATGATGTGACTCCAATGTGCCTGCTACTTATATAAAACATTTATAATCCTGCCAACAACCCTGGAATATTAATGAGTTGGTTTTGCAAACGAGAACAGGATGCTCAGGGAAGTCAAGTCATTTTTCCAAGGTCACACAGCAAGTGAGCACCTGAGCCAACATCCAGATGCAAGTCTACCCTGCCCAGGCTCCATTTTCCTTCTTTCACTAGGAGCTGCACGTGACCTGGTTCCTGCGTATCTCCCTTTCTCCACCACATGCCTTTAGGGTAGAAGGCTTGGGACAAAGGCAGCAGATACACATTAATGAACAAAAAGAGAGAAATTTCTACATAACAACCTATAGGGGTAACTGGAAAATTGTCCCAGGGTTTTTTCCACCATATGCACATTTTATGCAAAAACTCATGGTTATCTGCTGACTTCAAAACCTTGAGTGTAGTCCCTGAAAGACTGTGTTTGAATCAGAGGAGCCTTGTGCAAGAGGCAGAACATGTACAGTGTGCAAGTGCTGAGACCACTAACGGGAAATATGACTCTGACCCCGGGTGGCACTGTAGGGAGTGAGTCCCTCGGGTTCTCAAGCCTGGTAAGTCATCCTTATGTCTGTTAGTGTGGTGGCTGCCGAGAGGGCAGCTGGGGAAGGGAGCAGAGACAGCAAGGAGACCTCGGTTAGGGCGAGGCTTGGCTGGCTTCCCCGGCTTCCCCATTCCAAGGGTGGGTAGGCCTACATTCACTCTTTGACAGGCAGTTGTCTTCCCTGGAGCAGGCCTGGGGACCTCCAGGTGGGCAAATCCATTCTGTACCACCCCCATGGTGATCACTGTGCAGAGGGGGCCAGAGCCTGGCACCTCTACTACTAGGACAGAAAAGACACGTCATGCATTTGACCTGTACCTTTACTTGCATGGCCTGTGTGAAAGACAAAAGAAAAGAAACAAGAAGAGTCAGTCAGGATAAAAGCAGGGGTCCAAGGCATAAGGTACAACATGTTAGTCATAGCTTCTTAGCCCCAGTTTCTCAGCCAACATAAAAGAAACTCAACCGTGCTGGAGGCCAGTTGAGCATGGCATGAAGAGCGAGTGGGAGGTTAGGATGGAGGTTAATTTGGTCAAAGGACTTACATCCAGCCCAAGCAATCCACCGCCAGGGGGAAGGATCAACCCAGAGACCAGCCTTCCGCAGAGTACAGCACTCAGACTTGACCCAGGGCGGGCTTCAGATCCAGCCACCCACGTGAACTCTCTAGACCCAAAGTCTTTGCCCCTTCCACCTCCCTCCTTTCACCTGGGTGGGCCACGGACAATCTGCCATGTAACCAAAGACTTCCATTTTATTTCTTTCTTCTACCCACCACATTGTTACCCACAGCAGCTCTGTGGCTACAAAAAGAGAGGGGAGAACTGAGCTAAGGGGCAACGCTTATACTTCTGCTAAAAGAAGGTTTGCTTAAAAAAAAGTACTCTAGAAATATCCAAGGTGAGACTCAGGATCAGCCCACAACCCAAAGGATGGAGCATCTCCCTTCCTGTGCTGCGACCTTTAAACATACCTTAGAGAGAAAGAAATTAATCGGACAACTAAAAATATATAGAAAAAAAATTAGCCAGGCATGGTGGCGCATGCCTGTAGTCCTAGCTACTGGGAGGCTGAGGCAGGAGGATTGCTTGAGCCCAGGAGTTTGAGGTTGCTGTGAGCTAGGCTGACGCCACGGCACTCTAGCCTAGGTAACACAGTGAGACTCTGTCTCAAAAAAACAAAAAACAAAAAAACAGCAAAAAAAACATACCTTAGGTCAAATGCTCCTACATGCTAATTTTATTCTTTTCTTCGCATATTGTTAAGATTAGTTAACTCATTGTAATTCCCTAAGGCTGGAAATGCTTTTTTAAAAAAGTTGGCTGAAACTTTTTATTTTCTAAATAGAAATTCACCAATTCCTATACCTTCAAAATCATTTCATTTCTCCACACTTAGATCATCAAGTCTCACCAGTAGTTTATAATCAAACAGATTATTTTATGTGTACAATTTAAGGAAAAAATACCCAGACTTCTAAGGAACAAGGGAACTTGAAGAGGACACACCACATGGAGACAGCACAGGGAGAGTTTGCGCCAGGCCTCTGAACAAAGGCAAGCCCGTGCCGTGGGGAGTTCATGTCCCCATTGGGAGGGAAAATGGAGTGAAGACAAGTCAACCCAACATTAGATATTAGAGGAAAAGGAGAATTTGTGGCAGTCTGGGAACGAGGAGAGAGAAAAAGAGAGAAAGAGAGCGAGAGAAAGAGGGAGGGGGAGAGAGGAGAGAGTGTGCTGAGTACATGTTCATGTGCACAAAGGAAGGACAGCAGCGGGGGAAGGGTGGAGGGAGGGAGAAAGGGGCAGAGAGAGACTGAGAGGGGGAGTGTGTGTGTGTATGTGTGTGTGTGCGCGCGCGCACGCGCACTCGAGAAAAAGAGAGAGAGTATGAGCACACCTGTGAGCACAATGCAGATGTGCAAGAACAAAAGGAATAAAAATAAAAGAGAAAAGAGGTGGGAAGAGGGAATGAGTGAGAGAGAGGAGAGTGAATGAGAGGGGAGATTGGAGCAAGAAGAAAACACACACACAACTCTGAATACCCTTGAAAATCTCAAAGATATTTTCTAGAATATTTCTTGTCCGTTTTCAACTCCCTGAAATCGCATTCTATGCGGTTCAGTGGCTTTGGACCATGAGGCACTCTAATATTTCCTGCATCGCAGCTCTTTTTATTCTATTGTTTATAACCTTGGTAAAGGAACTGGTATTTCTTGGGCTAAACATGTTCTAACTTACCATTCCCTTCCGAGGAAGCTGCTGCCATTTTTCCAGAAAACAAAACAAGTTTAAAAACAAAACAAAAAAACACTTGCTCAGCTTAGTTGTATTTAGCTTAACATACATTTGCAAACTGGTGTTATATAAACAAAATATACAATGAGCTCTTCAAAACATATTTGCGTTACCTGCCAGAAAAATAACATCTTTGAACTGATCCTCAATTAATCCAGAATGAACCGGGGTGGCCCACTGTATATTTTCTCCACTTCCTTTCCACTCGCAGTGGCGTGTGCAGTGTGTGTTGTGAGCGTGTGTGGTGTGCGTGTGTGGCGTGCAGCATTCACTCACACGTACCTCCACAAAGCCTGCCATATGCACTGAGGCCAATTGCCTTTATACAACACCAGAATTCAATTAAGAGTGGAGATGAAAGCAAGCACAGGTGACCATTGAGGTCGGGTGGTAGAGAGAATAACTAATTGGGGGGGGGCGCGCATAGGCAATAGGGATTCAACCACAAAGAAAGAAGACTCCCTTCCCTGGCCCCTCAATAAGCCGTTCTACACCCCAAAAATACCATAAATGGCCATGAATTGCTGTTTATTGGAGGCATGGTATCTCTTTGTCTGAAATAATGCACTACCTTTATCAAATAATATTCTATTGTAGAGATACCATCGAAACTGACTTTTAAGCAGAACATCTTAGTAGACCTGGGAGAAGTCAAGTAGTAAGCTCAACCCCATTCTACAGATTGGGAAATTGGGGCCTAAGGAGCTAAAGTGAATGATGCAAGGCTGTAGCTATAGTTAACAGCTGGGCCAGGGGTAGCACTTGGCTTCCTTTCAGTTGCCAGTTTATTTACTACTACACACTGGGTCTCGACCGAGGCAACAGGAATAACATGTATATTTGTTATCCTGAGAAGCATGGCAAATATTACTTCACATCCAGGGAGTGTCCTCTCATCCACTACATTGTAATTTCGACCTATCTCATGTGGCCCAGGAAGCACTGGCGTACAATGTCAATGGAAATGAAAGAGTTTGCTCCCACAGACTAACCTTACCAACAGGGACAAGGCCCAGATTCTGAACATGACCATCCTCTGGCAAGACAAATACCCCTTTTCCTCATTCAGTGATGTGAATGAACAAAATGTCAGGTTAGTTTGTTAGTAGGCGGGTTTTGAAATGTCATTTTCTGTAGCCTCATCTCTTTCTGAATGTCAGCCCAAGGACCCTGAGCATTCATTTGTCACCAGAGGGTTGAGGTGTCTCTGTCATTTCTGCTCATCCAGGATCCAAATCCTTGTATCAGAGTCATTTCCACTGCATTGTGGCCATCCCCTGATAATCCCAATGGATGCTCACTAGGTCAGCCTGAGCCAGTGGATCCACCCCAAGTTGAAGACAGTATGGAATCTGATTGGGATTTATCAACTTTCCGTAGGTAGATGGGGTCAAAGAAGAATCTGTGACAGCTGTAAGAAGACCCTACACAGCTGGGCATGGTGGCTCATGCCTGTGATCCCAGCACTTTGAGAGGCCCAGGTGGGAGGATCGCTTATAGCCAGGAGTTTGAGACCAGCCTGGGCAAGATAGTGAAACCCCATCTCTAAAAAAAAAAAATTAAAAAAATTAGCCAGGTGTGGTGGCACACACCTGTATTCCCAGGTGCTCAGGAGGCTGAGGCAGGAGGATCACTGGAGCCCAGGATTTAGAGGTTATAGTGAGCTATAATTGCACCACTGCACTTCATTCTGGGTGGCAGAGCAAGACCCTGTCTCTAAAATAAAAACAAATAAAAAGAAGACCCAGCAGAGGCAACTTAAGCCAGATGTCCCAGGGAGCTGGATCTGAAAAATCCTACCTTGTGTACCTCACATGAACAGCAGATGTATTTACCAAATGGAGAATACAAAATGAATTTTGGAAAATCGAATAAAATTATCTAAACAAAGGATCCACCGTAAGTTTCCTTTGCAGCAAATATTCCTCTTGAATGTGATCCCTCTGCTTTGTATATGCATAATTTTGTCAAACTTTATTAAGCAATATGTGCTAAAAGTATATTCTAGTGTAAACTTAAAGTGTATTCTAAAGTCTAAAGGTCAAATTTTGGATGTTGGAAGAAGTGTGTCAGCTTAGCTAAAAGATGAAAGGGATGGAAAATTCAGAGTGATTGCGGCTGACCAGAGCTAGCTATGCTTGGTGGAGCTCCAGGTGCTGAAGTTTTCATTTTTGGTGTCCTATCAGCCCATTGTTTGCAGCTTACATACATGAGTCCTCCATCCCAAATGGCTATCTGAAAGATGCCCAAGGGCTTTGCTACAAACCCATGATTCTCATCTTTCACTTCTGAAGGGTCCCCATGCACACTTCACCTTCATGTTCCTCAAAGGCAGTACTGTCCCAGCAATGAGAGAGATGCACATCTCGGGTATTCCATGTCACTTATAGCTGACATAAAATCAACCCTCATTGAGGCACATTTCTTGGGAGAACAGAGTCAAGGGTAAGCCATAACAGCTGATAACAAAGCATCACATTTAAGTAGGCTTTGCTTTTGTATGTACACCTGAAGGGGTGTGTGTGAGAATTCTCTCCAATTAAAATAAGGAAGCCTCAGTGTGCAGAGCTAACTCAGGAGGAGCTGGGAGGCCAATTTCTACCCCCTGTATTCCTGTTACATTCCTCTCTATAGGTTACTCTTTTTTCAGACAGATGTCTGGTATGCCCTCTTTCAAACATTTCCTGCAGGGAGAAGGAAAAATGTTTGACTTTTTGAGTGCAACTGTCATGAAAAATAAACAGAAGGCATTAAGAGGTCAACACAGCTGAAATAAAACAGGTATTGGATATTCCAGATAGGAGGAAAACAAGCATAACCTAAGAGTATATGCAACTGGAATCTTCAAAGCAAGATAATTTCTCCCTAGCTAATCGAAAGGTGGTTCTAGGTATATATATTTCTGTAGCTTCACTACACTGGAAGTATTCTATTTCAAAGCCACGAACAGCAGCTTCTATTTAGGAGACCTCTCAAATGCCTTAGGCAAGTCTTGGAACTTAAACTTTTTGACATACAAGCAATTACTTATTCATAAAATGTGATGACCATGCTTATTTGAGAGCAGTTTCTTCTGGCTCATTCTCAAAGAAACAGCAGCAGAGACTGTTGGTTATATAGTTTGACCTAACTGCAGTACAGTGTTAATCCCCACAAAATAGAAAATGGATCCAAGTCATGGCTGAGGTCAAGGTTGAAGAGTCTTTGGAATTGTTTTCTATGGACTTACTTTTGACATCTTGCTTTTGCTGTCTCCAGTCAAAAATGCCAAATTATTTATTTCGTTCTGAATCACAAAATTTTGCTCTTCCCTCTTGAAGTTCTATGTGAGGGAAGATAAAAAAAAGCAAACATTACAATGAAGTTTCCCAAGGTTTGTACCCATTACAGCCATCCTAAATCCAGGGTGCAAACGTGTCCTTACGTGTGATTTACACCACAGGATGAAGACCTCTGCCACCATGCGGAAGAGCTGGTCAGAATCGGCATCAGGGCTTTTGAGCCAGTTAGATCTGGGTCAAAAAGTAAATAAACAGGTATTTGAAATTCAGTTAGGATTAACATGTTCACACCCTAAAAATTATTCCAACATTGGCTACGTACACTTATCCAGATAAAACTGTATTCCCACAGGAAGGCAATCGTCAAGGAGACTAAATATCAATATACTCTTTACATGCTTAGATACAGGTACATAACTGGGGTAGCTTTTTTGAAGGACCTACAATAATTTTTTACATTTTTACCAGAGGATTCGAGAATTATCTTAGCAAACTGTTGTCAGAAATCAACATTTCAAAATTGTCAAAGGTAGGTTTTGTTTCTTCTTTAAACTGATGAATCAAATAAGGTTAAGCTTTAAGTTTTGGGACAGGCCTCCTTTAATACATAAGGCTGGCAAAATTAGGAAAGTTTTGATCACTACGACATCTAATCTTATCCATGACACTAGTCATTGTCAAACTGCTGAAATTCTGAGCACTCTGAACAGTTCATGCCCCACCCCTTCTCCTTTCAAAGCTAGTTTTATGAATGAGATTTTTAAGAAAGTATGTTTTCCACTGCGATTTGAAGTGTATGAGCAGGGACTAGTATCTCCTATGCCCTCTAAATGGTTTGAAAATTTCCAGAAATAGAAATCACTTATTTTTTTTTTTCAAAAAGAAAATCAGGCTAGGTTAAGAAATTTCAGAGCAGCAAGAAGGCTAAATTGCAGCAGAGTTCAGTCATGTTTTACAAGTTGTCTTGCCCCTAAGTATCTTACATATTTGAATTAAATTATAATTTGAAAGGGCTGGGTGAGTTGCTATTTTCAAATATCTGCATAGTGCAACTAAAAAGTAAAACACTGTTCTTCTACTCAATACTTCTGATACCAAATACGTGGGGTTTTCCCTCATATCAAGCAGTTCTCCAACTCTCCAGACACCAACTGGGTGTTCTACAATTCAATTATGACACTAACTACCTGGAGTTAATACAGACACCTCAGGTTAAGGGCTCAGTCCTGAAAGATTGCCTTCCACCTTAGACACCAGTCGCAAGCCCCAGGTAATGGCTTATACTTCTGACCAACTGGCTGTAACTAACCCGTCCTTGGGTTTAATAATTTGCTACAGTGGCTCACAAGAAAATATTTTACTTAGTATTATCAGTTTATTATAAAGGATACAACTCAGGAACAGCCAAATGGGAGAGATGCAATGGAAGAGGGCAAGGTATGGGGGAAGAGGCATGCCACCCTCCCTGTATCTCTGTGTGTTCATCAACAAGGAAGTCTCCAAACTCCATAGCTTAGGGTTTTTATGGAAGCTCCATTATGTAGGCATGATTGGTTAAATCACTGGCCACTGGTTATTAAACTCAATCTCCAGCCCTTCTCCCATCCTCTGAGGTTGGGGACACGGGTAGTGGGTGTGTGGAGGAGTCGGGATAGGGCTGAAAGTCCCAACCCTCTAATCTCATAGTTGGTCCCTCTGGCAACCAGTCCCTATCCTCCAAGAGTCATCCCATGAGAATAAACTTAGGCATGGTTGAAAGGGGCTTATTAAGAATAACAAAAGACATTCCTCTCACTCCATCCCTTAGGAAATTTGGAACATGAAAACCAAATATAAATTTATTATATCACTATATCACAGTGACACAGAAATTAAATTGTCATCTTCCTTAGGTTAAAGAAAAATTTGGCTCTCAAAAATGGTCTGAAAAACTTGATGCCTCTTGGCCCACGCAGGGTAACAGCTATCAAAAGCCAGTTCCCTAAGCCCTGAGACTTCAGACTGAATTACCCTGGGTAGCCTGAACCACCTGCCCACTTGTGAAGAGCACCTAGCAGACTCATCAGGCCAAGACCACTTTTTGATCCTTCTTTTATCTCTGGAATTCTTTACTGCCCTGGGTTCCAGTCTTATCTGATCTCGTTTTCCAATTCAACTAGCTTCTCCTTTATGTAGTAGACACGACTGGTTGTCTACCCAATACTCATTCTCTTCTTCTTCCCCAGTAAGAAAACCCATTTTGTTCAGGGTGGCATTGTGCCCTGCTAAAGATCACATTACCCAGCCTCCCTTGAGCTACAGACACATAACAAAGTTCTGATCAATAAGATGACAGCAGACGTTGGATGGGCCTCCTGGAAAAGCTTTCTAAAAAGGGATCAGATAGCTAAAGGTGACTTTTTGCCTTTCCCCTGTTGATTTACTACTTCCTGTCTGGAATGAAAATATGATGGCTGGAAAATATGATGGCATATTTACCATAAAGTAACTTCGAAGATGGAAGCCAATGTTAAGGATGGAAAGACAAGGGAGTGAAGGTCTCTAATGAAGAACCACCATACTGGCCCTTGACTAGCTGTCTTTAGACTTCTTTTATGTGTGAGATTAAACTTCTCATTTGTTTAAGCCATTGTAGTCAGTTGTCCATTACTAGCAGCCAAATGCAATTCAAACTTGAGGCTCAAGGGTGGTAATGCTTTTTGATTTCTTTCTTATTGATTTTTCAGGAGCGCCTTCAGGAGTGTAGGGTCAAGTGTCGAGTTTTATCAGAACGGCCAGCTGTTCATTTCTTCGCGTTTTGGTTTAAATGAGCTTTGCAGGTTTGTACTCTGCCTCGAGTGGCAAGAGGCGAGGGTCATATCCTATCCTGCCAAGGAAAGGTGCAGCCACAGGGAGTGTGAGCAGCGAGAGCACCAAGAACAAAATCTTAAGTAACATTTCCTGGTGGAAGAAAGAAGATTTTGGTCTCTTTGCCTTTATGTGGGAAGCAGTTTTAGCTGAACTATTTGCTTTGGCCACTCTTCTTCTAAGAGGCGAATCTTGACTCTCTAGCTCTAGTGAGGTTCTTTCTTCAAGTTCAGAGTGGTGAGTGTGAAGAAAAACATCTCATTAAATGTCTTCCTCCAGGCACACAAACTCTCTGCACTCTTCCTAAAGCCAGAGGAGGAAGGTATTTGGAGAAGAACAGAAGATCCTGAGCCTACTTTCCTATTGCTCTTCTTACTCACCTGCCTGCTCTCAATCTTCCCTCTCCACGGGATTCACCATCTCTGCCAATAGTTAGGCACTTTGGGAGATACTTAGCTGATCTGTGGGTCTCTTTTATCATCTGCACTGCTTGCTGATGAAAGGTGGTTGGAAAAGGCAAGGCTGCAGACAGGGAGAAAGGCTGAGTTCAGAGGTAATGATCTGAGAATCTGCCATATGGAGGTGACGGTAGAAGCAGCTCAAGTGGATGAAATAGCTGAGCATATTCACAGAGAAAACAAGAAGCATAAGAAGAGAATCTTGGGTGATGGCAAGAGTAGGGAGATTCAGACTTCCATTTTCAAAAAGACAAGTTATCAGGTTCTGAAAGAAAGTAACGCCATGCTCCTGTGTTCACACTCAGGTTGCCTGACTTGGAGGTCAGAGCTTTTTCCAGCCTTGTTCCAAAGCCTCCTGCAGAGGACCTAGGCCGAGCCGGTCATTGCACAGGATTTACTCCAGTTCCAACAGGTTGAGGGATGAGTTTTCACCAAAAATCACTCTACTTAAAGTTCATTTCTATGTCCCAAATGTTCCTGATTCCCAGAAAGGAGGCTAAGAAGCTACTGTCTCTTCTAAAGAGACTTGTTTAATCTGTCTTAACTTCTATCTGCTGGCATGAGAAGACAGAGAGCTGATGTGCCTTGCTCCGAGCACACCAGACCTGGAGTTGTTGCTCATTCTGGGTCAGCTTGTGGTTGACTACTGACCAACAGAAGCCTCTCTTTACAAAAGCTCTCCAGACACCATAGAATCTTTGAACACTGCTGCAACAGGGCTGAAGGGAGTACAAAGGGTTATTATGACAAGGACAGCAGGAAGGAGGAGAGTACGAGATGGCTCTCTTCAATATTTAGAGAGCTACCACAAGAGAGATTAATCGTGTGTGGTTCCTGACAGCAAAATTAGAGCCGATGGGTTAAGAGTTGGGCCAAGATGGTTTGAGCTGTCTGACGCTAGAATGGGATGGCATGCACGGCCATGCATGCTGTTCCTGTTCTCTTGTACCCTCCACTTCCCCGAGAACTGTGGTGGGCAAACAGAGGCAGGAAATCCTCTGCTGGGAAAAAGGAAGATGTATTTATTCATCCACTTGCAGGTAAGATGAGGTGACCTCAACTATCCTTGCCAACACCACAATTCCATAATTCAAAGCCAGCTAATTCTTTTAGATGACAAAGGATCTGAAGAAGGTAAAGGCACCCACACTGGAAGGATGTATTTCTAAGTAGGGCTCATATGACTGTGATGCTCAGGGAAGAGCAGATTGAAAAGTAGGCATGAATGAATTAATGATGATCTCAAAGACTCTCTGACTTTGCCATTTTTAGCAACTGTCAAAGCCCGTGTAAGTAGAACATACTCTGTCTTGAGTCTTGATCGTCAATAGTGACGAATGCAATTAAAGAGCTATTCCAGGAGCAACCTTACTCTACTTTTATTTTTGTTTTCACTTCAAACACTGACAAATTCCTTCTCTAACCTGCTAACATAATTATGTTATCGAAAATAACTAAAATGATGACCCTCAAAGCAGGGTTTCTTTTGCAAAAGTAAGTATAATTTACCATATATGTGTGTGTGTGTGTGTGTGTGTGTGTGTGTATAGACAGAGAGAGAGTGATATTATGTATGTAAGGTGTTTACTTTGAAATGCTAAATATAAGTAATATTAAATAAGTTATTTAAAATAATAAGTACAATTTACCTTATAAAACAAATGCTAAAATGAATATATCCAGACCTATTTCCTGACCATGGCAGAATGGGATACTACTCAAAAAGTTAGCAAATGTTCCCCTCAATATTCCCGCATCCCTTCAATATCTATAGTGGATATCTTAAAATTAAACATTTCCAAATTTATATTTTAGGTCTTTAAACTTTTAGAGGGTATGGTACAATAAAAATATATATTTGGCTTTTGCCCCTGGTTCCTGGCACAGAGCTCCTAAAACTTGTGGAATTTCCTAAGTAATAGGAGTGTCTTTTGTTATTTGAAAGGAGTCCCTTTGACCACACCTGGCTTTATGCTAATGAGGTGACACTTGAGGGGCAGGGCTAGATAGCTTCAGTTTGGGGCTGGTCACCAGCAAGAACAAGCACATGCTTAGAGGGGTGGAATTTTCAGCCTCACCCCCCACCTCTGGGGAGGAGAGTGGTCCTGGAGATTGATTTCAATCTCAATCACCAAGGGCCAATGATTTATCAATCATGGCTACATAATGAAACTTACACAAAAACTCTCCAACAATGACAGTTGGGGAGTTTCCAGGTCGGTAAACACATTGATGTGCTAGGAGGGTGGTAAACCCTGGGCTTCTGTGCCCTCCTGTATCCCTACATTTCCTTACGTGTCTCTCTCATTTGGATGTTCTTGAGTTGTATCTACTCTGCTAAACTGGTAACTGCAAGTAAAGTGATTTCCTGAATTCTATGAGTCGTTCTAGTGAATTATCAAACTTGAGAAGGGGGTCACAGGAATCCTCAAATTTGTGATGTGTTTGGGTAGCCTGGCACCAGGTTTGTGACTGGTGTCTGAAGTGGGAACAGTCTTGTGGAACTGAGCCCTTAAACTATGAGACCTAAATTAACTCTGGGTAGTTAGTGTCAGAATTTAATTTGGATTGTTGAATACCCAGTTGGTGTCAGAGAACTGGAGAACTGGTGTGGGAAAATGACACATACTTGGTTACAAAAAAAACCAAACAAACCATGTATGGGGTAAGGGTCTTTAGTGTCATATCCTAAGATTCAATGAAAATGTCTGTGTTCACCCTATCAATACCCTTTATGATTTTACAGACTTACAGTCCCACGAGCTTTCATATTTCTCAGATAATTATTTAATTATTTATTATAGCTCAATTAAATTTCATGTACCAAATGAAATTTAGTATTGGGCTTGGGGAAAGAGTGAATTACATAGAAAATTTCTGCCATTACCTGACTTAACTTGTCTAATTATGAAATTAAAGCCTTCCAACCCTTGAAATTTTGTAGGGCAGGAGGGATGATGGTGAGCTGGGGCCTGACCAGCGGAGCATGTGACCATCACCCCAGGGAGTGACTGACGGGAGAAAAGGGCTGAAGGTAAGGGATGGGGATAGAATGGGGATTTGGGGCAACCATCCTGAAGGACTGAACTTAGGCAAGAATTCTTGAGAGAAGGAAGGAGCAGTTTTGGGTAAGTTCATCATATTATACTCTTTCCTATCTCTCCTGTAACCGATGCTCAAATGTTAGAACAGAGGCATGCACCATGAGGTGTCTCCCAAAGCCTCCTGGGTTTGAATCTCATCTCATCAGACTATACCAAGCCGTCCACCAGTCCAGTCATTCCCCTTCATTTATCCATGCTTTGAACTCCTCTCTCACTGATATTTTCCCTGAGATGTTATCAGTCTTCATTCTTCGTTTCAATATACATACATGTTTATGATCTTCCCAGCACCAAGGCCTTTCAGTTCATTGTTTTTGTCTCTGAAGATCTTGCCCTTCACCTTCCTCGGTACCCAATCCCATGTCATTATCAATAACTGTAACCTCCTCTCATCCCATACTCTTAAATCCATGCACCTCACTCTGACCACCACCTCCTATCTGGTGCCCAGCCTCCAACAATCCTTTGGCCGCAATATTCCTTTGATTCTTTGTCTATTCATGGGCGTTAGTCTCCTAGGTCCTCACTGCCCTCCTCATGATCCAGCTGAAATTCCGTGGTAAGTCTTTTCATTACCCTCTTACACGTCTCAACTCTCTAATCCATTTTTGTCATACTCACTTTGTAAAACCTCAACCCTGGAAAAACCTAACTCTTCCTACTCTGGGCTTATACCTGGCAGCTGAATTTGGCTGGAGAAAACAACAACCTGCTGGTGGGTCTCACTTTGAATTCATGACCACAGATCTCCAGCAGGGCTCTTAATACTGCCAGCAGGGAAGTGAGCAGCCTGCACTTCCCTGCTGTATTTACTCCTCCAGTCTTGCTGGCAACCACCTCATTCCTTCTGTTTATTCCTCAAACCTCCAACACCTTCTCCCAGCTGATGGTCTTGCTTCCTACTTCATTGAGAAAATGGAAGCAATCAGAAAAGGACTCCTGCAGATCCCCATCTATCTATCTGTGTCTGGTTTGCAAGTGTGTGTGTATAGATACACGTACCTACAAACATCACCACCCATGGTCTTTGCCCTCCTGCCTGTTGCTGCAGACGAACTGCCTGAAACTACCCTTGGCCTACTTGATGACATTGCTTTAAAGATTCTCTATCTTACATGATCATATTCCCCTCTCTGCTGGATCATTCCCATCAGCAGAGAAACAACTGACAAGTCTCACGTCTTAAAAACTCCTCTCTTGGCCATACTTCTGCCTCTAGCTAGTGCCCTATTTCTCTGCGCCTGTTTATAATAAAACTTGAACAAGTTGCCTATATTTCTGTCTCCAAGTATTTTTTCCCACTCTCTTCTAACCCACTCCAAAGGGGCTTTCATCTCCAATGCTCCACTGAAACTGCTCTTGTAAAGGTCACCAATGAATTCCATGCTGCTTAATCTAATGGCCGGGTCTCAGTTCTCATCTTATGTACCAGCTGCATTTGAAATAGCTGGTCATTCTTTCCTTCTGGAAGCCCTCTGTGCAGTTGGTACCCAGGATGCCACACTCTGCTCTCTCTCAGTCCCATTGGCTGTTCTCTTCCTCTGCCTTAGTTCTCTTCCTCTGACCCCTTAGTGTTGAGGAGCACAAGGGCTCAGTCCTTGGAACTCTCGCCTCACTCCCTTGTCTCATCCAGCCTCATAGTCCTTAAAGACTATATTATTAATGTGTTGATGACTCCAGAATTCACATTTCTACACCAGACCTCTCTCCCCTGAACTCTGGACTCTTACATTCAACTGCCCACTCAACATTTTCATTTTTATATTGAATAGGCAACTAAAGTTAACAAGTCTGAAAGTGACCTCCTGATCTTCCCCTCAAAAACAAAAAATCTACTTTACCCACAATCTTCCTCAACTCAATTGCTGGAAACTCTGTGCTTCCATTTGCTCATGCAAAACTCCTGGAGTTATTTTTAATTCTCCTCTTTTCTCTCATCCACAATCTGGAAATTCCAAGGGCTCTACTTTCAAAACAGACCCACAATCTCATAACTTCTGTCAACCTTCACTGCCACCACCCTGGCTTGGGCCACCATCAACTTTTTTTTTTTTTTTTTTTTAAATTGTGGTAAAGTGCATATAACATAAAATTTGCCTTGAGTGATGTTTAGTACATTCACAATGTTGTGCAACTACTATCACTATCTAGTTCCAGAACATCGTCATCACCCCAAAAGGAAACCCCAATCCCATTAAGCAGTCCCTCCCTCCAGCCCCTGGCAGGCTAATCTGCTTTCTGTCTCTGTGGATCACCATCAACTCTGGTCTGGATCATCGGAGCCTTCCACCAATCTTCTCACTTCCTCATTTGTACCCTCCTGCCCTCGACTGGGTGCTCAAAGACTAAATGAGATCACATCATGGATTTGCTCAAAGTCTCCACTGGCTTCTTATCTCACTCAGGGTAAAAGCCATAATTCTCACAGTGGCCTCCAAGGCCTGCACCCTTGGCCCCATGCTGCCTCTCCAGCGTCCCCTGTGCTCTCCCCCTGCCTCACTCTGCTCCAGCTACACCAGCCTCCTTGGGATTCTTGAACATCCCAAACACACTTCTTCCTCAGGGCTTGCACCAGACGTTTCCTCTTCCTGAAACACCCTTGCCCCAGATCTTTATGGTTCCCAACATCACTTCCTTCCAGTCTTTGCTCAAATGTTGCTTTCTCAGTAACATCTTATTTAAAAAACTACAACTCCACCCCACCTGGTACTCCTAATTCCCCTCACCCTGCTCTGTATAATGTGCTTATATATGTTGTTTATTGCCTATGCTCCCCTACCCCTGGAGTGAAAGGTCCCTGGGCCGGAGAGCGTTGTGTTTTCTGTTCTTTCCTATTGCCCAACATCTAGAACAGTACCTGGCACACAGCCAAGCAGTACTAGTGGAACAGATCCGTGAGTGAACTGCAGAGGGGCAGAAGTGGGTCACTCCTACCCTTATTTAACCAACTCCCTCTGCCCTGTGGTAGCCTGTAATGATGGAGGGGGTGGCCACACACCACAGAGAATCACTGGTTAAGAACAGCACTGCCCAGAGGCCCAACACAGAGACTATTGGTGGTGGGAAGGGGACGGGTGGCAGCAGCTATCACCTCCCTTCCTCTCACCATTAACACAACCCAGCACCATCTTTCCATCCTATTCTGTTGCCCAAATTAGCCCCAGAGAGGGGCAGACGGGCCCCCAGAGTCTCCCCCACACCTGCTGTTGTCCACATAGCGGATCAGTATGGGGTAGAAGGCATAGAGATCCCTGCAGAGGACCGCGAACTCATCCAGGATGAGGAGCTCCGCCTCCTGGGTGTCCCCTCTGCCGTCGGCTTTTAGCTGCTCCTCCTCCTGCACGGTCTTGACGGCCTTTTTCTTCAGCTTCTCCAGAGTCGGGATGAAGTGGCTTCTCAGCAGGTCAGGCCTGGCTTTGCTGATGATCGGCTGGGTGTACACTGTGTTTGCAAACAAAGGGCCTCCCTCTCATTTTCATATTATGACAATTGATGAAAATGAAAGAACTGACCCTGAAAGGTGAGGCTGTGGAAAGCCATCAACTCGGGATGGCACTGCCCCTTGTTCCCCTCCCTGACCTTCCCCTTGGCACTTCCCTCTCATAAAGCTGCCTTGGGGGTTGGGGTACCAGGGCCACTATAGAAGCAGGTCCCTAATTCCCCCTGCTCCCCAGGCCACGGAGAGGCCACCCCTGAACATGGCCCAGGCCACACCTCTTAGCTCTTCATAACAGGCTATCTTGGATCATTTTATAGTGCATTCATGTTGGTTTGCGCTCACTAGCTAGATTTTAAACTCCCTGAAGGGAGCATTTCATTCATGATAACCAGTACTGTGCTGAGCCAAGGGTAGGCACTCAATATATGATTTCTGGTTATTTTTCAGAAAAATCTGTTGTTAAAAGCACATTGACCCAACCACTGTTCTCAGCCCTCAATACTTGAGAACTGCCAACCTACTTCCTGGAAGCTCCTCTGGGTCCTGAGGGAGGCAGATAACGCTCCTATCAGCTATAAATGAACGGAGAGAGGCTGGGCTGATCACTAGAAGTTGAAAAGCAACAACAAGCAATCAGTGGGGCTACAGTTTTGGCCTCTGTGAAGAGAATGATAAAACCCTATATGTCTTACCCTATTTCTTATATCCTACTGATCAGATATTGGTTATCCTATTATGAGGTAGACCGATGGAATAGCATATCTTTTCTAAAGATCAAAATCAAAGTAATTATAAGAAAAAATAAGTGAAATAAAATGAGTTAGAGTCATGAACTATCGACAGTGTACACTGAAATGTGTACTTCAGTTTCTTTAGCTTAGGGTAATTCAATTGGAATGCCCTACATTCCAGCAATTTTTCTTTTTAATCTCACTTTCCTTTATTTTTCACTTTTATAAAAAAGACAGTTTTAGAGAAGGTCAAGGGAGCTTTCTGATGAAATGCATTCACCAAGGAGTTGTGACTTGTTAGCTTTCACTGAGGTCTGCTTTGAATATACAATTAGAATGGCTATACTTGATGTGGGCGATCTGGGGTTACTATTTAAAATTGAATTTGTTTAGTCACCAGGAATTAAGTGGCCTGATGAAATGAGATCTGGGGTTCACCTGTGGAATAACAGGCCAAAGTTTGTTTCCATCAGTGCCCCTCATGCTGTGACATTTTTCTTCTCTGCACCCCCAGGGAGGTAAGGGAGCAGATTTTTGATCTCCTTCCTTTCCTTAATCAAATTCCTTTGATTAGCTCCTAAATTAGAGCTCATCAAAACATTGCCTTATGGTTAAGAACATTTTAGAGCTAATGGGTAAGAGAGGAATACCAACTCTATTTACTTATATGTTCACAGACGCCTATGTCATCTAGCAGCCATCAGCACCCAAAATATTTATAATTTTGATCTCAGTTCATTTCTGAGACAGGAAGGGGGCAGGAACTTCTCTTCATTGGTCTTGTAGAATGATATCTATTCATTTATTCAGGAAAGTAAATACCCGCTGTTGGGTTAATAGCTACTGTTAGCTTAGCCATTGCATTTCATGGTCAGGGAGATTGCATGGGTGAAGCTGTTACCAGTGGAGTCTACTATCTAAATTGTAGGCCCACCGAAAACAATGACTTTGTCTTAGCTTCCATCTCCTTGGACTCTAGCTTGACACTAAATATCTGTGGTTTCCTGACTATGAAAACCATGGTTATTCATTTTCCAAGCCTATCTTTTTTTTGAGGTTGCTTCAAAAACAGAAAATTGGCTAAAAAAATCAAGAGTCTACTGCATGCAAGGAATTTGAGAGGGATACAAAAGAAAGAAAAAAGCAAAAACGAAGTGCTGCTACCATGAGCCTACATGAGAGTGTGTCTTAGAAAGCACAAAGTGAAATACAAATGCAGAGTGGCATTAAGAAACTTACAGTGCAGCCCGGGTGAGTGTGAGTTTTATACATGTGGAAAACACACAGGATTACTTACCAAGAAAATTATGGACCGTTATTACTGTAAGAGCAAATGAGATTCTTAAGTACCAAAAACAAATAAAGCAATGCTCATTGGACTCCAATGGAGTTTATTAAGAAGGGTTTCCTAGAGATTTGACGGGCCAGGATTGGTATGGGCGTAGACAGGAGCATCTGCTCCAGGAAGCTTTTCTAGGGAATATGTCAATTCCTTTTTTGTTAAGCAAGTGGGGTGAGGTAGAGGTGGGTGTGGGAGTGGGAGTGGGGAGGTTTAAATATAGAATAGAGCTTGCTCAACACCGTGATGGAATTAATAACAGAGATGAAAAGAGAACCCAGCTCTCTTGGTCCCTGGCCGGGGCAACTGGAGAGAAAAGGCCCTGGTACCTGCGATGCGCTTCATCCAGGAGGCTTCCTCAATGCCCAGGTTGTTGTTAATGATCTTCAGAATGTCCCCCAGGATGAGACTGAGGTGTTCAGAGGTGACCTTGGTGCAGCAGGGCCCTGTGCTGGGGGGCAGGTTCTCGGGCCCCCGCTCCCACCAGTAGGACAGGTAGTTGCAGATCATGGGCAAGACCACCTCGATGACGTGCGGCATCTCCATGTACCGGGCCCCTGACTCAGCCAGGTCATTGATTTCCTTCATCAGGTCTTCCAGCTGGGGGATGTCAGGGCACATCTCTTCCACCGTGTCTGGCATCCCCATAACTGACCAAGAGGGTACAGGAAGAATAAAGGGACAGTAATTCAAAAGCACAATGGGTGCAAAGCTTCTCTCCCTCTGCCCCACCCTTGTTTTGGTTTTTATATATAAATTTCCAGAGCCTCATAGGAGCAAGCATGGATGCAGAGTAGCTTTTGTCCTCCAGCTGCTTGTGAACCGACTACAGCTTCCAGAGGCTGTGTTATCTTCCTAGATGTCATACTGAGGTTGAAACATTTAAACATGTCGTTAAAGGAACACAACAGCACACGGCTGGGACAGTTCATAAGACTTCTCTGTGATAAAGCCAGTCTCTTAGCTTCCTCCTTTTGGCCTGCCTGCTTAGGCTTTAGTGTGGCCACTGCAGGAAAGGCAGTGATCAGGGGAGAAAAGCAACCGATCAGTGTTCGGTTGCCAAGTCTTAGTTCAAACACCTGGATCACATCTGTACTGTTTAGAAAAGGAAAAAGAAAATCCCCTTATCAAATATTCCTTCAGCTGGACCAGAGACAATAATACTTTCCAGCCAACTGAAATTTGGGGAGAAAAAAATATCATCCATGCCTTGATTTCTGACTTCAAAATAGAAATCATGGGTGATCTGAGGTGACTTCATTGAATTTCTGCAAATCACTTAAACTTTTTTGTTTCTGAAGGCTTATTTACAAGGAATAGTGAAGTAGCCCTATCTTTTCCTCATTCTGAATGATTAAGGTCACTTCACTGGACGAGGACAGACAGCATGAAGGGGCAACAGACAGGGTTCAACATTAAACCAGGGAGGGTTGTCAGATACAAGAATTGGAAACAGAAGAAGCCAGCGCTCCCCTTAAGGTAGAGGACATTCTTTCCTGCAAGACAGGAGGAAGACCAGAAGCACCCTGAGGTTCCTGACAGGTGAAAAGATAACAAGGGCTTGGAGTGGAGGGCTGAGAGACAGTTCTGAATAAGAACCACAAGCCCAAAGCTTTGCATATGCATCCGTTGAGCTAACTGCTCCCTACACAATCTGTCTGGGCCCACGAAACAGATCATATGCATGCTTCATCCTCAGACCCAACTTCTCAAACCGGGGCTAATGCACCAAGCACCAAAGGAGCTAGGTAGTCCACAAAGCCACAGGAAAAATGAGGAGAGTTTTCTTGGAATATCAGTATCACTGGGAAGATTTGAGAAAATTATTTTTGACATTAGGAGTAAAATGCAAAGTTCTCATCAGTTTCCAGAGATAAAGCAGAAGACTTCAAATAAAATTTTATGTTTAGTGCATTGGGGTATGCCTGCAGGTTCCCCTTTGCCATCAGAGTCACTGCTGGCTTAAATGTCTCTTCTCTATGGATTTTAGATCCATAGGCATTGAAGGATTAACAAATAAAAGAGGCTAAACCAAATTCCTTGGCCTTTAGGAATACTGGCCAATTGAAAGGGACTGTTTTGATGTTTCTCATGGTTGTACAGCCAGGAGCAGAGAGAATAATCCTGGCTATCTTGGACAGAATGAATCTGCAGCTGAGACAAGTGGCTCTACTGGGATGGAATGTGCAGTTGCAAAGCAATGGACCCAGAACAGCCTCTGTGCTATGGAACAGGCCCAGTGAAGTCCTATCGCTTTTGCCCTAGTGATGACTTTCTGTTGCTATCACTATAGCCTTTTGGTGGGTAGAAGGCTAAAGATCTTTTTTCCTTGGAAGTCAGGAGTGGACCAACGTCTTTTAAAATCTGGATAATTTAGAAGGACTAATAGCATGAAAAACAAAGAACCCTGAAATCCTATGATTTACAGCAGAAGGAAATTATATGGGTCAGATATGGTCCATTGCCAATATCGGTCATTTGCAGAGAATGAGTCTGTCTTGTATCTTGCAGCAGTCATGGGAGTCTGGGGAGACTGTCGCAAAGTAATTTTACACATACACTCTCAAAGGAAATAGGTAAAGACAGGGAAGTCAAACTTTCTACTTTGTGGTTCTACACACAGAATAATGCCAACTGCCACAGATGCAACTTAAGTGTACAATTATTTGCCATAAGATTATAGATGAGAAGGCTCAGGTGTGTGTGTTTAAATGTCACATAGACAATATGTTATCATGGATGCTTTTTTTTTCCTGATTAAGAAAAACTTGCTTAAGGTTGCTGCTCTGGAGTCATTATTATGACCTTTAAATGTTATTTATATGTAATTGGTCCTTGGGTGGAACAAACATTTGCTGTTTGGAAGATGTTTTGTACTTCAAATGCCACATGATAAACCCACAGAATGAACCCTGCTGAGTTACCCACCTGAAAAACAGCCTCAGCTGGGTCATATTATAATCAGATGCAAGACTAGGGGGAATCATTAGAATCACTGTCCTTCCGTATTCTAGATCCATGGTTCTCAAAGTGGGGTCCTCCTACCAGTAGCATCAACATCACCTGGAAACTGGCTAAAAATGCAAATTCTTGGGCCCACTCCAGATCTACTGAATTAGAAAATCTAGGGGTAGGGCTCAGCAGTCCTTAACAAGCCTCCCAAGTGATTCTGATGCATGTCAGAGTCCAAGAACCACTGGGTTAGATTCTGAAATCCTATTTTTTTAACCTAGCAGCTGTTTCCTCAGGAAGACAGAATCAAAGAGCATCACCTCATTGCAATACAGGCAGATGGCTTGTGTTGGAATTGGGCCTCTTTTCCATTTGGTTGATTATTCCAAAACGGTATGAAAGGAAAGAAAACTGGCTGGTGATAAGATGTTTTGATCAATCCTATATTTGATTCACAGACCATTGCCAGACATAACTAAGGATTTATCTAGTTATGAATAACTGGCACATGGCAGTATTAAATCTTTTCTAGGCATATCTTAATAACTTTTGGATGAGCAGGAAAATGCTCCAGGATCTTATAGGGCATCAAAGATACTAACATGAGTGACTCTGCTGGCAAAGCACCAAGTGTCAATTAATGGAGACGCCCAATTGACTGAAGCCTTGATAAATGAGTTCATACTGTATTTCTAAACCACAGGCTCACATCATTTATCACCCTACACATTCCTCTCCTTCCTTTAACCCTCTGGCTACCCACTTTATAATGAATGATGTCTACATTCTTACAGCCCAGTAAGCCATCGGTCATCCTCTGGCTCCAGATAAGCCTGGTTATCCCAGAATACATAATCATGCGCATGCTACTTTTCAAGAGGCATACACATGGTCAGCATCCACTCGTCGCTGATTAATCCAGTGATGAAAAATACGGGCTCAGGGCACTTGGGCAGAGACCCAAAGTGTGTCACTAATGGATAAAGGACTGTGTGGTCTCTAATTACAATGTCTCTTTTCTTCCTTTGCAGCAGGCAATGATGGATACTTTTAAAATTTATGACCATGTCGTATTAAATCAATACAAAGGTATATAAAATGAGAAGGAATGTTTTTCAAAGAGCCCTTCGGAAGGGGAACAGTAGAAGGAAGTCATTCCCTCCCTCCCAAAGCTACTCTAGGTGTTCCTCTGCCTTTGCCACAGCCTCATTTTGCCCTGCTACTGTGCCTCTAGGATCTGAAGAGCAGAGGTGGTTTCTCTTTGCCAAGGTGCAGCTCTACGCAGTGCTGATATAGAGACAAAGAGACACTATTTCTCAAGTCACAGTTGGGAGTGGAATAAATGTATAAAGATCCAGGACTGTCACGATGGCCCCATGTCCCTTTGGAGCTGGGGAGCAACACTTGGGCTGGCATTTGCCTGACTTCTCAACTTCATGAAAGTCTGCTGTGTTGCTCAGCTCCCACTTTCAAAGCAAGCTGTGACTCATTTGGAATCAGGAGTGGACAGAAAAACAAAGGTTGGAAATACATCTTTTGCTAGTCTCAAAGGGGAGAAAGGGTGAGATCAGGTCAAAAAAGTTGGGGAAAGGTGAATATACAGATCTCATATGGGACTTTGGAAGGCGAGGCGTCTTGGCAATGTTTCTCTCTTGACTAGTTCTGAGAACACTAGTCTCCACTGTGTTCTAGCTCAGTAAAGAATTTTATCAGCAACCTTATCTAAGTGGGCCTGGTGATCATTTCTGGGGCAATGCACTCCCCTCATCAGAAGTAACAAGAAGCAAACAGCAACAAATCCGTCAAGACTTAGCACTATGCATTCATAGATGAAAAGAACAGCAGTGGCCAAGAAAAGTGTGGTATGAGCCCGCTTTCTCTCAGAACACTTCTCCCTTTGGATCTCATGGAGTTTGAGAAAAGGGGCTTGAACTAAATGGAAGTGCTATTCTGTCCAGCCACCTACTGGTATAGGATATCAGTATTTTAAGAAAATATTGGTTCTGAATAGGAAGGGGTCTAGTTTAAAATCATTTACTATGGCTTTTTTTCTTGTTCTTAATATTGATTAGGCCCCCAGTATGGTAATTTTTGCTTCAGAACACATCAAATCATTGTAGTTACTTCTAGTTAGAGTCCAAGCTTGAGTCAGGGCTTCTTCTTGAAGCTCCTCTGTTCTATTCTATTGCCCTTAGTTAGGGTCACAATCCAGACGTCAGGGCCCTCCCTTCCACCCCCGAGAAGCAAGTTTACAACCTGCCTTGGATTTTAGTTCTAGGTTATTATAGAATAGAGGGTGGAAAGCTTTTTCTGTAAAGGACCAAATGGTAAATATTTTAGGCATTGCAGGGCAGCCTTTGCTGTCTCTTCTCAACTCTGCCATGGCAGTGCTAAAGCAGCCAGAGACAATATGTAAACAAGTAGGTGTGGTTACATTCCAATAAAACTTTATTTACAAAAAATAGGCAGGGGGCCAGGTTTGCCCTGTGGCCATAGTTCGTGACTACTGTTATAGAACTTAGGGAAGGAATTATCCTTCTTGTGTAATTTCAATTCCTTCTGGACCTTTTCTATGTCTCATCTTCCATGCATGTGGAGAATACGTGGTCAGCATCCTTAGAAACACAGCCTCTCCATGGACTTGAAGAGTATAATTAGGCTATTAGTGTGGATGTGCCTCTGCTGATGGCATTCTAGAGAGGAACTGCAAAATATAGTCACATCCCAATGTGCAAAAGGAGGAGACCCAGGGCAGACCAGAGATCTTCAGGTTTTAGGATGGAAGGGATTTAGAAATCAACTACACTTTTTCCCCATTTTACAGAAGAGAAAACCAAAACCTAATGATTGCAAAGTCTTGCCTGTGCATATTTCTCCAATAAGAGGGGGATAGATCTAGTTCCTAATTCTGACCTCCTGGCCCCTTCAGACCATGCAAAACAACAGTGCTGCCGGGCTGCTGCTCCCTGCCTGAGTGGCCTTCCCGGCTGCTCTCCTCTCAGCGCATGAATGGGTTGATGACCTCTGTGGGAAGATACTTACTAGACCTCTCTCTGGGGGTTTTGGTGTTGAAGACCGAGAGTGGATTGTAGCGGTTAAGGGTGGGCTCCAGGAATGCCACTGGTATGGCAGCTGCCAGTGAGGCCAGACATTCTCCAAGGGCAGGACGTTGCCTGGAAACAAAGAAGTCCATTTAGAAGTGGTGCCACCCATGTGCTGGCCCCATGCATCGCAGGCCAGGCCCCTTACCCAGGATGTCTCAGGTCACTTTCCCATAAATTAATCCACTGGACATCCCTGGGCTCAGCAAGGTTGCGCAAACTTCTCCATCCCCTCATCTTTCTCTGGACACTGACCAATGGTTTACGATGGTCTCACTACTTGGAAGCTAGCTCTTAACTGGCTAAGGTGATGTAATACACTGTGTAGCTTTGCCCCTCTCCCCCAGCATGTCTGAGAGCAAGTTCTGGTATTCAGATTGATATTGAACCTTCTTGTTCTCAAGATGCTTTGAAATCTTCAGTGTAATTTCTCTGTGTCTATTCTCTACTATGGATGGAGCCTATGTCCACTAGTTAGAACAGTAGATAATAAGCCAAAGCACTAAGGAGACACAAGATAAAATACCTGGCTTGCAACAGAGACAACAGGTCCTAAAGCATACTGCTTGGTTTAGAGGAGAGACCTCTAACACCTATTACTCTGCTCCCACCCTTCTACATATATTTGTGTGTCCACAATGTATTAAGGTCTGGCTTTTAAGTCTTTCTGTGAAACAAGCAAACAAACAAAAATAAAATGCTTGGGTTTTCTAGTTCAGATTCCAAGTTCTCCAACTGAGAGGACTTGTGCTTGCTGGAAGGGTGACGAAGTCTGTGAGTGTAAGGAATGGGAACCAGCAACTGGCTTCTTGAAGAAGTGCTTCTCCCTCCTAGATCTGGGCTTAGCTTTGGGACTGTATCTTGTCTGTTGCTTTCTGACGAATGAGGGACCAGAGCCATGTGTGTCCCATGCATCAACATCTCTCTCAGCCACTCACGGGCATCCAAACACAGAGAGACTACACACCTGTCCTGTGAGTTACACATGTGATGTTTGCTCCCAAATACGGAGAATTTTTTTTTTTTTTAAATAAATCAGTAATGTGAATCCTTTGTTAGATCAGGATACGAAGATAATGAGTGGAAAATGCAGACAACAGGTCTATAATTAAGAATTGCATGGGGCTTACAGAGTTCAATTCCATCTCATGCCTCATTTTGCCTTTCTCTGTGGCCGATCAACTCAGATTGAGCACGGATGCTGCGTACGTGAAGCCCACGAGCGGCACCCCTGGTAGCTGAGGGTGCTGAGCTGCCCCTTGGGGGATGTTACAGATTCATCATGGAGCCAACTGCCAGCTGGAGAAAGTGCACTTGGAGCCAAGAGCCAACTCGTGCCCCACAACTGCCATGCCCTGGAAGCAGAAAGGCGTCTCTTGAGGGTTCCCTTCAGCTCTCTACCGAGACCTGCATGCAAGACTTTGTGTTTATTACCCCTCTCTGTGACAACAGCCAATTCCAGCAGCACCAAGAAGCCAGAATTTCAAAAGCACAGATTCTCTGAAAGTGGATAATAAGCATTTACTATGGGGGGGGGGCATTTTGTTTATTGAAGAGTAAGCCAGACAGTCTCAACCTTCGTCCTTTAGGAGGTGGAAGTCCTTTCTCACTGAATGCAGAGCAAATATACAGCCCCGGGTTCTATACAGAACCCTGAGTCAGCAGTGTGATCAAATGACACATCTTTACAGACTAATCATAAGGATTAGAATTAACTTGCAACTTTGTTATAACAGAGAAATACATATATTTGAGTTGGATTAAAAATGCGATCTCAACTGGTCTTGAAAAAGTGACTGCACAAGACTGTTTAGGATAGAATCATCGGAATCTGCAAGGGGCCAGCCTGGGGGTATGCGGAACTGCCCTGCTGGAGATGCAAGCTGACTCTCCTGAACTGAGAGAGGAAGGAGGGGAGAGAGTGGGCGAGTTGGTAGAAAGCTGTGTATTCCTTGGAAAACCCACTCAGTCTTCAAGTTATCAACCTTATGAAAAAGTGATCTTTTAAATTACTTTAAGGAAAAATTAATGTATGTAATTTTATTGTTATTGTCTTCTTAGGCTTGGCTTTTAGGGCACTAGTTGACAGCTTCTTTGGCCATGAAGTATGTGAATGGATAACTTTAAAATCCTGCCCCAACCAGCTACAATGGATCGACAGGTCCTCAGTCCGGCAGTCACTTCTTAGCCTTGTCCTTTTGATGAAGGTTTGACTGTTAAAATCTCCCCACCCAGGACTGCTCCAGGGGCAGAGTGGAAGCCCTTGGACAAACAAATCCTACTGTGACCCGTGTATTCACACTGTCCTGGGTCCCGCTGGAGGTGCCAGTGGTGGAAGACGAGGAACTGAGACCGTGGAGACTGCTGAGACCCGGTCTCTCTGAGGGAAGCTTTCACAATGCCTCGGAGGGAGGCCCTGGCTGGTCCTGTCTCCCCCAACATACTTTTCCTTCTCACCACCTCTTCTTCCCCACGCTTCCCTTCTCCACCAACCTCAGGATGGTGGACAGGCATGAGAAGAGTGGCATCATTTTAACTTCAGACCTGAGTGACCAGTACCCTCAGTGACAACCCAGGACAGTGAGCGCCTCTGTACATCAAACACGACGGTCTACAAGGGGCCGTTTCTTGCTTTTTTTTTCAGTTAAAAGTTCCACTGTTTTTACCAACCACAGTGGCCAGTGAGGAGAACTATGGTGTTTTCTTTCAGTCTTGCCTTTTGAGGAGGAAGAGGGAAGGAGATAAATTGTGAAGGGGAAAGAAATGCCACAGAGAGACCACTGATGAAAGAAAATTTGGGTGAAAATCAGGGTGACAAGGGGTAAGATCTCAAATCTGAGAGGACGTTTTAGCTGGCACAGGGAGATGAGCCCAGGAAACAGATGGTCCCGAATTGCCTTGGTGCCAAATTGACCCATTCTTCCTCTCTTTTTCTTTCACTGAGATCAAGATTATGATCTCTCAAAAGTAGATTTCTGGAAAGTCAGTCAGATACAAAGGCAATCCTTGGGGAAAAAGACAGTTGGTAAGTCTTAGTTCTCCAGTGCTGCACTGAACAGGGCGACACGGCCCTGTCCTCTTTGGTGTTAATTCCTGACTAACCTGAGTCTCACCACGCTCCACAACAGGGCATTTCTAGTCTGGAGCACACGGTGATGCTCATTAGCTACTCTGCCAAAAGAAATACACAATAGCTCTCTCGGCCTAGCTGTTAAAAGTTCTGTAAAAGTAAAACCCAGAAATCTGCCAATTAATGCTCTAGCTGGGAAATATCAGCACGAATGACCTTGGCCCCGATGCCAAGCAGGGATTGAGCTAGGCAAAGGAAAGCCTGCTGTTTTAAAGCTCCTCTGGTCATTAGTGCCCCGCCAGGGGGCAGTGCGGGTGTGGACCAAACATCTCCATAGTAACCCAAAGGTCTACTGGAAGAGTTTATCACTGAATATGAAAACTCTCCTTTTTTTTCCCCTTGGTCTCAGTTCTTGCTACCTAGTATTTTTCACAAAATAGGTACTTGGTCAGTGGTGACAGATTGAAGAACGTTCAATTTGTATTTTGGTCTTGGTTACTTCTTAATATGACAAGTAGCAGGCTTTCCTTGTCAATCTCTCAATTTTATTTCCATGGATCTGCATTTTGCCTCTTCAATGTCTATTGTTGCGAACACAAGCAAAGATGAAGTCGTCATAGTAATAATAATAATGATGCCTTGCACACAAATAGTGCTTTGCAATTTTGAAAGTTCCTTCATGTATATCCCAGAGGATGCTAAAAAGAGGAAATTACATGTAGCAGAGAGGCAGAAAGCACAGTGGGGGCAGGGGCAAGACACAGGCATTGATAGCAGTATTGTGACCTTTAAGGTTCAGGGAACATATGCAATGTCTGATCAGAAATAATTGGTCAAAGGGAGCCAAGACGGATGGCTAAAGTGTGAAAAATGGAAAATGCAGTTTTCATGTGAAATAAAACTGAGATTCAGTGCTTAAGGTTACCAAGTTCCAAGCTTTGTTTTCTTGACCCATCCCCATCAAATGCTCTTTCAATTACTCAAAGCATCTCCATGTTACAGAATGCAAGTATTCTGTGGGGTTAAACGCACAAAGCCATTATCCTTCTCTGAAATTTTTTTATCTGAAAACTCCACTTGTCAATGACATTCTCAGCGTTGTCTCAATTAGAAAATATTCCAGAAGAAATGTCTCTACCCTGATTCAATCAATGACTTTCCCCATCAGAGTCAACACTATCACCAAGGTGTCTGGAATCTTTTCTATCCACAAAGCACACTCTGGGTATAGCTGGAAACCAAATATTTAGTGTTTCCTTTACGTTCCTACAGTCATTCATTAGTCAAGGAAACTTCCGAAAAGGTAGTAGAGAAATGGTGAGTTTATTGCACTTTTCTCCCTAGAACTCACAAGAAAAGAGGAAAAAAATTGGGAAGAAATCTGGATCTTTGCTGAAATTAGAAAATGTGTGACAACTTCAAACCATAAAGTATGGACCAAATCAACTGGGGATACTGAAATGAAAACATCTTTCCAGACCTAAAAGAGAGCACAGAATTCCCTGGACATAACTACGGGGGTTTTAAGAGGGCCAAAAGACAAGCTGTTGCTTGAAACAATGAAGATTAAGGGTGTGAGCAGGCCATGAGAGAGCTGGTGAGTAATGTGTGTGGGGCCAGGTTCCATATTGCAGAGTGGCAGATGGGAACAAAGTAGGGAAGAGAATGTGTGCTTCTGCCATTCCTATGACCTGGTTTCCAGGCCTGGAGAAACCACTGAAGGTGAGGTGGAGTCGAAGAGTGAGCAGTAACCTGCTTTGTAGCCACTGATCAGAGTTCTCCAAGTAGAGGACAAACACACATTAAATCACTAAGCAAAAGACCTATGACTATAGGATTCACTGAGAGTTTCACCAACCTCTCACTTGGGCCAGCTGCTTATTACTTTTATTGGGGGAGGACATCAGAGGCTGAGCATTGGTGGGTTGCTAGGGCTAAAGGCACTGCTGATTTAGTGAGAGTTAGTTCTCAGCCAGCTTCTCAGATGTGAAGCTGCCTGCTGTTTCTTCCCCTTTCATTCTCCTCCACTTTCACTCACTCACTCACACACACACACACACACACACACACACACACACACACAGCCCCCTCTCCATTCTCAAGAATTACGAATGTACCTAACAACAAAGAAATAGATGAGAAACGTAGCTCAGGAAAAATTATTCAGAAAAAAGTATAGAAAAAGAGCAACAGGGGCAGTCTTCACCAAGGGGCTTCTGCAAGCCTTGACTTCTACCAACATGGAGAACAAAACACAAGCGCAATATTCACAGCACCGCAGATACGCAATAAACCTGGAATGAATACACGAATAAAGGATAAAAAGTTATATGAAGAGCAGTCTTTTTCTGGTCTGACATTTCAGAGTTGACCTTTTTTTTCCCATGAGAAGAATGCATAAGCTTCACACAAAATTATACAAAGAAAAACACACACACACACATGGGTGGATGTATAGATACACCTATAACCAGAGAATAAGAAAAGATACTGAGGAAATATTTACTAATGGTCAATGGCAGAAATGAACTAAAACCACCTTCCCTAAGTGAAATTCAGTATTAACTGAAAAAAGTGTTGTTGATTTTCCTGTTGATTTGCTATATACGTGGTTAAAACTTTTGTCTGCCCAGTTCCTATTCCTAAATGACAAAACTATTTATCCATATTTGATGTAAAACAATAAGGAAAACTAGACAATTATAAGGACTTAAAATCATAATCAAAACAAATTTAATCATTAGTTCCTCAACTAATTTCTTGAACTCTGGAAACTATTCGGAAGCTGTGATGATGAAGAAAAAGACATTTCTTCAACATGTTTTGGTCTCTAGCACATGATTTCAAGTCATTAGTTCTTTAGTTCTTGAAGGACCCAAAGTGTTTTCTGGGGCTTTACTGAGAAATTGCAATTGGAATGAATATAAATTCTGACATGAAACTAGGACTTATTGTTAGTTTGTTTGATAAACATCATAAGTAGAGGTAGCACATGGAAGGCAGATACCAAGGGATGTTTAGATTAAGAATTTTAAGCACAGATTGAATTCTTTCCAGTTTGCTTGTTTGAAAAGGCAAAAAAGAAAAAGAAAGTATTCCAAGGATAAGATTAAGCCCAGAGTTTTGATAATACTGTTTATCCTTCCAATCTTCCCCATGGATTAAACACAACGACAACACGTGGCATCTGATGCTGAAAAGCAAGCGGTCACCAAAGGCACTCCCTGTGACAGGCAGATCATAGAGGCAAAGCTAGAACCCAAGTATCTCTGCCAATAAGCGTGTTCAGATTATTGACCAGCATTTCTGCTACCAAAGTGTGCACTTGTTTAAAACTCTAGTTAATCTGACAGCTGAGACTGGTAGAGGTCCAGGGTTGTATCGCACAGAAACTCATTAAACACTAAAGCAACTGCCTCATGTCCCCGAGCTTCTCAGCAGGCTTTAACCGCAGGAATTCTGGAAGCTATTTGGAAGCTGTGACTCTGAAGAAATAGACATAACTTCAACACTTTTCGGTTAGAAGCGCATGATTTAGCTTGGCTGTACTGCTCCTCCGGCCACATACGTCCACCAGCTGTCTCCACAGCTGGAAGTCACAAATCTCGACAGACTCACTGCACTCCTTTACATTGCCATGAACGTTTCATAACCGAGGCTCAAAGCCACCAGTCCATGTCAGTGAGCATTTCTGGTTTTGCTGGATTGGAAAGATGTTATTAAGTGTTTAAAAAACCGTAAGTAACATTTTTCTGAGCCTAAATGTGTTAGCCCCGTTTGTTCACTAATTACCTTTCGACATAGATGTTCTTTCCTGTCCCAAGGGAGTAGAGGCTGCACAGTATGTGGTAGCATGAAATCTGCACGTCGCTCACTGAAACAAAGAAGAGATGTCGTTGCCGCACATCAGTCCCACACGCGGAAAGAGTCCACGAAGAGAAAAAAACGTGTGGGCATCGGTCAAGGGCAACCAAAATCTTTCTTAACCAGTGACAGAGGCTATAGCTAGTCGTTGAATGAGGAGAGAAAACAGAGAGACAAACATCCTCCATCCAGCCATCCCGGTTTCTTTGTGGGGCTTATGATGAGAAGCACATTGCTTCATAGGGAAAGGAATCATTTGACCAATGGGTCTTTCCATAGAAGATTCTTTTTTTCCAACAGAGGGAGACATTTTAGTCAAATTTTATCCAGTGCAGTATTTCCTTCCTTTGGAAGGAAGACTCAGAAAACCTGAAGCTTGAATGAACCTTTTGCTCATTTCCCAAAAGGATGTGTCCAACAGCCTGATCTTCTTCAGAGATAGAGCAAAATTCCTCATGTCTGCCTATTTTTCAAAAGGCAATTTAATTGTATCATGATTTTATCACATTTCCTAGGGGAAGGGCATGTTTCACTTAGGAACTCGTAAAGTTTAATCTGTAGGCTACATGTCTGAGCCATGTCTGGAACTCACACCAAGGATGGGACTGTTTTAGCACAATCAGAACTAATTTCATGTTTTATTTTTCAACTGAGGAACTGCATTGTTTTCATGACACAAAATAATGAGTTTGGATATTACTCCAATCCCTACCCAACAGAAATAACTGATTTTCAGTTGTTCAAAGATATGGAAGACACAGCCTTAGCTGTCAACAACCGGTTAAATTAAATCATGTGCCAACTTTTAAAGCGTGAATGAAACTGAAGCTTGGTGGCAAATCTGTGCACTGAGGGGTTGGACTTGGTGCTAAATGCAAACTAAAATAAAACTGACCCACCCTGGTCTTGTTCTGAAGACTCGGACAATGAAATGTTAGTATCTTTCCTTTGCTCCTGATATCCAATAAATAAATTAAGGCTTCTTACCAAGAAAAATGATACCTGAAAAACCTTGGGAGCACACCTGTACCTCCCTCTGTATTGTTCATATAATCCTTTCAAATTAAGTGAGAATGCAATAGCTGAGAGCTACACTAGTGGGTGGGAAATTATGGTACAGAATAAAAGTGGGAAAAGATTAAATATTGTATACTCAAATTAAGGAATTTCTTCCCCCTCCAAGAGCCTATCACTTCATTTTTTTTTTAATCTAAGAAGAAAAGAGTATGGAATAATTCTCTCTCTACTCTGCCCTCAAGGTCAGCATAAGTGAATGGGTCCCACACCTCTATCCGTGGCCATGTGCCTATAAATCTGCGACAAACAGCAGCATGACTCACAGAGCAGATCCACCCCAAACTGATGCTGAGCAACATGCTCAAAGATGGACGTCAGGATGGGCAGCAGAGCCACCGTGGTATAGTTAATATTCTGTGAAACGCCTTTAATCTGCGTCCTGGAATGGGTAAACTTCCCAAGCTTCAGGTTTTCCGAAGTCTTCTCTAAGTCTTCCGCAGCATTGTCAAAGAATGCTCGCAACCCAGCCTTTACCAGCTCTGAGCCCGACTTCATGACAGTCCTGCAAGCAAACAAAAAACCAGAAGCATCATCTGAACTTTTGGCCAACCCCATCCTTGAGACTGGTGACTTGCAGTGCAACCTGGGCAGACATTTGACACTCCAGTCATCCGACCACGCTGTGTCAGTAGAAATGGAGAGAACGGTTAACATCCAGGAAGAAACCCAGATTACATAATCTCAAAGAGGCTAGCGACCGGACAGAGTACTCAGTTTGAGAGAATTATCACTCAGCTCTTCAGGAGATGTAGGGAACGATTTAGAATGAAACTGATATTGGTGACCTGCTGCCTATAGAAAGCTGTAGCTGGCTAGTTTTCTGTAAATAGCTAACTAAAAGGATGGGGAGGTGAGCTTTTCTTGCAGCTCACTGTAGGTTAAGCAACTTTTTAAAGGACTAGCAAGAAACATGAACCATTCTGATATAGGACCTCTTATAAAGAGAGAGAGCAAGGAAACATGTCAACTGCAGCTTAGCTTTCTGTTAGTTTGTAGGAATGTCCTAGGTTGGACCAGGGGAGAGAAAAGGGACAGCTAGCCCTTTTAAAACAGCTTAATAGACCACTGGAAAAACAACACCGAAATGTGTCCTGTGGGAATGGAGATTATCTATGGGCATTTTGAGGCTTTCCCTCAAAACTATATTATAAAACTTAGAACTGGAACGAAGCCTGCAAGTCATCTATAATTTTCCATATTTCTGTATCTTATTCAGAACATTGTGACAGATTTGCCTCCAGGACAGACGCTTTTTATCTACAGCATTTTCCTGGTAATCATCCAACCCATGGGGACAATAAAAATGAGGAAATACAAGTCAGCACGGCTCGATCCTATCCTGTGAGTATTCACTTCCTAACCTCCTAGTCACAGATTTTGTCAGAAATGATTACTAAGCATACTAACTGCATTTTTAAAAAACTAGACTCTCTCCCAAGGCTTTCTGCATGTTTCTTGGAGTGAATATTCCTCATCCCAATTGCAAGTGATTTCCGTAGGCTGGGATGCCTGGGTCTGACCCTGCAAACTTTGTGCTATCCTACTATCTCCACAACATGTTTCTCTCAAAAACCCTAAAATTCCCTTTAATGGTCCTTAACCTTTTCTTTTTGTAGCCATTCTCCGTTCACCATAGATTTTTACCTTTGGGCCAATCTTTCTGGTTGGTGCCTTTCTTCTGCATTGGGTCTTGGGAGGGGTGGCCAAGTCCCAAATTTGACAAGGGGCCTTCTTAATGAAGGTGTTAAAAAAAAGCTCCCTGTCAGCTCTTTTCACTATAATGTGTCTCTCTTTTTTAATATCATCATTCATGTTAATGTTACCAGAATTTAAGTATTATTTTTAAGACTTCCTCCCAAAGCCCCAGGCCATGGGCTCAAAACCTATCTTTTTCTCTGATCCTTTGAAACGAGATCTCCCTGCATTTACTGCGTCGGCCACTTTGAATTCAGTGTGCTGTCATTCATCAGTCCCCCGGTGCCTGTGGTCTCACCACCCATCTGGCAGCTCTTCCGTTTTTGTGGAGAATCAGGTAGGAAGTGGCACTCTGCCACAGCATATATTCTATTTTCTGAAAGATGAACTTCTCAGTAAGAGGAGACGAGAACTGATCAAATGCTCAGCCCTGAGTGCTCAGTCTATGTCATGACAGCAACTCCATATCATGTGGACTGAGAAACAGAGTGCCAGCTTCTAGGGTCAGACTCATCCTTGCCCCATCTCGTCTTCTCTTCAGTACAGTAATTAGTGAGATGAGAGGGTCAGAGAGGGAGCCCGGAGAAACTACTGGAAAAAATTGGGCAGACTTACCTTGTGTCAAGTGTCTGAGCTAAGATGTGAAGACAGCTCACCATTGTGGAAGAATCACTCCCTGGAATAAAAGATATCACCTGTGACACCACAAACCACTCAGCCTGTCTTTTCAATTCAATCTTCTCCACATGCACAAACCAGAGCCCAGCATAATTAACCACCAACACACAAAGTCCCAGGCCCACGTTCAGGGACACTGCATTAGTCTCTAGCCTGACACAGCCTGGGCTTCATGATGGATGTCAAAGGCAGAGCTTAAAACAGTCATTGGTGTGGAAAATCTGTGCAGTTAAAGGGGTAGAGAGGTCATTTATCATGCTTTGGACCAATTTTCTATGGCAAATTTAGGTGACATCATAGTCCCAAGCTCAGGTTGTCTGAGGGAACCGCAAAAAAAGGCGGAACGCAAGTTCAGTTTAATTACAGGGAGGAGTGCAGACTTTAGCAATACTTCTCTCCACTTACCAAATAGGGAAATCCTGTGTCTAACAAGAGCAGCGAGTTTGCAGAATAGGCTGAAGCAGAAAAGAACGCAATTCAGAAAGTCACAGAGATTCAAGGACTAATGATTTGTGCCCCTGCCCTGTCCCCCATGCTGTAAAACAGAGAACACAGATTGGCACTCTAGGAAGATGCACTATATTCCTTTCATAGAACCCTCTGGACCACGCTCAGGAGAATGTGTGGTGCACACTGTCCCGGTGGAGAACCACGAAAGCACCTTGCAGGCAGCGTCGCCCTTACTGAAAATGATCCCTCCGCAACTACTGCAGTAGTTTTCACTGACCCGGTGCAAACTTTCCTTGCTATGGCGTATCATGTGTTGAGGTGTTCATGTGTATGACATTCAGGAATAAATGAAAATTCTGGAAGGAAGCATTTTTCCATTGTTGCAATGAATTGCAAACCATTTTCTAGACTTCATCTGGGGATGTGAGGCTTTAGCTGTCACGCGGGCAAGAAGTTGGGATTGGAAAACGTTAATGGTTTAGGTACGAGGCGAGAGTGTGTTAAACTAATAACATTGAATTCTGTTATTTACCATCAGTCTCCAGGCCTGACTGGGTTGCTGTCCTAGCTGAATCCTTGGAAACCAGGAAAGCTCCTGTGTGACGCTTTTGTGTTTTCTGACCCTTCTTCATGCTCTCATCCGTATTTTCCACTGTGGAACCCCTTGAAGGTTCGTCTGTATCTCATTATTTTACTTTCCATGGTGCCTAATGAGATCCTTGTACAGCTAGAAAGGAGCCCCGTCCACGTTCCTTAACGTGATGCTGCTGGAGTCCCCCTGGGGCACGATGGCCATCGTGTGACCTGTGTTGCTGATGCTCTTGGGAAGAGATTCCTCAGAACGCTGACATTATTTGACATTGGCATGGGCAGAGAAGACCTTTGCAATCCCTTCAGAAAGCAGCAGGACAGAAAAAGGGAAAACAATAAAAACACCTGTGCAGGCCATGGGGTTCCCTGGTGAGATGGAGCTGAGGTCATTCCCAGCCTCTTGCAGTGTCATGGGGCTCCTTGTCCCACTCAGGGCAGAAGATCCTCTACAGCAGTGGTCCTCAACCTTTTTGGCACCAGGGACTGGTTTCATGGAAAACAATTTTTCCGTGGACCAGGGTAGGGGTAGGAGGGGATGGTTTTGGGATGATTCAAGCACAAGGCATTTATTGTGCACTTTATTTCTGCTATTATTACATTGTGACATATAATGAAATAATTATACAACTCACTATAATGCAGAATCATTGGGAGCCCTGAGCTTGTTGTCCTGCAATTAGATGGTCTCATCTTGGTGATGGGAGACAGTGACACTCAAAGTGTGTTGCTTATGTCCAGTCTACTCCATAATCTCATTTTGGTTGCTGTCACTGTAGAGAACCCTGCTTCACAAAGATAGGATGTTGGAAATGGAAGCAGGCTTTTCAGTGCTTTTGTGGCAGTCTCAGCATAATTCTGCCTTGACTTTAATCCAGAACGTATGGAGATTTGAAGTTGTCTCAAACATACTTTTAAGGCCACCATTATTTGTGATCTCAAGCAGTTGATTCTTTTCCAGCATGGACAAAGTTGATTCACTTGGCTTATTCACAAATGGGTCGTGGATCCATTCCTTCCCAGTTCCGGTGTCTTTTGTGGTTGGCAAGTAATGCTCAAACTCTCCTGAAAGCTGAGATAGCTGATCATGCACTAGCTGGGAGAAAGAAGGCCCTGGCTCAGTCTCTTTCAATCTCTGCTAATATTCAAAACATGTTAAAAATCCCAATGTTCACTCATCACCCCCATAATTCCAGTTTGGCTTTAAATGCGGCCACTTTATCTGCCAACTTGAACACAGCAGTCATTCTTCCCTGAAGTGACAGATTGAATTCGTTGAGCAGGTTGAATATGTCACACAAGTAAGCAAGTTTTGAGACCCATTCTGTGTCACTGAAATGTGCTGTCAGTGGTGACTGTTTTTCTAAAAGAAATCTCTGGAGCAGCTCTTGTAACTCAAAATCTCTGGCCAGTGATTCACCTTTAGAAAGCCACCTCACTTCTGTGTGTAAGAGAAGATATGTGTGTTCTGCATCTGTGTTCTCACAGAGCTGCACAAACAGACATGAGTTAAGGGCACATACTTTAATGTGGTTGATAATTTTAATCACATCCTGCAAAATGTTGTTTAGTTCAAGTGATATTTTCTGGGTAGCCAGCATTTCTCTATGGATGACACAGTGTGTAGACTCGCATTCAGAAGCGACCTCTTTGACCCAAGTAGTGAAAACAGAAGCCATCCAGTCATGGTAGCTGCTCCGTCCATGCATATACCGACACAAAATGACCAATTAAGTTTTCCTGATAAGTAATCAAAAACTTTAATGTTCTGCAGTTGTGGTGTTGGTTGGCCAAAAAAAAAAAAAAAAAAAAAAAAAGTGCACATAACTTATCCTCATGCACGTCCTCCTAAAAAATATATCGCACAAAAACAAGCATTGTTGCCTTGTTGTCAACATCGGTAGAGTTGTCAACCTGGATGCGTATCACAGTGACTCATCTCTCCTAGCAACTGTGTCTCAATATCCTCTCCTATTTCATCAGTTTGTCCAGTTATGGTGCTATCTGAAAGAGGAACATGTGCCACCTTTTGAACTGCAGCCTCTCCTAAAAGTTCAGGGCAAATGTCCTTAGCAGCAGGCAGATCAGCTCTTCACCAACCGTAAAGGGCTCCTTAGCTTTAGCAATGTGGTAGCCACTGTGAATGATGCTCTCAGTGCAGACACATTTGATGAAGTGCCTTCAGTAATTGCTTCTGTTCTTCATGTTCATGTTTTTTTCTTTTGAAAACTTCAAAGGCTTGTCTTTCAATGCAGGGCACTTGGCCTCCATGTGGTGAAGCAGTTTTGAAGGTTTCATGGCTTCATTGGATAGCTGATTGCCACATGTTACACAAAGTGGACTTGGAGAATGTGAATCACCTATTGCATGAACGCGTAATTTAAGTAGGACTCTTGGTATTTTCTTTTAAATGCAGCTTTCGTTTTGTTGGCAGTCTGAGAGTCTTCTGCTGTCTCCCCATTGGGCTTTTCCCCCTTTGCAAAGAAGCTCCCCAGCGACGTTTATTTTTTACTCATTTTTGCTAGGATTAGCTTGTAGACTTATCAAAACTGTGACGAGACAAGTGTGCATTGTGGGAAAGAGTCGTGGATGGAAGTGGTAAATAAAATAATGATTGGGCAACATGTGGACTAAAATAAGTGTTGGATTCTGACTTAAACCTGCCACTAGATGCAGCTTTACAATTGAAGTAAGATGCTCACTTGCCACTATAAAGTCTGCCACCAGATGTAGCTTAATTGTCACTTGCCACTCACTGATAGGGTTTTGATATGAGTTGCAAGCAACTGATTTATTATGATCTCTGTGCAGTCAAACCTTCCTGCTAATGATAATCTGTATTTGCAGCCACTCCCCAGCGCTAGCATCACTGTCTTGGCTCTGCCTCAGGTCATCAGGCATTAGATTCTCATAAGAAGCCACAACCTGGATCCCTCGCATGCAGAGTTCACAGTAGGGTTTGTGCTCCTGTGAGAATCTAATGCTGCTGCTGATCTGACAGGAAGTAGAGCTCCGGCAGTGATTCGAGTGATGGGGAACAGCTGTAAATACAGATGAAGCTTCCCTTGCTTGCCCGCTGTTCAGCACCTGCTGTGCAGCCTGGTTCCTAACAGGCCACGGATGGGTACCGGTCTGCGGCCTGGGGGTTGGGGACCACAGCTCAACAGGACAACTCAAATGGAGAAGGAATACATCCTGAGTGTTGGAGGGGATGGAAACTTTCTCACCTTTAAATGGTCTTCAGTGAATGCCCTGGGTCTTTCTGGGTTGTCTACTGGAAAATCACAACCAAAGTTCCCTGTGACTGGTTATTTGTTCTTGCAGTGGAAATAAGTCAGAACCTCCTGACCTTAAGAGAATTCACAATAAGGTGATGGAAATCTGGCAGCCAGCCAGGGCAAAATTGAGTATCAATTGCTTCTTCTTTTTCTGTTCTCATGGTGTTTGTTTTTTCAGAGATGTGTATGTGATGCAAACTCAGGGTGTTGGGGGAAGAGGGACAACCCCTGGGGAACGTGGGCTCTGTGGCTTTGCCTACGATTAGTTGGTCATCTTAGTGCAGCCCCTGAACCGCTCTGTGTGTTAGCTTTCTCACTATAAATAGAGAGTAATCAATCATATGACTCTCTTAGTTTTCAAAATCAGGGCTGGATATACTCAGAAATTTCTGGCAAAAATGCTTCTAAGTGGACACACATTCTATATAAAAACAAAATAATATTTTTCTACCTAAAGGAGATAGCTGGGTTGTTTGATCCTAATACTAACAGGGCTCTCCTCACTATCAGAAGTGCTTTCTCAGGTATGTCAGGGCTAGGACCTGAAATTTCCAAAGGCTCCTGCTTGTCCCCTATGGAACCCATGGTTTAAGTGAAAGCATTGTCCTTAGCCCAGAGTCATAAGGGGCCAGCGTCCCCTGGCACCTCTCCTCCATCTCAGAATGCAAAGGCAATAAATTAAAGGGCCCCCAAGGAGAGTGTGGGACCCGCGGGTGGGCAGCATCAGACACAGAAGAGGGGGAACAACAGCGAAGGAGGCCAACGAGAGGGGCCTGGAGACCTGAACACACCCAGTGCAAACACAAACCGCTTCTGGGGGAGGGCGGCAAGCACACTGATGATCTGAAAGCTATTTGCAAGGCTGATCAGTTCTAGGTTATATTCCAGCTGCGACAAATGGTGCCTGGTTGAACAAATGTTACATTTCCATGAATTGATAATCTAAGAAAAATAGATGAAGAAGACAGGCACATCTGCCCTCTGTTGGATTATCTGAATATCTCACTTTGCCCATCGTTTCCCGAGTTGCCAACAAACTATGCTGGTGCATCCTGACAATGTTCAGGTGATCTCGATCAGTACCTGATTCTAAGCTATCTCATTTTGATAGCATGAAGCTTTTCCCATCTTTAGTGAAAAAAGTAATTACAAACAGCATTTGATGTGGATAGAGGGGCCTGGGCTTTCACTCTTGGCCTAACTTAAGACCTGGGTCACTCTGGGCACTGGGGTGAACCTGACTGAACCTCAGTTTCCTCATCTGCAAAATGGAGATCAACGATACACAGTTCTTAGAATTTGAAATGATGCGATGCTTTGCAATGATACCTTCACAAATGGGCAATAAGTCTCACGTATGAAAAACTGAGCTCACTGCCTAGCCATGCTGTTTAATAAATTTTAGCTGAATCCTAAAGTTGAATATCTTCTCAAAGATGGTGATATTTAATGGCTGGGCCCTTAACAGTATGATGTACACTGTTCACTGCCAATAGACGCTTGGGAAAGAGTTGATAGCCTACTAACACTAGAGTCCTCAACTCTTTGCTATTTAGAAGTCTAACCCATTCCTTGTCCTTCATTAATCAAATACAGAGAACCCAAGGCATGGTGGGATCATCCTGTAGCCTGATCAGGAAGCATCCCTCTGTTCTCGTCCCTGTTAAGGTATCTGCACGTTACGCCTACTGGAATGATTAGGGAGGGTGGTGCTTCTGATGAAAAAATATTTCCCCACTGGGAATTTAAATTGAGTTATGTTGTTCTAGATTTTAAAATTTCAGATCATCCACAATAAGATCCGATTCTTTGAAAAAATTGTAAGTTTGTTCTCAGTGTGTGTGTTTGCATTTCCCAAGCTTCATGACGATCTTCCTCCTTTTCTAAATGGTGTTTCAGGATGGATGTTGACTTGAGTATACAGACCTTTCCCAAGCCCCACTGACACTCCCAAACACTACCCTTCTCTTAGTTGCTAGAATAATACAGACAGGTATGGAAATCATTTCTTTCAAAACCAAGATGATAACCAACTCCCCTGAGCTACCAATCATCAGGCTCTGCTTCATTTCTCCAAAAGAGTCACCATTTAAGTCCCCAGGAACCTGGCGTTTTAAATAAATCACATCAGCACCACGACCTTTTCTTTCTCTTGCAGACTCACCTGGCCACCATTTCTTTCTCCTTATGGGAGGCATACCCGCTGCTGCTAAGGGGCTTCAGAGGGGACGACAGGAAGTAGAGGCGGTGATTGGTGAAGTATTGGTCAACCAGTGGGAGGAGGACCTGGAAAATCCAGCATAAATAAACTTCTGGAAAGCTAGCCAAAGCCCTTCCTTTGGTTCATTTTATAAAGTTTAGTTTCAGTGAGCAAAAAGCCTGTGAACACTGAACCTGGAATTTTCAGGAAATTGTACCCAGTTTCTATCACATTTTCTTCTTCCATGTCTCAAACCAGAGGCCTTGGGGCAATGTGAAAGGAGAGGGCCATCAACTAAGGGACCAAAGAAATGTGCATGCAGCCCTGGGTCAGCATCTGCAGGGGAGCCCTGTGGGACACCTGCACTCAGAAGTGTCTTCTTGAGCGTTGCATCCAACAGGTACACTTGAGGCATGGCCTAGCAACATCAGCCTCAAGTGTTCTGTCTCTGCTTCTCAGAGCAAGGCTACTCAAGGCCTTCTATGTCTTTAGTCCTCTGAGTAGGGCTGTGTGGAAGAGACTGCTCACTGGCACCCACATTCATTTTTCCCTTCTTTTTAGCAATAGAATCCCCTGTGTTTTAACTGGGTAGAGGATCACCCAGCTAGAGAATGCATTACTCAGTCTCCCTTGCAGACAGATGAAGCTATAAGAAAATGACTAAGTTCTAGCCACTGGGATAGAACTTTTAAAAAGCAGTAGCTTCCCCCACTCAACCCTCCTTCTTCTTTTCCCCTTTCCCACAGATGCAGTGCAGGTGAGCCTGCCTGGACCACTCTGACATGGACCACAGCTCTGGAGATAGTGGAGCAGCAAGGGAGGAAGAACCAGGGTCCCTGGGGGATGGTGTAGGGATGAGCAGACTCGGACCACCCACCTGCCTCAGGACTGTCCCACACAGAGAAATATGCATCCAACTCACAGAAGCTATCAGAGTTTTAGGTATCTCTGTTGGATCCGCTACCCTGCGCGCTAAATAGTGGAGATCCTAAGAAGAGAACACTTCGATTAAGTGTAGAAAGCCACTTACTTTGGCAAAGAATTTGATCTCCTGGTCATGGGGAGACTTTTCAGTTTTCCCACTGCTGACAATGGCTTCTACAAAGACACAGGTAATACAAAGTTGGGCAGAGTTAAAAAACAAAAAAACAATCAAAGCATTTTAGAAACAGAGCAGCTTTTCTAAAGGCCATAAAAAGGCTATTTGATTTCACAAAATCACTTATATTTTACAAAGTACTTTACAATTGTGCTGATTAGTTATTTCTTATATCAAATTCTCTAAGCTCTTTCACTACCCTTTTCTCTACTTTAGCAATGAGAAAGCAGCTTCAGAGAGGTTGAGTCATACATCTATAGTCACAAAGCAAAACAATGGGAAAGTTAAACTCGGATGTGTTCTATGAAAAAAATGACAAAAGGTTCAATTCAATCCAGTAGGGAAGCTAAGGACCAAATTGATTTTTTTGAAGGGGGTGGAAATATCAGCCACTCCTTTCCCTCCAAAATCATATGTCTAAATGAATCTTGAACAGTTATAGTATGAAAGGATCCTTCGTTGATAAAGGAATATCAAATTCTTTTGTGATATTTCACAATGACACTTACCCAAATGGGCAATAAACTCCTGAGCAGAATCAACATATTTCAAGATCTTCTTCAAAAACTTATAGGCAAATCTCTTTTCCATGGAGGAGGCATCCAGCTCCATATCCTTCACACCTCTAGGTTGGAAACGGGCAAACCCCAGGAAGTAACAGAGATAACCACGTGACTTTGGTGCATCACCAATGCTACCAGTGTTGAATTTAATTTCCAAATCTTAATGGTTATTCTGGCTTAGTGACATGACTGATTTCCCCCTGCACTAGGAACCTGCCTGTGTAAGTGAGTAATGCCTGTTCTATGATAATTTCTGAAAAGATTTTTCAGAAAGACCTTACACAACAAGTATTGAGCTGGGGATAAGTCAGAGGAGAAAACAAAAATCCCTGCTCTTATGGAAGGAATGTACATACTGGCTACAGTAAACAAATATGAACAAAATATAAATTAGATGGAATGCTAGAATTCAATACATTTCATGAAAAAAAAAGAGAAAAATTAAAGCAGAATGAAAAGGTGCAGGAGTGGAGGAATGAGGGTTTGCAGACTTTAATGTTAAATAGGATAGTCAGGGTTAGTCTTACTGCGAGACTGACGTTGGAGTAAAGGCTTGAAGGAGGTGAGCCATATAGACTTCTGGGGAAGGAGCTTTGCAGGCACAGGAGCAGGTAGTGCAAAGATCCTGGGGCAGGAGCATGCATGCTGAGTTGCAGGAATATGGCAGAGAGGCCAATGTGGATAGAATGGAAATGTGGTCAGAAGGGTGTGTGGGGGGAAGTGAAACAAATCTTTTCGGGCCCTGCGGCCCACCCTTAGAAGTTTGCTTTTGCTCTGAGTGAGATGGGAAGCTATTGGAAGTTTTGAATAGAGGAGTGACATGATAAGACTTACATTATAACAGAATTTCCCTGGTTGCTAAATTTAAAATGGACCATGGATGGCAGGGCAAGGGTAGAAGCAGGGAGCCCAGGTAGGAAGCTATCTCAGCAAGGATGGTGATAGCATGAAGGGGGTGAGATGTAGACAGATTCTGGATATATTTTAAAGGTCGAACCACCAGGATTTCCTGAAGGATTGGATGTGGGTTGGGAGAAAAAGAGGAGTCAAAGTTTTTGACTTGAGCAATTGGAAGAAAGGTTTGCCATTGAATGATGAGGAAGCTGAAGACAGAGCAGGTCTGAGGCAGGGGTAGGGGGAAGCTAGGAGTTGTCCTTGGTGCAGGGACCTCGCCTGATCATCTGCACATCCAAGTGCCTGCCACAGGGTCCTGCACATGGTAAATTACTACTCAGATATGTTTGCTGAATTCAATTATCTTTCTCCTTGATTCTCCTATTTCCTTGACTTCCTTTTTAGTTATAGAAAAAGGGAGTTTTTCATTGCTGTGAGCAAGTTATTTATCAGCAAATCACACTACACATTCATCTTGGTGTTAAGAACAGGATTAAAATGATGGGAGTCTTTCTCGAATGCTTCCCCGGAGGCTGTCTCCTGCTGTCTGACCTTTTCTGTTCGACAATACGGCAAATAAGTCTTGTTATTTTTTCTTATGAGATACAATAGAAATATTTGTATAGATTTTTATTTATTTTTATTTTTGCCATTCAATGGCAAAAATTCTGCAGGAAACTAAAAGAAAAAAACCCAGCAGCTTGCTCAGCAAACATTGCTTTTAGGAGGAATGGCTGTAGCAGAATAGAAATGAACACTAGCTTGTTTTTCATGCTACAAAGGACCCAAGTAAGCATGATCCTATACAGCACAGCCCACCACTGACATTTGACCAGAGAGAAAACAGATTCGACCTTTAAGACTTAAGCAGCCAAGACTATCCTATATAAAACGTTCATCTAGATAATTTTGACTTATATAATTTTGAGATAAAACATCTTAGGAAATCACAATGTGTTCAGTCTCTCCAGGACAGGTGCATCTTCATAAGAATCAATTCCCTTTGTTCAAAGCCTGTTTATGTCAGTTATGCCTGTTATTGGTATTATTCAATTTAATAAAATATTATATAAAACAAGAACATAAGGGTGGGAAGAGAACTGTTTATTCTAACAAAACAAAGTTGCATATTTTGCAAAGACATGCAATTGCAAGCTTCCAGATATATAGTTTTTGAATTAGGTATGAGTGAGACAACTGTAAAAGATAGGGAAGGAAATTAAAAATATCTAGAATACTGCATTTATATTGTTTTCATGTGCTTCAAATTCTCATTGTTCTTTAAAGAAGCACAAATTTCAAAGCTTTGAGGATGTATTATGGATGTCGTTTATAACTCCAATCGCTAGAACAAAGAAAGGGCTTTGGCCTGTAGCATAAGATTTGCGAATGAATGCATGTTTATACATTTTAGGTTAAAGTTAAATGTTTAAGATATGCTAGTACAATTTGTCATAATTCTTTGCTGTAAGTGATCTTTAAAAATGGATACCTACCCTTCTTGTTTATGTCAGAAAAGGCTTCATGGTCCAAAATAAAAAAAAAAGTTCTCATTTCCAAAGACTCCACTGCTGTCCTTACTTTGCTGGGTTTTGTAGGCAGGTGATTAAGACCTGGAGGGTCAGAGACCATACCCACACCCCAGCCTCACTGACATCACGCGGAAGATGACTTACCTAGAAACTGTAACGCCATTCACTTGGAGGAATTTAAACAGGTCCTGTGCCTTCTCTCGGTCCCTGAACTTTTCCTTGGCAGTCAAGGTGTCATATGGCACCAGAAGAGGGTGACTGCCACCACCTGGGTCAGTAAGGTGAGAGAGGACAACATATGTGGTTCTTCCTTTGAGCTTCTGGGACAACATGCCCACTCCCAGCTCAGCTTCTCTGGGGTATGCTGGGAACTAGGCTCACCTTTGCTCTCCAGTTCCAGCTTTTTCTTCTTGGCCCAGATATTATGATAGTTCTCAGCCACGACCTCCACCATGCCCTGTGTCCCACCAAGGAGACACAAGTCAGAGAGAAAGCAAGCAAGAAAAACCCCTTCCTACGTGACAGGCTATTTCTGGCAGTCTCGGGAACAGCACACCACGGAGGGCCTCCCATCATTCATTAGTCTGTGCTTATGTACCTCATTAGTTTTATATCTTCTCATACACACGGAAAACAATTTCCAATTCTGTCCTTCCCTTGTAACTTATTATCCTGGCAGTTGGATGCCTGCGTGAAAAACACCCATTTCCAGTTAAAACTGCATGGTGGCACTCATGATCTGTCACCGGAGTTCAGTATCACACTCCTGACCTGAGCAGGGAGTTAGAAGTGTGGGGCATGCAAAGTCTAGAACTCCTGAAGGCCTTTGGCTTAAACTAAAAATAATCACATCTTGGAGGAAACTGCCGTAAAGATTTCTCAAATAGAATCAGTCTTTGTAAGCCAGGCTCATAAAACAGTGACTTAGAATGAAGGAGGCACCTTGGAAAGAAACTTTCTCTAAGGTCCAAGGGGTTGATCTGACGGACTGTCAGAGGGGTGAGTGCCCTGGGCTGGGGCAGGCCACAGCCACCAATGTGTGCAGGAGGGGAGCAACGGGAGGAAGCAGCTTAGGGCATTTAGCTCCATCCTCTTGTTTACGTCCCCATATCCTGCAACAATTGCTTGTCTGCACCATCACGGGGAACTTGAGCAAATCCACTATGGGATATGTGGGCTGCCCTTTTGGTTTGTGGGACTTACAAGGACCAGGCAAGCATCTCCACCCAGGGGGCAGGTTTCACAGATTTCCTAGCTGTTTATGTATTTTTGTGTTTTGATACAGCACAGTCGGTCCTCCTCCTCCGTGGGTTCTGCACCCATGGATTCAGCCAACTGTGGACTGAATATATTAAGAGGAAAATTGCATCTGCACTGAACATGTATAGACTAATTTTTTTTGTCATTAGTCCCTAAACAACATAGCATAAAACAATTATTTACATAGCATTTACATTGTATTAGGAATTATAAGTAAGCTAGAGATGATTTAATCTCTAGAGAATGTGTGTAGGTTATACGCAAATACTGCGCCATTTTATATCAGGGACTTGAGCATCCCTGGATTTTGGTATCTGCAGGAGGTCCTAGAACCTATCCCCGTGGATACAGAGGGATGACTATATTGTGCTGGCTGCTCTTCCTTTAACTAGCCATTGCCATTACAATGTTCTTGGAACAAGTGCAAAGCTACCGCATTTTGGGTGACTGGCTAATTCTGCTGGGACTTTCCCTGTGGCCTCTGCACAATGTCTGCAATTTTGCTATTTTAGTGGTGGTCTGTTCTAGGCATTCTTTTTATTTTTTTTCCCTTTAACTCTTGTAATATGTCCTGCACTGGAGGGGTTTGAGAGAGCAAGTCATGCTGTTCTGAAAGTGTCGACACTGACCTGGAGCTCTCTGGAGAGCACAACGTTTGAGAGGTCGAGGGGAGCAGGGCTGTAGCTGTTGCCCTAGGAAAGCAAAGGCAGAGTCACTGGGTTTGCCATTCTTTTCCTCTTTCTTATCAGCGACCCCACCTTCAGCAGTCAAAGATGTGTCCTGAAAAATCCCCAGGGTTCATCTCAGGTGGCCCCACCTATGATGCCCCAGGGAGACCTGTCCCAGATTCTGCAGCAGCCTCTGGGTGTGGTGTCGTACCTGGCTGGCCTGGGACACACTTCGAAGCTTTTCATTTTCCCGCTGTTGAACCAAAGCTTCCCCCTCTTTGGTCCTCTCCACAGTCCAGCCCACAGCCAGCATGGTTTTCAGGGACTCCCTGGCAGGCCAGCGATAAATTTCCTTCTCCTGGAAGAGAATGTGAGCAGGAGAACTTTGTAGAACACACCCAGCATTCTGACTAGTACTCCTCCCCATGGAAGGGTCACACAGCGGACAGGGGTGCTAGTTAGCTCTAGCTTTCTTTCACTAGGTCAAAAGACCCTTTGAAGCATCTCACCTTAAACACGCAGTCTGTCTGATGTTTTTAAGTATAAGACACTATGGACTCCTGCCCTCAGAGGAAATGTGCCAGACATTATTAATGACATTATCTGCATTTTGTGGAGAAAGAAGAACGAGAACAGGAGAGGGATTCCTCATGTTCTTATAGCTGTTGAAGATGGGATATTATCAAAATGCATCTGCACAAAGCTCTTCTTAAAGCTTGGGAAACAGAATTTCTTAGAATTCTCTTTTGATCTATGCACACTTTCATAGGTGGTCAATATGTATACAAAGATAGACGTACCATTCTTTACATGTGATGCTAGGCCTAGAGTTTACAAAGAACTCCTACTGATCACAAAGTAAGAATTCAGACTTGAGTTGAACCACATTTATTAATTAAAAAAAAAAAAAAAGCAACAGACTTGTTCACATTTCCTTGGGGACACATTTCTCTACTCCCTGCATCTTCCGTGTGTTGGAAATCAATTCTGTCTGAATTTTCTCCAGCAATTCATTGTCCCTTCTCCCCATGCCCAGCAGCCCCCAATAATCAAACAAAACCCCTCCCTTTAGTTCAGTTGCAAGAGAACTACAAATGCATTTTGGCCCAGACCACAAGAGCTGAACAGAGCTGCTTTCTCCAGTGGGCTCTCAGAGACAAAGAACAGCATGTGGTCCTGGGGCTGTTGCCCACTGGCAAGCTAATGAGTACTAGAATGTCTCCAAGGAACTTGAGAGTAAATGTGCTCTGAACTCCTCTGAGCATCAGATATAATTCCCAAGAAAGGAAACAGCGTGTCATGTTATCAGACGCCCTGTTCTTACCTTTTCCGTTAATGTCTTGAAAGGCCGTATCAGTGGGTGGGTCCTCACGTTCTCATCCAGGGAAATCCCATACTTCCACCCGCTCTGAGTCTGTAGGAATATTTTCAGGTTAAATATCCTTGGCACTCACAGAGCCCTGATATGTGACCCAAATCCCTGTTTCTATTTTCATTGAACAAATGGAACAATGCGTAGTGACAGAGCTTGGAAATTGCCCTCAGAAACGTCTAATTGAGCCTCTCAGGCTGGCAGGCTCTCTGCCCCCTGCATCCTGAACTCCGTTCTCCACTCCTTCTTGTGTCAGCTGCTGTCCTCACCACTTTCTCGCTTGCGTTTCAGGCCAACTTAAAACAGAAAGATATTTCAAGAGGCCCCGAGAACAGTGCTTCTCAGGTCAGTGGTCACACTCACAGGAAGAACAGAGGCAAGGCTCAAAGGGCTGGACCTACTGCCCATGCGGAGGGGCCGACTGGCCCACCCCTCGCCTGCCAACCTGAGAGCAAAGCTGCAGTATTTCGTGCTTTGTAGGGTGATGGAAGTTTAGGAACTTTAGCAGTCACTTAATCAATATTGGGTGAAAGTCTTCTGTGGTATGTGCCAGATGCTGTCCCAGGCACCGTGGACACAGAGATAAAAGCGAGAGCCTGAGTCCCACAACCCTGCAGCCCAAAGACTCCTGGGTTTCTGTCCTCTTGTTACATGTATGTATTTCCTAAGTTTTTGTCCCTCTTCACTCCCTGGGTGGTGAAGCCAGCAATGTGGGATTCCTCCCGGACACCACTGCTCTACACCCTTCACAGCACTTGTCTGTCTGTCTGTCGTCTCTTGCTTCCCTGCCAGTATGTTAGCGCGGGGCAGCATCAGCGCCCACTGGGATTGCCGCCAGAGCTCCCTGCGTGGGCTCCCTGCCTCCAGCTGTGCCTCTTCTCCATGGACTCATTTTCTACACTACTGTCAGGGGTTCAAAACTCACCCTGATCAGGGCGCTCTGCTGCTTCGAAATTTTCTGCCTGCCCGCTGCCATCCTGGTAAAACCCAAACGCTTTCACACGACCTCCGAACCTCGCAAGGCGATCCTGTGGACCTCTCCAGACTCCTCCTTTGCCCCCACCCTCCTCCACGTCCTAGCTATCCTGAACCATGGTTCCCTAAAGCCACCAAACTCTCTCCTGCCTCCCTGTGTCCACCCTGCTGCTCCCGAGGCCTGCAGTACGCTCACCTGCCTGTGATGAGTGCCCCTGGTCATCCGTTAGCATGTGCTGTAGATGTCACCAGCTCTACGAGGGGTTCCCGGACCCCCAACACTGGATTTGGGACTCCTGTGTGTTCTAGCCCTATGCCTGTGCCCATTACAGCTCTGAATAACCTGTCCCACAATGGCCGGTTCATTTTGTTTCTCCCAAGACGGCGAGGGTTTTGAGGGCCAGGAAAACACTACTTTTCTTGTTAGATAATCAGTGCCCCCTGGCAATGGTGAGCAAACATGTATCTTTGCCCTTACGGAACTTACAGTCTAGGGGCAGAAAGAGATATTCATCAAATAACCACACTAGGAAATGTACAATTGGTAACCAGAATAAATGTATACATGTGTATCTGTCCTAAATACAAATATATAAAAATGCTGTGAAAGTACTTTAAAGAACGTGGTGCTACAGTGGAGAAATCTGGGAAAGCTCCATCCCGGGAATCACACCTGCCTTGATGTTTGCAGGATGAGTTGGTGAATGCCTTGTGCACCTGTGTGGGTGTGGGTGGGTATCTGGCTCCGACGGAGGAGGGTTTCAGGCACATGCAGCGTGTGTGGGTGATGCAGAGAGGGTGGCTGGAGGGCGGGGGTGGGGGAAGAGAGGAGGCTAGAGATGGTAGCAGAGCTCAGGCTAGGTACTGGGCACCATTCAGAATACTGAATATTGACCTTTCTATTCTGGATAGTTAGATGCTGTTAAAAGATTTTAACAAGGAGAAGGGGCTGGGCAGGAGGAGCAGTGGTAGAATATGACCAAATCTGCATAGTGAAACTCTCACTTGCTTGCAGTGTGGAGAACAGACTGGAGCAAATGCAGGCGAGGAGACCTGTAGGGAGCTTGTCCCCGTTGCCTGGGTGAGAGACGATGGCTGCTTTGACATGGCATAGGGCTAAAGAGAACTTCCCAGATTCAAGAGAGACTCAGGAGGTAAAATCCACATGGTTAAGTGATGGATTGGCCATTGCTATGGAGTCATGGAGATGTCTGTTCTCCCCAATTCATGAGCTGGCCAAATGACCATATGTAAAGAGTTCTTAGAAAACACAGATGCTCTAGAGTCAGCAAACTATGGCCCTTGGGCCAAATCTAGCTCACCACCTGTTTTTTTAATTAATAAAATTTTATTGGAACACAGAACCCTCTTTTGTTTATGTTTTGTCTATGGCTACTTTTGTACTAGAGCAGCAGAGGTGAGTTATTGCAATGAAGACTGTCTGGTCCTCAAAGGCTCAAATGTTTATTATCTGGCCCTTTACAGAAAAGGTTTGCCAACTGCTGCTCTAGAATTATGAGGGATTAGCCCATTCTACAGTCACCATGATTGGCGTTATCATCACTCCCTTACAGGGACTCAGGAGAGGAGAAGAGCTGAGCCCAGATCAACACGGAACCTGAGCCGGTGGTTCCAGGCATCCCCTACCCGAGGGCGCACTGCACAGAGGTGGTTTTCTGTGGCTTTGCTGTGGGGATGGGTCCTGTTACACACCATGGCTGCAGCTGAGTAATGGCCCCAATCCTTAACTGGCTGCCCACAGGAGTCCTAGATGTCTTTGGCACAGTCTTTCTACTTTGCCTGCCAGTATTAAAGGGCTGACACAGCAATTAAACTTACTAAGCAGCCTGACCTCATGTGGTGAGGAATTTTAAACACCAGATGGACAGGCTTATTAATAAGGGAGTGTCTGGAGGTTCTACCACTGTCTACCACAGGAAGATGATTGTGTATCTCCCCTAAAATAAAATTCAGCTTCCTAGAAAAATGCAAGGGTAAGGCTTTCTTCATTTTTCCTTTTCCAATGCTGTATTCAAAGAAAATAAATAAATAAAGCCTCCCATCCCCAGGAACCATTTATGTCCAACACACACAAGTACATGCTTGGGCATAAACTCCAGCAAGTACGATGTTAAGAAAGACGTTAACATTTCCAGAATTGATCATTTCTTGAAAACTACAAAACGGCACCGGCAGCTGCCACTGCCTATTTCTCTGACCTCCACCAACTCTGGGAAATTGCCGCTCAGAAATAACGAATGCTCTTGGCATGGTGAGTCTGTCACTTAGACAAATCAGGCAGATTTCCAGAATTGGACCCTTTAATGTTCTTGGGTGATTTTTTCTCCCTGGTAATTGTCAGTTGGATGATAATCCCTACCTTGTCACAGGCCCATTTATCATGTGAATGCTCAGCGTACTTGGTGACGATGTATTCCAATTTTTCAGGCAAGGAAAAACTGTGAAACAAGGAAAAAAATATTACAACCTCCCAAGCACTTTAGCCAGACATGGCAGAAGACAGTCAGAACTAATGGTCAGAAGATGGATTTGATCAACCAGCTAACCCCAAAGCTGAAGCTACACTCCAGACATAGTGACTTTGCTGAGCAGGAGTGGCACAGCCGGGCTCAGGTCACAGACACACACCCAGGCCTACCCACGGGCTGCTCTGCAGAAGCCTCTGCTGCACAGGTGGCCTCTGCCATCTGCTCTGGGTTCTCCTGGCTCCTGGGTGAGACCTGTCCAGGTTAGGCAGTGAGAATACCTTTAACCAAAACAAGTGGTCTATCACCCTACGGCTCCAACCTGGGAATAGCAGAAATGCGTAGCCAGAGGACCATATGTTACAAAATAGTTGTTGTCTACCTTTTGGGGTCCAGTGGCTCATGGTTAAATACTAGAATTTTGGAAATACAGTAGACAACTGTCATTTCTGTTTGCCCAGCAGCTCTTAGTCCTTCTGTTGGCATCAGCACCTCCATTTCCCTTTGTGTTGCATCACCTTCCTGTGTTGCATGCAGTGTTTTGTGGACTGTCACCAAGGATGGGCCTATGACCAGGCAAATCAGACGCTCTCTCCTTAAGACTGGAATCTTGAGTTGGGAGGGACCAGGGCAGCAAGCTCTTCAAGGTGATTCACCAGATGAGGGCCCCTGAAGATTGACCATTTGGTCACTGTGCCTTGATGCCAGTCCTTCCCTGGGGCCTGTCCTTGCTGAGGACCAGTTAGCCTTTCACTAGGTTTTGAGAGTGACCCCATATTCTTGCAATAAGGTGCTTTTATCCTTAAGTTCACCAGAGGTAGTCTCCATTTCTCACATTCCTTAAAGAACCTTACTGAGGTCAGAGGTACACCTAAAGAAATCAGAACTCTCAAAATAACACAGAACCACTCATCCTTAGCTTGCAATTGCCAGAGTATAATGTTGTCTCATAATGTTTATAAAAGCATCCAAGTTATTACACCAGTTACTTTGTCACCATTCGGTACACTTAGCTGAAGTTTTTACAGGCCAAGTTCTCCAAAGTTAGCACCTTTTCTCTGGCCCCAGCTTGATGGTTTGCCACACTCCTTACTTCTTCCTTACAGCAAGTTCAATCTGTCTCCCGCCATCCCCATAGCACAAGGTTCTGTCCAATGGAATGTGTGCTTAACTATCCCAAAGGTGAATTTTAAATATTATCAAAGCCGACAGCCCCCTGGTGAAGGGTTCAGGCTCTTATTTGAGAACTACTGCCACCAAACACAAGTATAAGAGGCTCATATAGAATTGGTTTTATTTTCCCCGCTCATTCCGAAGCAGTTTTGGAGTTCTTCATTTAAAATGCACCTGGAGATGACTGTATACCCTATGATGCACATTCGTAACTGGGGTAGAATGGCGGACCAAAACTGAGCGATATTTTGCCCAAAGAATAAATACACCTCCCCGGGCTATCAACACCAGTGAGGAATTCTAGAGACTCATGGGGAGAAATCAAAAGGCATAACTGGAGGATTACTCCAAACTTCCAGCATCCTTTGGCATGGCAAAGAGCAGGTTCAGCCTCTAAAATAAGGACCCCACACTGGGTTCTGCCATCACACCCGAGGCTTTGCCAGAGCTCAGCTGAGTGTTATTTATGGAGCTGTTTTGATGTACGATGCTATTAGAGCTATACAGGCCTAATTCGCAAACAGCAAAGATTTTGCCAAAAAACTCATTAATAAATTAATTGCATAATTTGTCAGGGTGGTTCTCTGAATGCCTCAGGCGACATTTATTTATGGAAGCATCCCTCTCTCATAATAAATAAACCAACCCTCCCCTCCCCCAAAAAGCTCAGAATAATACAGTACATAATCAGATACGTATGGATTAACCCTTGTGCCTGATGTGACTTGTAGCGTCAAGGGAAATGACGAACAGTGTTGGCAGGAGAGAAAGAGGGGAAGCTTAAATTTCTTGCTACCTTCTGAAAGAAAACATTGGTTAATGGACAGAATACTAGGACCAGCTTAGAGATAATTGTGCACTCACTTCATGGTGTTGATAGGTTTGGGGTCAAAGTTGCCATCTGCATCCACCGAGATCTGTTTCTCCAATGTGGCTGCAATTCTGGTATCTAAATAATCTGGTGGCAAGGCCCCAGCTATAGCACTGAGACAAGGCAGAGCCATTCGGAAAAGATCTGGGTCATATTTCTGTGAAGGAAAACCAAGACCATGTTAATAGAGAAGAAAACCATGCTGTCAGGTAGAACCATTCACCAATCAGCTGAAAATAAAAATAAAATGCATGTATTTGTCCATGTTAACCAAAATGGGGAATGTACTTTAATATTTTCTGGTGGAAATTGAGGTATCCTTAGAGGATGAAATCACAATCTGTAAAGCCCTCAAGTCACCATTTAAGTTGAAAACTCTTAAACTAAGATTTAAATCAGTATCTCCCAAATAGTTAACTTTAGGCTATCTAAAAGTTAAGTGGCTCTTGCTAGGCTAGAAAGGTCTATTAACTCATCTGCCAAGGATGGTCATAGAAACTGACCCAACCTACGATTAGAGGGCACAGTAAGTTTTGCCAAGCTCCATAGTAGCCAATGTGGGTCATATGTTGACATCATTAGCAGACTGCTCAATATTAGACCATTCTCTCTTGAACCCAGCCAGGGAGGAAGTTTAGTCAAATAGCATGGGTTTGGGAAAAACCTTTTGATCTGCTTTTTCTAGAGCAAAAAAAATTCAGGGGCAAAGAAAATTTAAGTGTAGGCGAACAAGCTATATCTTAATACATGCTCCAGACTTCCCTAGCAAAACCAGGCTTACTCATCTTCTGCCTTTAAAACTGGGGACCTCACAAATCTAAGGAAGTCGGGTTAAGGGAAGTGGAGCAAAGTCTGAGAGTCGGAGTTCTATTTTGATCAGACTGTTCACAAGGCTTGGGATTCAGAGGCCCTGAGTTCTCACTCGATCTCCCCCTCGAATGAGTGGCTATGAAGAACCTCCCCGAGGATGGTTGAAGTCTTCTGGAAATCCCACGTACCAACATCAGAGCAGGTGTCAGGGCTTTTCTTCTTGGCTCGGTCTTAGTGAAGGTTGGCTCCCAGGAGCCACACCAAATCAGGGGAAAAGAATGGGGGGTCAGTCATCAAGACTGAAACCAGAAAATACTCTTGTCATTTACTCTGGTGGTCACTCTCCCGGGTACCAGCTGTGTGAGCCTGGCAAGTTACTCAACTGCTCTGAAACCTTTCTTCACCTGTAACACGAGGATTGTGATAGCTCCATTTCAGAGATTGGGTAAGGATTAATGCAATATGCTTGTGAAGTACTAAGCACAGTTCCTGGTACGTGGTAAAGCTAAATCGACGATAGTTCATAGGTGCTTGGGTCACCGAGAGCCTCCCTTTCTGTGCAGGAAGCATTGCCATTACCTTATGCGAGAGGGAGTCGAAAATCCCCCAGAAGAGCTTCTCTGTTAGGTGCAGTTCTTCTTCTACAGCGAGGCCGTAGCTCCCCCACCCTGAAGGCAGACAGTAATACTTCCAGCACTGTTCATAGTGATTCGTCAGAAGCTGGGAAGTTCAGAACAGGATTGCACCAGTGGGGTGGGGTGGAGAAAATCCACAGGCATCAAAAACATGCAGGGGAGAATAAAATAGTAAGCACGGATCATGAGAATGAAACCAACATATGAAACAGTTGGGCTGTCTACAAAGAGGCCCTTCACATACCACTGGGAACAGTCTGGCCTCGTGCCTGATGAGCTCTAGCCTGAGCTGAATCTGCCTGATTAATTCTTGTGCCTCCTAACGTGCCCCTAGCAGTCACTAGAAACTGGAGAGGGAGCGTTTCTACTTCAAATGAGAAAATGCCACCTTCTCAAAGGAGTTACTGTGTGCTGCTGTCCTAGCCAGTCAGGGATAGGAAGAATTTCGTCTGAAACCTTTGCTCACAATTCCGGAAGATCCTGGGGGATCCTGATAGGGGGAGGGGATGGTGGGCAGTGAGTTGTGGGTCTGAAGATTTTCCTTTTTTTTTTTTTTATTCCAGGGTATTGTGAGGGTACAAACACTACAGTTACACTTTATGTCTTTGCCTCACCCAAGTGTGGATTAAAGGCATGCCCTTCCCCCCGCCCTCCCCTTAGTGCTCCCCGTGTCCTTTAGTTGTTGATTTGCCCCCCCATCCCCCTAATCCCTAGAGAGTATTTCTGCCATGTGATCAACCTAGTGTTGATCAGTTAGAACCAGTTTGCCTTAAACTTATGAAGATTTTCTTTACGTTAGTTACTACCCATGGCTTCCTGGCCTCTCTCCAGCCCTCTGATGGCCCCATGATGTTACAGCAGTTTCACATCTGGCCAGCAGAGGGCAGAAGTACACTGATAACTTTCCGATCCCAGCAGGTGAGAGCCACATCCTCTAAGAAAAATCCCACTGATGTGAGCAGTCCAAGCAAGCTTATTGAGTGGTGTCAATAACGTCCCTTCAAAGCCAGCATCCAGCTGACAGCAAAGGTCTGCCGAGAGGCAATGCCAAGTTAAGCTGTGGTTATCAGTTAAAGTGCTTTTGGAGATTAAAACTGGGACTGTTAGGGTTAGAGAGAATTAGCCCTTGGAGGAATGCGGAGTCTCTGAGAACATACGAACTGTTTTCTGCCTGCCATGGAGGCAGGGGATTGAACTAAAGCTTCTGGGGATTCTGAATATCCCAGTAAAATGCATCTTGAAATCCTTGCTTGGACTATTTCTGAAAAGAAGGGAAAGTTCTGTTAAAATCACTAGGTAGGATTTTTAGGTATGTCTAGCCATTGCTGGCATTTTGAGTATGCAAATATGGCAGGTGCCTCAGAGATAGAAGATAAAAACGTTGTTCTCTTGGGTGGGTGGCTGATTCTGGCGCCCTCCCACCAGGCCCAGATGCTTTCAATGCTAGTGATAAAATACATGAGAAAATAAGGAATAAGACAACAAATAAAAAGAGGTCTCTGTGGCCTTTCTATTAATAAAGAGAAAAAAAGTAGAAAACCAATAAAGAGGATCTGTTACAAAGAAAAAAAAAGCACAAAACAGTATGGAATAGAAAGTGAACATTTTAGTCCTTTCAAATGAAAAACCACAGGTCCTTTAAAGCTTTTTGAGATCAAACATATTGTGAAAACCTAATTAGGGCAGGAAAGGAGCACATCTAAGTCCCCTTACTAATCTCTGTTAAATAAGCAGCAGAAAGAAATGAAAGAAAATCGGAGCGGTTAATGATTCTAGCAAATCTACTCTCTCCAACCTGTACATTCAAGAAGGGGTTTGATTTCATGGGTTGTATCTTGTAGGCTAACTATCAGCTTATGGGAGCAAAACCCATTTAGTGTGTATTTTGTTCTCCAAATTGTGAAAACATCATGTATTACAAGGTAAGTTTCCTGTGCTGTGGACTGTGTTTCTGTAACAATAGTGATGTCTACCTTGAGAGGCATTTTGCAGTATTCATTGAGTTGTGGCACATCAAAAACAAGACGTCGCAGGAGTTGCTGTAACATGGAAGGCCTCAAGTGACTGCAGCGTGGAATAAGAAAAACAGAAAACTAGAGTAAGAAAATAAAGAAAATCACAAAGGAAAGAAGAAAGAAAGAAGCACTCAACACCAAGCATATATTAGAGCAAGACCTCAAAATAATTAGCTCCTAATTTACAAGACCTTGGATAGATGATAAAATAGTAGATGATAAAATACTTTAAAAGCTAAGCATAGTTAAAATTCAGAAAGACGGACGTGTGCTAATGAATTAGGATACTTAAGGTTAAATTCTAATCACCGGGTGACAAGATGTTCTAGGATCTCTGCATACTGAAAATATATTCACTGATTATGTACAGAGAAGGGAGGTGCAGTTAATTTTATAGTCACCCAAAGACCTCAAGTCACCTGAACTCTGCAGAGAGAGAAACTAGAGTTGACCAGCTGCACAGGTGGACTGTGAGGACACCTACTGGTGTGATTTGAAGGTAACTTCAAAGCCCTCTGGCTTATCATCTGGTCCATGAAATCCTCACTAGTGGAATAATTTCTTTAGGGTAAGGCTTTGGTCTTAAAACAACTCCTTTAAAAGGCAAATATAGTTCCTTAAGAATAATTTACCAAATTACTGCATTCATGGCCTTGGTATTCGGTGCAAGCACATTTTGAGATAGAGAAAGGAGAGAGAAGCCACATTGATTTTTAGGTTGCCAAGAGCCTTTTTAAAACCCACTGGAACCTGTGGATTCTCTCCTCAGAAAAGTACACACATAAACACAACTTAGTATACAAGTTCAGCTAAAGAACCCCTGAAATCCTTCCACAGATGCCTAAAGAGCTATGGAGGCAAAGCTGATAATGCCGATGTTAAATTTTGGACCGCCAGGGAGGAAATCCTGGGCATTGCACAACTTTTTCTAGAAGTGGCTTTGTGATTAAAAGCCTTTGGGTGAACAGGGCTAGTCAAAATATAAAGCAGCCTTATCTTTGAATCTAGTAATTATAATGTAAAATTACTCAATGTTTCACATTATTGTTCAGCTAATTGGCAATTATCACCTAAGATTGACATATTTGAATAAAATCAAAGAGCGTGATAAATCTATAACTCTACTAATCCTGATTTATTAAAAATAAACCATGAAAAAAATTTAGTTATGTATCAGTTTGCTATATCTAGAGCTCAAGTGGCCAAGAGGTGTACAAGGCCCTAAAAGTACAGTAATAGGGCTGTGAGCTATATGTTTGGTTCGATGTAAAATTCTAATTTCCCCTAAGTCTGATTTCTTTAAAAATACTTGCAGCTCAGATCAGTGTCACCACCATGACTCTGTTACTAGGAAATAGCTTATGTTGGGAGGCAGGGATCCTTGTTTGATGTGGTTCCTAAGATACACACCGAGTTCAGATCAGGCAAAAGGCAGAACGGGACCTGCAGCTGCTAATTGATGCGGTTACCAGCCAATTACAGAAGCAAGGCTGATAGGAAGAATTTCTTCTTGTATAAACTCATTATTTATTCCCTTTGCTACCACTGAGAAGAATAGAAGCCAATATAAACAAGCAGTGGGGCTATCATTCTTCCTTTTAAAGTGGCAAAGTGCAAAACCTAGGTACCTTATTAATTCCTGGAGGTCTATCATTGTTTCTACCAAACGTTGTCTCTCTTGAAAGACCAAAAACATTCTAATTAGCTGAATTCCTTGCCAGTTATAGTAATCTTGGGATAAATGAAGTCATAGAATATTGCCTGGTTTTAGACAATGATCTTAGACAGAAAGCCCTTTTTAGGGCCTGGATAGAGGTGCCTTTCCCACCCTCCAACCTCTGCTCCCCACTCCCAAAATACAGTCCTGTGCAGTGATACAGCTTGTCCCCTAAAGTAGTTGAAACCTGTAGGCCTCAGAAGACACAATGATAGCAGATGTGGTTAATTTTAATAAAGCATTGTAAATGTGAAACCATCCTTTATAAATTAAGAAAGGAGTGCAAGGTGAGAACTAGGGTAAGGACCCAAAAACTCTGCAAAGGCACAGGTCCAGCTAAAAATAATGATAATAATTAGTCACTGTTCCCTCGTTTGCTTCTCTGTAATTACTACTCTGGGGTCACTGCTAATGGTCATAAAGATTCTTAGCTTGCTCCATAAATAACATCACCTTTTTGAAACCTAGGGGTAGTTTCTGAGATATCTTCCAGGTCCCACATTCCAGTGGAGTGGCTGCCCCACCCAGACCAGTGGCCCATACCAAGAAACTGACTCAACTGGTCTTGGGACCCCCACCCAAGAACCTGGTTGGCAAAGAAGACAATTTCTACATCCCTATGGTTCCGGGTCCCGAACCCAGCCAATTAGCAGACCCAACTGCCTAGCCTTTGCCTGCCAAACTGTCTTTTAAAACCTTTTCTCTCAAATTCTCAGGGAGACAGATTTGAGAAATTCCTCCTGTCTCCCCACTTAGCTCTATGCAGAGTTAAACTCTTTCTCTGCTGTAACACCTGCTGTCTCGGCATATTGGCTTCCTCTTGGGCAGCAGGCAATGAACCTGGTTGAGTGGTAACAAATGTAGGGACCACTGTTATATCAGAAACATAAGCACAAGATCACCCTTTTAAAAAACGTTTTATAAACTTTTTTTGAAAATAAGCAGACTATTTCTCAGAGCGGTTTCGGGTTCAAAGCAAAATTGAGCAGAGGGTACAGAGAGTTCCCATGCATCCTCTGTCTGCACACATGCACAGCCTGCCCCATTATCAATATCCCCCACTGGGGTGCCACACTTGTGATAACTGATAAACTTGCATTGGTGCATCATTATCACCCCAAATCCATAATTTACATTAGGGTTCACTCTTAGTGCTGCACATTCTGAGTTTGGACAAGTATTTAATAACATATATCCATCATTATAGCATTTTCACTGCCCTAGACATCCTCTATGTTCTGCCTATTTATCTCTCTCTCCCCCAACCCTGGCACCACTGGACTTTTTAATGTTTCTTAGTTTTGCCTTTTTCGGAATGTCGTATTGTTGCAATCATACATTAGGTAGCCTCCTTTCACTTGGTAATATGTATTTAAGATTCTTCCATGTCTTTTTGTGGCCTGATCATTTCTTTTCAGTGTTGAATAATATTCCGTGGCCTGGATATACCACAGTTCATTCATCCATTCACCTACTCAAAGACATCTTGTTTGCTTCCAAGTTTTGGTAATTATGTATAAAGCTGCTATAAACATGTGTGCGCAGGTTTTTGGGTGGACACAGTTTTCAACTCATTTAGATAAATACCAAGGTCCATGATTGCTGGATCATGTGGTTAAGAGTCTGTTCAGTTTTGCAAGAAATCACCAAACTGTCTCACAAAGTGGCCATGGCATTTTGCATTCCCACCACCAATGAATAAGAGTTCCTGTTGCTCCATATCCTCGGCAGCATTTGGTGATGCCAGTGTTCTGGATTTTGGCCATTCTAGTATGTGTGTTGTGGTAGCTCAATGTTTATATTGCCTTGTGGTGTGATGTTCTAAAAGGACTGATAACTTGTTTTTTTCTAGGCAGCCCCCCAAATGCATAGTCATCTCTCAAGTGATCAGGAAAAAACTCATTCAAGGAGAATTAGGACCATACCCAGCTGGCCCCTAGAGGGGAAGCCTGTTGATCCTCTTTCCAGGGCCACCTGCAGCAGTGATTCTCAGTCTTGGCTGCATATTGGAATCATCTGGGGAACTTCAAAAGCTAGATTCTTGGGTCCCATCCCTCAAGGTTTCGATCTTTTGGGATGGGGTGTGGCCTGGACACTGGGACTTATTCAGTAACTCATCAGGTGATTCTAGTATGCAGCTGAGAAGGAAAAACACTGGCTTAAAACAGAAGATCATAGTCCTGGCCTGTGCTAAGATGTGCTATTGAAAGAGCCTTCTTCCTTTGACTTTACCAGACAACGTAGATTCCTGAGGACCCAAGGTTCTTGGAACATCTTTATCTTTTGTCCTCAGTTGGCTCTGATGCCTATCTGCAGTGGTAAAAACTATTGCCTTTAACTCCCCACTGGGACTGGAGATTCTTTATTTTGCCCAAGGTCTTGGGAGACCTGGAGGTAGGTCACTTTTTTCACATTCTTAGAGTCTGGCCTTTGTGTAAGGTCCACTCATTTAGAGGGCAGAAAAATCTGCTTCTGGCTCTATCTTGAGAATGAAACAACTATTCTTTAATCTGAACACTTCATGGTCAAAAGACAATCTCCTGGTCTATCAATCCTGTGGGCTAAAGACTGAACTATGCCCTCTTCCTTCCTCCCAGAGCTAAAGATGAGCCTCAAGGAGGAGCCTGTGGTATGCAGGAGGACCAAGTGCATGCCAAGAGGAAAAGTCTGGAAGACAGCTGGTGTCTGGTGAAGGCCTGGAAGCTTCCTTAGACTGTTTCACCAGTTTTTAGATTACACAATTAAATGCAGTTGACCTGGATACATACACAGAAGTAAAAACATGGGAAGGACACTTACTTGCAAATGGCGAGCAAACATTCTTCTATAGTGTCCCTCTGTGCTTTGGTGAGGGAACGTCCCTTGGAAAGCCTGTATATTGTCTGCAGCGTAGAATCGATCAGAGAGGTGCAATGTTCTGTTCCGGCGAAGAGAGGGGCGCATCTTGTAAGGAGTGGGAGCACAGCAGAACATATATACCTGTTTAGTGCGAGTGCAGCCTCTGTGGTGCTTAGGGAAACCTAGGAAAAGCGGATCGGGACACAGGTTACTCTCCCTGGGGAACGGAGCAAAGCTTACCCTGCACACTGAGCTCCCACGGAGCAGGCTGGGGTAGCTCACACACGTCCACATTTCACAGCAATGGAGTCAACAACTTTCCACCTTGTCAGCAGATCCGGTTTCCTTTTGCATTTTAAAGAAAAAAAATCAGATTAAAAGAAAAAATAAAAACCAGAAGAAAACAAAGAGCAAAGGCTGGCTGGCTCTAATTCATCCCAAATGATCCTATAAACTTGTGTTCCCCTCAAGGAATTATGAACCCTTATTAAAACCAGCTGATGGCCAGCCTAACCTAACATCCTTGATGCTTGCTAGGCAACTACATTATTATTCTTGTTTTAGCTCTCCTTTCTTACCTTCTGGGGAGTTACACATTGTCCTCTTAGGATTTTAAGATTAGTAAATGGTTACACGCCAAACAATCTCTCAAATTCGCCAGTGAGGTGACAGCTTTACAAAGAGAAAGTGGAGCTCTGACCTTCATCAGTTAATTTATGAGCATTGCGCACAATTCACAACCTGATAAATGACACGGGGGAAGAACTCATTAAAGGGAACCTAACTCTGCATGGGAAAAAGTGTAAAAGGAACAGAAACCTGGAACCTTCTATAAAGCTCCAGTGTAATTCTTGCTGACAGTGTTCTCTTCTGTTCATTAGATGGACAGGCTGAATACAAGGAAGACCCATTTAGTGACACTAAATATAGCCAAAGAATGTTAACTATCATCTTTGAAAACTGTAGAACTTCAAAAGAAACCTTGAGATCCACAGAGATGAAGTATTATTATTTCCTGTGATTATCACAGCCATTATATTTGTCACACATTTTCTACAGCTTGTGATTTGAAAAACTGTTTTCTTTGAACTATACACATTTTTGGGTGTTCCTATAAATTATCAAAGGTTTGTCTTTTAGAAACTTCAGTAATCATGTTGAAAGAAATAGCTAATCTTTCACATTTATCACTTTAATAGACCGGGTTGTTAAAATTAGGAAGGACAGAGCTTTGATTCCTGTGGCTTAAAAGTTTTCAAAAGAGAATGCATGAATATCTGTGTGCTAAGGAAGTGAATAAAAAAGCTTTTTGTTGTAGATGGTGTTTGGACAGGCATGGGATTGAACACCAGATACTAGAATAGCATTTGCCATTGTTTGATCTATAAAAAATTATATGCTTTGATCAGCAACCTTGGGGAGGTCCCAGGAGTTAACAAAATTATTATTTTTTTGAATCAAGAAATGTATAGAAAAGTTCAAAACAAAAGTAGTGATGGAAGCATTGTTTTAATTATCAAAAAGGATCGTATGCTCCTGATACTGTCATGGATATACCATTTCTCATCTCCATGCCACAGAGAGGGTTGGAGCTCCCATTCAGCGTGGGGCTCCTATTTCTGTCCAAGTCTGGGTAATCCACTGAGACAGAATCCATCCTAGTTAAGGCACTGGCCGCTGACTACCCATCACAGAACTCAGACTTGTATCTGTGTTGAACACCAGGTGGAGCCCCTGAGAAACCTTATGACTGATTCTAAAAACACCCCTAAACTGGCAAGATGTTTTTTAGAGTTATGCTGATCTAGTTTGTCTTTTCCCCTTGCACCCAGGACTCCTGGTGTACTGTTTCTCTGCTTAGTCCTGACTTGTGGCATCTGGCATCTAAGCTCTTTAACTCATGGGGCCTCCAGTCTCAATGTCTGTTGATATTGAACTGCTTTATCTCATCTCTGATGTCCATACTTCTATTTGCCCTTGTCCTCTCCTATTTACCTTTGTCATGCCCCTGGCTTCAGATCTATCCTTCTTTATGGTCAGTATATGAAACTAAAGACTGAGAGTGGGAAGAGTATTTCCAACCTATAAGGCTGCCAAGCCAGCCTTTTGCATAAACAATAGAGCCATGGTTCTCACCTGAGGGGGATTTTGTCCTCCAGGGGACATTTGGTGATATCTGAAATTGGTTTTAGTGGGTGTTGGGGGTGGATTGGGGTGCTACTGGTATCTAGTGGGTAGAGGCTTAGGATACTGCTAAACATTCTACAATGCACAGGATAGTCTTCCTAGAACAAATGCTGCCAAGATTGAGAAACTTGGCAATTGAGGGAGCTGGACTGAACATCTGAGGTCAAATTTACCTAAGTCTCAGTCTCTGGCCCAATAAATTAAGATCTTCTATTTCAGGTGCTTCTGTTTTCTCACCCTTCAAAGCAGGCTACTAAAATATAATCAGTGAGTAGATAGAAAATATTTGTTTCTAAGCCCAATGTTGCTAATTTTACAATGAAGGGGAAAATTTTTTTCTTATTTTTGCAACTTACTGTATCTAGAGAGGCAGAGGCTCTTAAGTCAGGCAAAAATCCGACCTCTAGTAAGTGCAGCAGGAAAGTTTGATCCTTAATGCCATAAACTCGGTCCAAGAACAGCACCATGGGTGCCTTGTGGTCAGGGCAGAAGTTGGCTGCCATGTCTGGCTCGCTGACTGACCCATCTGAAAGACACACAGAAAATGTTATTTCCCTTTTTCTATCTCCACAGTCTCAAAAGGCAACTTCGAGCTTGTCTGTCTATGGCTTGTTCTTCTTAAAAGTGACAGGAATTTTGGAAATAACACAGGTTGAGCATCCCAAATCCTAAAATCTGAAATCTGACATGCTCCAAACTCTGAAACTTTTTGAGTGCCAACATGATGCTCAATAGAAACGCTCATTGGAGTACTTTGGATTTTGCGATTTGTGATGCTCAGTCAGTAAATATAAAGAAAACGCTCCAAAATCCAAAAAAATTTGAAACACTTCTGGTCCTGAGCATTTTGGATAAGCGATACTCAAGCTGTATAGTGTTGTGCTGAAGCCAGTTTATACTGGGTTGAAAAAGCCAATTGTTAAAATTCTAGGAATTTTGTTAGCCAGTTGTTAAACATGCCTATTATTAAAAATTAGAATTTACAATTAAGTTATATTTGAAGAGGTAATAAATACTAGAACTCATCACTTCCTATTTGACTATATACTCTTGAGGTTATTTATATCAATTGCATTTGTATATTAGAAATATAATATAATGGTGTGCCATGCACATTTTCTTCCCAACTGTGGTCAGGACATTACATTGGTAGCTTGAAATTGACCATGGTGAGAGAATTTACACCACAGAAAAGCACAAGTGCTCGGAATCAGGGCTCGATTTATTGCTTTGTTGATTGAAGACATAAGAAAGTGAGGGAGAAAACGTTAATGAAGGCAGATTAAATGTAATATGTCACATCTTTAGCCATTACATCATAAATAGCAAAAAAATTCAAGAAAACATTCTTTCAGTATTTGGAACCTATTATCTTGATTTAGGTGAAACTTAGGTCTTCCAAGAATTTGAATCTTATCTTAATAAAGAGGTTCAAAGGGAATACTATGAAGAGAGTAAAGACAGGATTTTGAATGAGGATAAAAACCAATCTTGCTCTTCCTGCTTTGTTTACTCTAAAAACTAGGAAAGAGAGCCCCCGAATGAGCAAGCTATACTCACAGCATACGTAAATACTGTTCTGGAAAGATAGCAGACTTCATAAGGCACCCCGAGAGGTGCAAAGATTAAGTGCTCTCCAGCCTAGACCCTCATCCTGCCCAAAAATCAGTGCAGAGCTCTGGGGCAGCCAGAGAGGGACCTCCCAGACCAGCAGCTGCAGCCCCTGCACACCAGGGGGAGCTTGACCTGAATGGTTAAGGTTGACTACATCTTTCTGAGGACCATTATTTTTGTGGGATATTGGTAAGTGTTTTGTGCTCAAAAAACACTGAGTGGGAAGCACTGAGTTCCACATTTTCTTTATTGTAAGTTTTCTCAGAGATGTTATCTTACTGTGCTTCATGAAGCTATTAAAATGTGATATAATCCAGAGCATTTCCCAAACCTTATTTGATCCCAACACTGTTATTAACATGTACACCTATTAATATCTCCTACACAAATGTTCCGTGGAACATCAGTTGGGGAAACACGGTGACAAAGAGCATCATGCTATCTTTTCAATTCCTCCATCTGCCTGGATAGCGGGTGGAGTGAGTTGGAGAAGCAGAATACTTTTGGGAGAGTAGACGTTTCACAAGGATAACACCGATCAATGTCAGATGTCACATGTAGCATTGGGGGAAAACTCTTTATGATCCTCAGCCATGAGGCGTGCAGGACCATGGCAGAAGACAGCCTATGTCGGGCCACATCTCTCTGTTGCTCCAGCTGCCCATGCAATCTGGGGGACACAGAGGCAAAGGGGAAGGAGGGGCATGGTGAGAAGTTTCATTTGTCCCATTCCATCAGCCTCCTTCAAAGTGGGGATTTGGGGCGCCCCTGGGCAGGCAGGCTGTTGGGGGACTGGCAGATCCAGCCTGAAGGTGCTTCTCTCACCTTTGTTCAGGGAGGGCAGTTTCAAGGGGATGCTGATGATCCCAACCAGGTCCTCGGTGGGGACCAGAGAGCGCAGGATGGACCTGATGCGGATGGCTTCCCCTTTTCCCGTCTGGATGAGCTGTAAGGTGAGCGTTGGAGGACAAGATCAGAGAATTGCAGTTCCCACAGCCCGCTCCACCCCCACCGCCAAACGTTTGCCAGTAAAATGGTTCCCTTTGAGGGCAGGCACTTCTATGTTTGCCTAACTGCTATAGACACTTGTGGCCACAGGGAAAGAGGGGAGCATTCTCTTGATTGTCCAGAAGAGATGCTACTAAGGGAATAAGTCAGACTGAGGTGGTCACTTGATTCCTTTGCTGTGATTAAAATGGCCATGCGGTTATGGTATCGAGTCTCCGCACTAAATGCTTAGCCTATTGGTGGCTTCTCAGTGTGACTGCACTACAGCCAGTGCTCAGCGGCCAGGGCAGAAGTGTTCATAATGTGGCCACACAATGCCAGACTCTAGAATTCTGTTAAATGTAGAAATGGCTTATGAATTTCCTACGAGTTTGATTAATGCTAGGGCTCGGGGGGTGGTAAGAAGGGTATAGAGAACGTACGACAGAACTCGAGCATCTCAGTGGGGTTGTCCCGGGGTGACTAACCTGACCCACATGGACAAAAATGTGCCGACCAGCACGTACCCTGGTGCACCTGCACCAGCACGTACCTAGGTAGCCTCTGCAGGGGACGCAGCAGGCCCCTAGCCAGGAACTGAATGGTCACAGCTCAGGGTCAGACCTACCTCAGCTGGGCTGGATGGCATGCTAGGATGTGACGTTTGGTGGCACGGGGAAGGGAGAATGCCTGTGCACCCACCCTGGTGTGACTTCCCATTCCCATGGGTAGAGGGGAGGCTGCTGGTGATGACAGCATCTCCCCTCCCCCCACCACAGACAGAACAGGGATCCACAGGAGGGGTTCTGTGAAGGGGTGTGTGTGTGTGTGTGTAAGGTGTTGGAGTGGAGAGGCAGTAAGGAAGGATGCATAAGGCATCCCTGATGGGCCCTGGTGGCTTAGCTATCCCATGCTGCCTCGCTGAGCATAAGCAAACTACGTAACATGCTTTCTAAAGTGAGGAAGGTGATCAAGAGAGCCAGGGTATGAACACGCTGGGGTCCCTGACCCTCCCCCTGCCCCAGGACCGTGGAACACCCTAGCGTTCCCTTGGCTCCCTTTCAGGTTTTGTGCATTTGTTTAAAGGCACAGAAATGGAAAGACAGGCCTGCATGGATAAGGCGGGTTTATTACAGTAGTAACTGGACTCCCAGGTATTCGAATCAGACTCCCTTATCGGGATTTAGACTTTCTTTTCAGATGAATAGCAATGATTTCCTCTCTCACTTATTATGTTAGGCCTTACGTGAAATAAGGCCAATTCTTTCAGCTCCCAGCAGAGGTAAAAAAGGAAAATGAAAGAAAATACTTTTTCATCCAAAATTGGAAGTCTGAGAAGACAGCTCATAAAATAGAGCCATCCTCTTGTGTATGTCCACAAAGCTCCACCTCCGGGAACCAGCCAAGCATGAACCATGGAAAGAGACTCCCTTCCCGGGGCCTCATGCCATGGTCATCAGGAAAAGAGGATTTTCCACGTGGGGTGCGCTGATGGCCATCACCAAGAATCAAGCTGAACCAAATTGAGGCACATGGAAACAATTTTGGGAGGCTTTTGAAACAAAATGTGTAGAGGATATGCTCAATGAGTGCATAGAGAAATCACACAGCACAAAGAACTGCCCAGGAGCCCTTCTTTAGCAAGCTGAAGAATCAGGTATTAGAGATGGAAATCACTTTTGGTGTTACCTACAGAAAGGAATTTAGCAAATTGCAGAGATGCAGGAAGAAATTATATTCAGGAAATCTACAGTGTTTGCAGCACAGACTTCTCAAAAAGTTACTCTCTGGGAACTCTGTCACTTACGTGCATTTCAGGAGCACAGCGACCCAGTAGATCTATAAGGGCTGAATAAAATGACATAATTGCATTGCCCATGTGCACAATTTCTTCTTCCTCTTCATCGTCCTCCGTGCTGCGGAGAGAATGAACACAGGGGAGTGTGAGTGTGACAAAGCCTGGCAGGTGCTGCCATGTTATTGGACACGGACTGCTTGATATGGAAATGCTGCTCTTTTTGGGCATCATACATCCTTTCCCTGGAACCCTTGTCCCTGCAGAAGTTGAAGAGGTGGTTTTATTCATTAAGCTCAAAGGACTCGATATTTGTCCCTGACATTCCTAGGATCCCATGAACTTTAAGGCATGAATACTGATCTGGGCTGATCTTGCACACCACACCTCCTATCAATCATTCCTCCCTTTTCCTCCCTATGGAGGGAATACATGTGGACAGGACATTGGGCAAGGAGTCAGGAGGGCTAAGTCCATGTCCTGGGTCTGTTGTTAATAAGCTATATGGCCTTGGGCCTCAGTTTTTTTCTAACGTTACATGAAAAAGTTGGGACACCGTATGTTTTGGGTTCTTTCCAGGTCTAGCAGGTCACCTACCAAAACTGATGACAAAGAAAAAAGCCAATTGCCTAGAGAGTTACCTCTACTGGGTTGTACCCAGTCTCTAGATTCTAAGGTCTACTCTAGAGGCTGTGATAAGGAACGGGAAACGATCACAAGACATAGTAACCCGAAAGTAACAAGGCAATCAGGTAATTCACCAGCTATATCCTTAACCTTCAAATCTCAAGATTATTAATGCTGTGACTTTTCACATTCTGCAGCTTTCGTTTTTTTACCCACTAAAAAATCAAAATGCTTTCCTGATTAGTCCTCACGCTTTCAGAAGAGGAAGGAAACATGCTGGAGTGAGATGAGGACTGTAACCCTGGTGCAGGCCCCTTGGCGTACTCCTGTGGTGGAGCTGCAGGGAGGCTAAGGGTTTGCTGCCTTGTGCTCTGCCAGTTGGGCTGAGTGGAGTAGAGAAAACCCAAGAGGGTGAAGGTGAAACCGATCACTAGGCTTCCTGGGAGAGTCAAGACAACAATGTGCTTGATGGAGTGATTTTAAATGTTTTAAGTACAACTGTTAAGAACTTGTGTTTTCTCTATCGCCACCTTCTTCATCCATGTACTGACAATATTTGGGAGCTCACCACCCATCTCCACGCCAGAGGGCAATTCCATTCACTTACACTTCCCTCTTGTATGCCTGAGAGGGGAGGTCGAGCGCTGGGTTCTCAGAGATCTTAATGGCGCCCTGCATGGCTGCCAAGAGGCCGTTTCCTCCCTCACCCCGCAGGGCTGGGCCGAAGCACTCTGGACGTCTGATGAGCAGCTTGACCACAACGCTCGCGTTTTCTTCCACACTTTCACCTAAGGGAGAGAGGCACTGTTTATTTCTCATTGGAAAGGACAGCCCCAGAATTTATTTCTAGTTGATGAGGCTGGGAGAATAGTATTTCATTCAGCTTGTCACCTACTCTTGAGATTTGGGGCTAATACTGATGGAGAAAAAAGTAAGCTTTGATAAATTAGGTCAGGATTTGTTTATTTGAAGTATTAAGATGAACCGTTACGGAACGGAATTTTACTCTTCAGTTCAGGATTTTGTATCGTTGAGATTATTTCACTACATTTAGGTTCTCAGAGGGCAATGAACACACTACTGAGTCTGCCGTGGAATACTGATTCATCCACAAGTAACTTAGAGAATAAAAGAATTTCACTTCTGTATTAACTCCAGGAGGGGATGCCGATTTGCTTTCTTTCTTGAAAGGAGGTAAGACGGTAATTCAAGCTGGTGTGCTTCAATTAACATTTGGGGAGGTGACATGTTAGCTCCTGATTTAATACTCTCCCAGGGTTTAATACATACCCTAAAAGAACCAGGTTTTTATGGATGGATTTCAGGGCATTTCTTAAATCATTTATCCAGATGAAGAATCTACTGGATAAAGTTTTCTTATTACTCATAAAATAGCTCTTTGGGATGGTAGAGTTTGGCAGATTGTAATCTGATGGTACTTCTCTTTGCATGAAGCACCGACAACTAAGATAGGGTCTCATTTCCAGAAGAGGTGATGAAACAGTGGAACCGGAACACTTAGGAAGGGACAGCCATTGCTTCTCAGGGCCAGTACTTATATTCGAAAGCAATTTTACAGCTTGTTCAAACAATTTCATAAAACATACCTTCCGTCTCAGGTGAAACCCTAATTTGTGTCTGAGAATTTATCCCTGAGCTGAGACTCAAAGGCAAGATTTTTTTGATGTTGTGTATGTGATAAAGCCTGACGAAAAAAACCTCTTCTACAAAATCATAAAGTATTTCTTGGAGGACTGAGCTGTCTAATAGAGGATGCGATGTGGTAAGCTGTTATATTATTATGTAAAAATTACTTCAAATCTTAGCAGGTTAAAACAATAAATACTAATTATCTCGGTTTTTGTAGGTCAGGGATTTGGGAATGACTAAACTAGGTCCTGGCTTGAGATCGCCAATGCAATTGCAGTTAAAACATTGGCCGGGGCTGCAGTGCTGGTGAAGGCTTGGCTGGGACTGGAGCTTCAGCCCCCGAGCTCATTCTGAGGGCTGGCTGTTGGTAGGGGGCCTCAGTTCCTCACCATGGTGACCTTGCCATCGGGCTGCTTGAGTGTTCTCATGACATGGCTGCTGCTTCCCACACAGCAAATGATCCACAAAGAGAGTAAGGCAGAAGCCTCAATGTCTTTAGTAACCTGATCACATACTGCCACATCCTATTCACTAGAAGTGAGTCACTAAGTCAGTTCAGCTCATACTTAAAGGGAGAAGAATTAGACTCCATCTTTTGGAGGCAGGTGCATCAAAAAATTTATAGATGTATTTTAAAACCATCCCAGCAGTTTAAGTTCTGCTTAATGAAAACTTTCATGAATCAACTCAGAAGTGTTGTGAGTAAAGCATTTGAGTGGGAACCTAGAAAACCTAGCTTCTCCTTCCAGGTCTTTAGCTAATCACTGTGTGAGTGTGCACACTGCACAATTCCACTGGGTCTCATTTTCCCTGTGGAGATACTCATGGCCCGTCTAGTTTTACAGTGAGTCTATTAGTCTAACCTGTATGCAGAGATTTCTCTCAGTATGACCAGTGGAACAGAGGAGCTGAGCTCGCTCAGCTGAAATTAACTCCCGCTCATCTCACATAAAAACTCCTACTTGAATACACCTGGTGTGTCTCACAGCTCTGGAGAGCCTACCTTAGACCACAGCTATAGTCTTGTCCTAGAGCTTGGCTTGCGGACATTCTCTTTTATCACCCAACCTTCTGTACTGCAGGTAAAATTCAAGATTGTGACATGTACCATTCTACGTTTTAGAATTGTGTAATTGATCCAGAAAAATTTTCACTAAACTGAATTTGAACAGCTCATCAGCATTCATTGTTTTATAGCTCAATCTTTCAAGAAGAGTTTAAAAGTTTTGTAAAGAAGTTTGTCTTCAAGTTGCATCTAATATACAACATCAAAAAAGAGTTAGTTTTTATTAGACCGGAATCTATATGAAGAAAATTCTCAGGATAGGCTAGAAATGTAAAACACTCACAATAATGAGATGGTGGGAAGAATCAACATATTCTCAAAAGAGAGAAACCAAAGAGAGGGTGAGCCACACTGCACAGTTTGTGGAAGAGCTAGGATAAAGTGACGATATTGCGTGCTGTGCCCGTACTTTCCTATTAGCTGAACCTAGCATTTATACCAGATACTCATGGGAAGGATACTTAAAGAAAGCATCAGGAGAATCAACATACTTAAAAGCAAATACTCTGAGTTATAAAAGTAACTCACAGTTTAATACTTTCAAATGTTTTTGGTCTTCAGTATTTATCACGTAGTGCATAAATCTGCCCTCCCAGTTGTAATTTTTCATTACATGAATAATAAAGCTAAAACACTGAAATTTTAAGTGCCAAAAATGGAGGAAAATAAGCTAACTCTGTTAATCAAACTTATTTAAATACTGGACTCTGATTCTTTCAGTTACCTGGTAGAAATGCTTGCGAGTCAGCCGCAGTTTTTACCGGCGTGCTGGAGTCAACGTAGCTCTTCCCACAGCAGCAATTAGCACATCATGGGAATTTGATGGGATATGGTAGCACAATGTGCAGTCGAAGTTGAGAAGTCAGGCTGTGGGCGCTATACTGAGTTTGCTGGTGAAATTCATTTGCCCAATTAGCCTTATTTTATCTGTCTCAGGCCTTCAGAACTAAGCTAATTAGGTTGGCTACTACAACTGACCCAGGAAGCCATCCCTTGATTACTGAATTGTGGACATCTGTGGGAATACAGTGTGTGCCCTGCATGAGGAAGGAACTGAAGTACAACCATTGCTGCTAATTAGACAGGGGACAAAGGAGAAGAATTTCAAGGCTTCACAAGGTAGAGAGGACAGCATGATTAGAAGAGAGAGAACATTCTCTTCCTAATTACCTGTAGCTCAGCAAGCTTGACTGCCAACCAAATCCACTGGGGTGGAGCTGAATATTGACCTTGAGGGCATTTTTCAAGGGGGAGGGAGATCTGAAGTAAACTAGTTTTGTCCAAGGGCTTACAACAATGTTTTTGCTTGAGTTCCAAAATGAGTAATGAGCTTAATAACAACATGAATGTTCACCGTACCTTTCTTCAAAGGCTTTCAACACTGTTCACAGTCCTACCTTCCTTTTTGACATTTCTAAGCAGTTGGATGGAAACGGAAATGATTCTTCTCATTTTACCAGACTGAAGCAGTCATGCTCACCATGGGGACAATTAGTAGGAATGCAATGATTTAATCTTCAGCCCATTACTTTTTTACTCTCTGTGTTCTAACTACAGTTCCTGTTGTAAAGTTCCTTTGCCTGGAACACTCTCTTTCTTCCCATTACCTTGATGCAAATCCTTGCCCTAGGTAACTTCCCTCCATCCTTCAGGAATAGGTTAAACATGGGAGCCCCAGAGGGCCTGGCCCTTCAAACACTCTGCACTCTTCCTTTGCACTTGCTTTTCTCACAAGACTGCATATTCCGTAAGAACAGGGCCTTACATGTGAATTATCTAACCCTGTGTGCTCAAGGGTCTTGTTGACATCTGACATATAATGGACATTCAAAATATTTCTTGAATACATGAATAGACTTAAGACTCAAGATAGAGGCTTGAAATGACTCAATAGAAAACTGAAGGGATGATCCATCATTGCGTAACCAGACAAATTATCAACCTCTGTTTACAAGGGCCTGAGTTGTCAACTCCCTCAGATTTCAGTGAGGCGTAAGGAAAAAAAAAACATACCCTCAATCAAGTCCCAGGGTGCCAGAATGAATGAGTCTATTGATAGTCTCATTTAGTTAATTTAGAGAATCACAAAGCAGGGGCAATAGCCAGGACCCAATACCTTTTTTGTTTTTGGATAAATGCCAATTTTGAGATGGTGCCAGGCAACTTGTATGAAACAAGTCATTGCAAATTATGAGGACATGTCATCTTAAGGCCTTCCAGCCTGGGGAGGGAGGAGCTAGAGATGTGTCTATAAACTACTGTGACAGCACAGAGAGAAAGCCAGGGACTGTTGGGCCATTTATCCATTAATTTTCAACTATTCATTTTGCCCACACTACATGCTAGTAACTGATACGGGAATAGTAGGCAAATAGTGAACAAGAAAGTAAACCCTGGACCCCAGGATGAGACAAGAGGAACAAGGCCAGCCCAGCAAACCTGCAGAGGAGCATCCCAACCATCTTGCAGATGTGTAAGAAATAAACGCTTATTATTCTATGCCACTGAGTTTATGAAGTTATTTGTTATGTAGCAGACGCAGACTGATACAGGGGTGAGAGCAGAAGCAGGGAATTCAACTCCTATGTAACTGCAGTGGTCCAGGTATAAGATCATGATAGGCTGGGGTAGGATGTGGCCAGTGGAGCTGCTGAGAAACAGATGGACTTCAATCTTTTAGATGCTGAATCAACAGAATTTGCTGATGGATTGGATGTGGGGATAAGGGAAAAGGGAAAAGGTTTACTCAAGGATGCCACCTAAGATTTGGCTTGAAAAGTTGCTGGTGCTAGTTAAAGAGATGGGTTCTCCTCAGGGGAAGAACAGGTTTGGGGTGATAATTACAAATTTAGCTTTAAGATGTACAAAAATTGAGATACCTCTTAGACCTCCAAGTAGAAATATCAGGTAGATAACCTAGATATGCAAGTCCAGGGCTTGGGGAAGAGGACAAAGCTGGAAAAGTACAGCTGGAGATCATCAGCATACGCATGGAATCCAAGGGACTGAATGAAAGCACGCAGTGTAGACTGGCACAGCAGGAATTCTGAAGACCAGTATTTAACCACAGAATCATGCTCCAATTTTGCCCATGTGTCTACCCACTCCATGTGGCTTTTTCATGAAATATGTGAAACAAAACTCGAGCGAGATGGAAACCTGGAGTCAGAATTGAGGTGTGCTCTGATAGAATAGAGCCCACTTATTAAATATTGGCATTCTCATTGAGTTAATGAAAATAGGCTCATAATACTGCCATTTTGTGTGAATAATGGTGATGAAGCAGAATTTTTTTTTTTTTGTTAAGTTTTACTATTTCACCTTAAATCTATAGTTTTATTTAGGTACCAGGCTTCATTTACTATTCTTATCAATGACATGATGGATGAAGCCCACATATGTATGGATTCTGGTCATTTAGGTCCACTGCTAAGACACTTGGCTGGCTCCACCATTGGGACCCCACAGTGCCCTGGAGGAGAACTGCTGACCTAGGATGAGAACAGGGTCAACATCCTTTCACCCAGTCAGATTTCCTCATTTTGGTACATGGGCATTAGTTTGCCATTGGCTTATTTGAAGAATTTATTTTCTATTACTGATATTGTTTTGACTATATACTTATTTCTGGGCTTTGATGCTGTTCCACTTTGTGATTTTACAAATGGAGTCAATTTCCTTGCCTTTGTTTTTTATAAGCCATTTACCTGTCCCCACTGACTTCCTTTCCCTTCTCTGGCACAGAGATTTCAGGAGGTCCAGTGGGAAAATGAGGAAGATGGGGTAGGAGAGATTGTACGTGCCTATGCTATGGTTTAAATGAAGGTGTCTCCGCCAAAATTCATGTTGAAACTTAGTCTCTAATGCAACTGTATCAAGAGGTGTGGCCTTTGGGAGGTGATTAAGTCATGAGTGCTCTGCCCTCATGAAGGGGATTAGCATGCTTATAAAAGCATTCAACATTGAAGAGAGCACTCTCTTGCCCTTCTGTTCCAGCAGGTGAGGACATGACATTCCTCCTCTCTAGAAGATGCAGCAACGAGGTGCCATCTTGGAAGCAGAGAGCAGACCTTACCAGACTTCAGTCATGCTGGCACCTTGTTCTTGGACTTCCCAGCCTTCAAAACTATGAGAAATAAATTTCTGTTCTTTATAAATTACCCAGTCTCAGGTATATTGTTATAGCAGCATAAATGGACTAAGACACTTTACAATTGCTGAAGGTATAATGCAGACATTAATACCCAACCCTGACTAGCCAAATCTCAGATGTACATTATTCCACCTTCTCCTTTTATCATCTGAGCCTGAAGTGTCTTCTAAGTACAACGTTGTGATGCTGTTCATATTTGTCTTAAAATGCATCTAAATCTTTTGCTGTTGGTTAATTTTTCAAAAATTTGCTGAATCTTTCCAACTATACTGTAAATTTGAGAACAAAAACAACATCTTGCACACTTTGGTCTTAACCATCTCTAGTCTTTAGTACCAATAATACTGAAGAATGGTTAATACATCCTTTGTGACTCTAAACACATGAACACAAGGATAGAAACAAACCAAATGATTCCTAAGCATCGATACCTTATATGCCTTTCAAAGGTAAGATGCCATTTTGTACTCTCAACCCTAAAAGATGTATGTCTCCCAGTTCAAGAGCCCGTATGCAGGTTTTTGTTCCACTACTTGGTTAAACAATGTCCATTTTTTTCTTTGAGATGTTATTTAACACTTGTCTTCTTCCCCATGCATTCCTAGACTAACTCTACTAGATTCTAATAAAGTTGTTCTTGGAATGCCAACAATCACATGTGTCATTATGTAGGTAGGTATGGTTGATTACGCTTTTTAATAATTATTCCATGTATGTTTCTGAGAATTCTACTTGGGTTTGCTCTGTTTCCTGCTTTGAGTTACAAGTGACTTCAAGGAGAAACTTCTAGAGCATGTCTCGTCATTTGTCACAGCTCCTCATATACTATCCACATGTCACATGATAGATGCCTAAGTTATGGCCACTGATGATAAATCTGCCCAGGAAAGCAGATTCAGCAAAGCTAGGAGATACTGTGTTCTCACAACTAACTTTGTAGCCTGGGGAACATATCACTAAAACACTCTGAGGACTCCAAGAAAGCACAGAATAACTTTGCCTTTCTTCTTGTAGATTGGTAGGGAATCTTTTCCTTCTCAGAATCATTGTTAGAAAGGCATCAATACATGAGTGGATTAATAAAATGTGGTATATGTATGCCATGGAGTACTATTCAGTTATAAGAAACAATGGTGATGTAGCACCTCTTGTATTTTCCTGCATAGAGCTGGAACCCATTCTACTAAGCGAAGTATCCCAACAATGGAAAAATAAGCACCACATGTACTCACTAGCAAATTGGTTTCACTGATCAGCACCTAAGTGCACATATAGGAATAACATTTATCGGGCGTCGGGCAGATGGGAAGGGGGAGGAGGGGATGGGTATATACACACATAATGAGTGCAATGCACACCATCTGGGGGATGGACACGCTTGAAGCTCTGATGGGGGGTGGGGCAGGCAAGGGCAACATAATCTAAACATTTGTACCCCCACAATAAGCAGAAATAAAAAAAAATAAGTAAAAAAAAAAAAGGATTAATCACAGACACCTGTGTTAAGCCTGGCTATAGTGTTTGCAACTGTCGGGTAAGTAGACGCTCCTTGACTTTAGTACTACCAGAGTTAAATACAACCCAAGGCTTCTCAGCAAGCTAATAAAAACAAAGTGTAGTACATTATATGCTTTAAGAAGCTCTTCTAAAGATAAATCTTGCTTAAGAAGATTTAACACAAACATTAAGAAATATTAGTAAAATGTTAGAAATAATTTTCCAATTCTATTATTTTGATAGCAAAATCTTTTGATGTGGCTTCTTAAAATGTTTTAAAAACACATGAGCACCAAACAGTAATTAAATAATGCCACCATTTTTGACAGGCTCAAAGGATAAAATGTTGCTTCTTGTTTGTGAGGGAGACAGTGATAGAAGGCAACACTGCACAGTGATTTGAGTAAAGTTTGGCCTCTGGAGTCCAATTGCTTTGGCTCAAATTCTATCTTTACCTTCTACTACCTATGAGACTCCGGGCAAGATATTTAATATTTCTAAGCTTCAGGGTCTTTATCCATAAAATGATGAACAAAACTGTACCTACTCACTATGGTCTGAATGCTTGAGTTCCCCCCCTCCCCCACCAAAAAAAATCCTAACCCCCAAGGTGATAGTATTAGGATGTGGGGCCTTTGGGAGGCGATTAAGTTATAAGGGCAGAAACCTCCTGCATGGGATTTGTGCCTTATAAAAGAGGCCCCTGAGAGCTGCCTTGTTCCTTCCACCATGTGAGTACACAGGCAAGAAAGCCCCACTTATGAAGCAGGAAACCTCACCAGACACCGTCTTTGCCAGCACCTTGATCTTGGATTTCCCAGCCTTCAGAACTGTGAGAAATAAGTTTCTGTTGTTTATAAACTACCTACTCTATGGTCTTTCATTATAGCAACCTGAACAGACTAAGATACTAACTCATTGGATTGTTGTGTAATTTAAGTCAGTCGATACATGCAAAAAATGCTTTGAACAGTGTCTGGCACATGGTAAGTGCTCAATAGGTGTAAGCTGTTATCACCCTCAACCACTATCCTCAGCACCACCCACCACAGTCACCCTTACAACACCCTGTGACCACCACCCATCATTATCATCATCACATCTGCCACCCACTATCACCATCACTAACTTCTGCTATCACTAACCACCGCCCCCCTCGATCACCACAACCCACTACCCACCATGATATTCCACCATCACTATCATCACCATTCACCACCCACTATGAGAACCCCAACTACCAGTAACCATCACCCACCATGAAGACCCCCATCATCTACCATGATCCCCCAAATCATCTGTATTTTTCATTGCTGAGCAGAGGCCACTAAAGTGGCCAGGAAGTCCTTTTCATTCACCTTTTAGACACAAAGACTTATAAGGGGCTTTGAGATTCTCAGAGAATCTATTTATTAGAGTCTTCCCATTTCAAATGTCCTAGTGCTCTCGTAAAGATCATGAGCAGCAGTGGTAACTGACACAACTACAGGCTTACTATGTTTCTGGCAACATGCAAATGTAAGTATTCTGTAAATTATTTCATTTAAGCATCACATTATTATCACAACTCATATTATTATCTCTGAGGCTAGAATATTTTTTTTAACAAGCTCTGAGGCGAGGAAAGTTTTATTAAGTTGCTTAAATTCACACAACTAGTAAGGGATAGAGCCAAATTCAAACCCAAGATCCTCCATTCTCCAGCCCAAACTCTTCCATATCACTCTGTTGTGACTGAGCCACTCCTCAACCTCCTCTAGGTATTTAGAAATATTATAACTTTTCTTTTTCATACTTTCCATATTTCTCTTTTTCATGCTATTACCTGTGACAATCTACCTTCAACCATCTCAGCTACAGAAGGTCTGAAAATCTGCTCAGCTCCAATTTGTTGACTGATTGATCTCTATCCTATAAACCCAATTAGGAGCATCTCTATTTGGGTATTGCACATGGCAAAATAATCTGGTCCAAACTAAGCTTATTATTTTCCATCTTAGACCATTTTTTCCTTCTGACATCCTTATTTTTTCTCCCTACCCTCAAATCTCCAAGCTTCAATGTGACCTCTCTTCCTTTTCTCTCAACATATCCAGGCTGAGCCACCATCATCATCATCATCCTCCAGTTATGTAAATTCTATCTAATTTCTCTCAAATGTATCTCCTCCAGTGCATGCCTACCAACACCATTATAATTTAGAAACTCACTATTCCAACCTGAGCACAGAACCTGTCAGTGGTACCCATCACTTTGACTTCTTCTAAAAAGGCTTCCCAGTTCCTACACTAACCAATACTAAACCTTTCAGCTTGGCATTTAGGTTCTCCCCATTATAGCCACCTACCTACCTTTTAAACCTCATCTCTTATGACTGCCATCAATGTATCCACTCTCCAGACCGACAGATCATCGGGTGTTTTAGTCTATTTTGTGCTACTATAACAGAATACCGCAGACTAGGTAAGAGAGCAAGAGATTGAACTTGCAGCCTTGAACTCTTTGATTGTTAGCATTAATCCTTTCATGGGGGGAAGTCCCCCTGACCTAAACACCTCCCAGTAGGCATGCCTATTAATACTGCTGCATTGGGATTAAGTTTCTGACACATGCTTTTTGGGGGACATATTGAAATCATAGCACTGAGCTTCCCAAGCTTTAGCCTTTGGGGCATGCTTGTGCTGCTCCTTGACTGGATCTCTGCATTTGACCCTTCAGAGCTCATCTCTAACATCACCTCCTCCACGAAACCTTTTCTGATCTTCTCAATGGAATGAGTTTCCCCTCTTTAAGCCCTCCAGTGCTTCCTCCCTGCCTTACTCCACTTAGTTTCATTACAGTGATCTCTGTCCATGTCTGCTCTTTTTAAAAGACTGTAAATTCTTTGAAAGCAAAAGCTGATATCCTTTGCCAAAACCAAACATGGCCTTTATATTACAGAGACACAATAAACATTAAATTAAAAGCCACATATATTCCTACCAGTGGCCCAATTTATTAGAGCTTTTGTATTATAAAACTGTAGCATAGAAAACATGTTTAAAAGACACATAACAACCTGAAAGCAAAGGGAGTGGACCCAACACTTTGGTCTAGAGTTTAGCCAGCATGGTGTACCCAACCAGCAAAGGCAAGTGTTAAAATTTGGGCAATTTAGAGAGAAGAGCAGCCGATGGGTTCATTTACCTTCATGACCCAGGGAGACAGTCCCACTGAGTGACTCATAACCTCTTGATCTTGGCTGTGAAGGTGACCAAGATGAATAAATTGGTCTTGCCTTCATCTGGTTTGTCTGTCATACAGTCTACTCACATTATCTGGTGAGCGGTATAAATTACTAATATCCACGTCACACGAAATAATTCTCTTTACTGCTATAGTAACTCTGGATTAATTCTAGACATTGCTCATTTGGAAAGGAAGTGGACCACACTATATTAGAGGATACTCTAACACTGGGCTAGAGAGAAGGAAACGGGGTTTAGAAAGCTGGTGATGAGCAAGAGGAGGAAGCAGTGACAAATACACAGAGAGAGGCAGAAAGGAACTGATTAGGAATGTGGCTGGGTGGGCCCCAGGGGAACAAAACATAGCCATCTCGAGGTATGCAATCTAGTCAGGACATGGGAAAACCCAGCAGAAGAGAAATCACCCAGATATTAAGAATACAGTGTTGCCTGGTGAAGAAAGGTAAGTAGGTGAAATGGGAGTGGAGGGAGACAACAAGAAAAGCACATGGGAATATTATGATCATATCATGTCAACATATTTTGAGATAAATTCTCCTACTTAGAACTTAGGCATGAATGCATATTAGCTACAATTCCTCTTCAAGATCACTTAATCAGCCCTGTTGGATTTGTCAGCCTGGAACCCCACACTGGAATTGTAACTGCAATGTAAATATAAGTGAATTAGTATTGGGAGACAAGGTACATTTTCAGGAAAGTTAGCCCAGTTATTTTACACAATATTCAGTACATTATTCTGGTGCAACTAAAGAATTTTGATAGAGTTGGAATTCACTACAAATGGGATGTGACTTGTATTAAGAATAATAATCTTTAGGGTTGCTATAGTAATTTTTTTTCTCCTGGGAGTTTAGTTACCTTTTACAGCTATTCAGTTCTTGATTTTATTCATTCACTCACTCATCCATCCATTCACACAATAGTCCAAGGATCTGGAGGCATAGGTGCATTTAGCTCTGTGAAATGGGTGAGGTATTAACAACGATATTAATAAGGCCCCTCTTTTACTGACGGGAGAGGAACAGAGAGGTGACAAGTCCACCTTCTTGCAGTGATTTTCCTACAGGATCTGGGGCTGGAGCTCAGTGCTCTGTTCACTGGACTCTACTCTTGATCCTTGTAAGGACTGATTGTCCTGAGATTTCTTTTGCCGTCCGCCAAGCACCTCCAGAATCTATTATATTTTTAGATAAGAGGCAATGGAAAGGATTCCCCTTTCCTCATATGTATCCATGATTATGCCATCCTGGGTGTGCAAGGGACGAAAAACATGGGACTCACTGTTCACGAAGACGGCGAACCTCAGGAAGGACAGGTAGCGTTCCCCTTCAATGGGGTTCCAGCCGACGTCAGGGTATCCTTTGGCCAGAAGCATGGGGCAGCTCTGCAGGCCACAGCCTGCCAAGTAGGTCACCACCTGCCAAGAACAGTACAAACAGTGTCTGCTCATACACATTGGGATGGCTGCTACTAAAAAGACCCAGAAGATAACAAGTGTTGGTGAGGGTGTTGAGAAGTTGGAACCCTTGTGTGTTGCTGCTGGTAGAAATGTAAAATGGTACAGCCGCTGTGGAAAACAGTACGGAGGTTCCTCAAAAAATTAAAAATAGAGATACCACATGATCCAGCAATTCCCCTTCTGGGTATATACCCAACAGAATTAAAAGCAGGGTCTCAAAGAGATATTTCATACCCATATTCACAGCAGCATTATTTACAGTAGCTGAAATGTGCAAGCAACCCACGTGTCCATCAATGGATGGACAAGCAAAATGTGGTACATACATACAAGGGAATATTTGGCATTAAAAAAAGGAAATTCTGATAATATGCTAATAACATGATGAACCTTGAGGACATACGTTAACGAATAAGCCAGTTATAAAAAGACAAATACTGTATGATTCCACTCATATGAGGTAGTTAGAGTAGTAAAAACCATAGAGACAGAAAGTAGAAAAGGGGTTGCTAGGGGCTAGGGAGAAGGGGAGATGATTGTTAAATGGATACAGAGTCTCGGTTTTAGAAGATGAAAGGAGTTATGGAGATGGATGGTACTGACGGTTGCACAACTTAATGAATGTACTTAATACTAGTGAACTATATACTTACAAATGATTAAGATGGTAAATTTTATATGGTATGTATTTTACCACAATAAAAAAATTAAAAAATTAAGCCATACGTATGTACTACAGGCAAAAACAAATCAAAGCAAAAAAACAAAACAAGAAATGCTCAAGTTTTTTACAAAATAGTTGTGAGACTTGTAAAATTCTGGGAACTGAAAGGCTTTTGTTTCCCTAGAAACTAGAAAGAACCCAAGATTTTTGAAGTAAATTATTCAGTAGATTTGTAACCAGAACTTCCAGTCCATTTCTGTTTCCAAGTAATTAACAAGACTGATTATCATTGTTATGTAGAAACACACCATGTACCGTCAATTCCTGGGTTTTTCCAGCTCTGGCAAGAGGGAGTTGTCATTTAAAAATAAGCCTAACTAGGGTACATCTGGGGAGGTAACAGTGGAGAGAGAGAGAAGGTTTTCTGTGGCTGTCCATGTTCATTTGGCCCTGGTATTGCGAGGCCAAAACATCAACCCCTGATTGACTCTGAGTGGGCCCTTGAGTAATCAATCGGGGGTCCCTCCTCAAACTCTGCATCAGCAGCAGCTGTCCAGAGTCAAAAGCCGAGATGTTAAGGTTGTTTAAAGGCTGGGATTGGTAGTGTTCTCTTTGCTTCCAGGTTGCCAGACACTTATCACAAGATCTCAGGGCTGGGATCTTACGGGGGATTTTAGATTCTGCCCTACTTTGAAGCAGGTTTCAGGCAAAAAGCGTGGCAAATAGACCTTTGTGCAAAATGCAGCTGCTATTCTAATTTTGCCTTTGATATTTTATGTACACAGGAAGAAGAAGAGAATCCACCGTGCTGCGAAATCCTCAAAGTCAGGGAATGGTGGATTTTTTTGTTTGTTTGTTTTATTTTTTAATCCCCAGGCCTTGTAACCTAGTAGGTGCTGAATAAATACTAAAAGAATCACATATTTGTTGATGTCAAATACTCTTCAGTTATTTTGCAAGCATAATAAATCCAGGGCAAAACTCAGTAAGACTCTATCATCACACTTTTTTCTTTTTAAACTAGTAAGGATACTGCCATTCTGCTTGGAGCTCTGATTTGATTTTGCCTTAAAAATGTCAGGGAAACACCAACAGGGTGAGATTTAGGCAGAGTTTTCAGGGCCACGGGGGCACAACATTTCACTGGCCACTAAACTAATTGCGTGTGTGTGTGTGTGTGTGTGTGTGTGTGTGTATGTGTGTGTATGTGTGTGTGTTGAAGTGGGGCTGTTATTTAATCCTAATTTCTGCTATGATCAATGGAAGAGAGAAACTCTGGCATTTACCAGTACTTTGCTGTTCTCTCCTGCAAAACAAACTTGGGTGATTTCCCAACATGAGTCTAAATAGTCTGTGGCACTGTGCTGAGCCACCCCAACCCCTCGAAAAGGGGCCGGCAAACCTTGAGACCCTTTATGGGTTTCCTAAGTGCCATTTCCCGCCTCCCAGCTCTGCCTGAGCTCAGCACATCCGACATCTTCCAAGGGAGGCCGGGTGTCTTCGTTGAGCAGCACCATCTCAAAAGACGAACTGAGGCTGAGAACAGGGTACTGAGTTCAAAACCTTGTGACATTACCTTGTCTTGGAAGACCCTTTAGCTGCTTTTCACACAGGCATAGGTTATCATCTCACCACCTAAAACACTGAGCTATTTATTGCCATTTAAATGTGTGAATGATAGAGTTTGACTGAAGTCTGTCTCACGAGCAGCAGAGACCACAGACAGACACAGCATGTATGGAACAGCTAGCACGGTCCCGATGGGTGGCATGGTGTTTGGTCTTGGTGTGTGTATGTAGCGGGTGGGGGAGGTGGTGTCCCTTCAACACAGGCCCACGGGGCCTAGAGGAGCAACTTTTAAAATTTCCCTCTGGTCATTTTCACTTACTCCTCTTGCAGCTGGGAGAGCTTATGAAAGTTAACCCTATTAGACTGGGACTTCTCTTAATAGAATTTTAAAAAGCAGGTTCCTCCATTATGGTATCAGGTTGTTTGGTAACTATCATATTTGACAAGCTCTGTAAATAGATTCTTTCCCCGACTTCTACTTTTAATTTAATGATTTGTTAGGAACCTAATGAAGCCCAACAGAAATATTTATTGAGTTTGTCAAAATAATAAAAATGTTTTCACTTACATTTTTTTGTCCCCCTCCCAAATATTATCACTTTAAAACTATCTCTTTGATATTGCAAAAGACCCTAAAGAACAAAATAAAATGACCAATTCAAAGACAAACCCCTCTGTCATGGACTGAATTGTGTGCCCCCAAATGTTCTATGTTGCAGCGCTAATGTTCAGTATCTTAGACTGTTACTGTAGTTGGAGATAAGGCTTTTAGGGTGGTGATTAAGTTCAAATGAGGCTGTTAGGGTGATGTCCTCATGGCGAGAGGAAACCTGGACACGCAGAGATACCAGGGATGTGTGCACACAGAGAAAGACCATGTGAGGGCTAGCAATAAGGTGGCCATCTGCAAACCAGGAGGAGAGGCCTCCCAAGAAACCAAACCCGCTGACACCTTGCTCTTGGACTTCTGGCCTCCAGAACTGCGAGAAAATAAATGTCTGATGTTTCAGCCACCCAATCGGTGATGCTCCATTATAGCAACCCCAGGAAACTAATATACCCTCCTACTACCACAAATCTGCTGCATAAACACAGGCATGTAGTACCGTGTAATTTCTACTCCATTTCCTATTAAAGTTTTATACATTTTAAAAAATATATAAAGCTAAAAAGAAGATTTTTGGGTTCCACAAAGAGGACTGTATCATACAATTAACGCATAAACACAGGTGTTTTGTCTGTCTGGTTCATGGCAGGCCCTCAGTAATTACTAGTCAATGCATTTGAAACAGAATTTACTAACTCAAAAATTGCAGTAAGTTTTGGTGGGTTATTATTGGTCCATCTTAGCAGATCAGACACGGTTCTGCAGCTTGGCCAACGACGCCTACCAAGGCCAGACGCAGCTGCACCTACCCGAGTGGTAACGTTATCTACGCTGCCTGTGTGGCTGCCTCACCAAATGAAGGCCACCCACTGCGGAAATGACACTTTCCCCTCTCACTTTCCTCAACCCATTTTCTTTGAGCCTCCTCACATTCACTATTTGGAAGGAAGGAAAAAAGTATATGTAGTTATAATGCTTCATCTCCACCTCTCATACGCGTTTTCTGGGATTTCCCATCCCTCTGGCTCCTCCTCATGTTTTGTCGGTGCCTTTTCCTCAGTGATTCCTTTTGGTGATGGTGGTCCTCAGGGCTCTGGCCCGGCCACGCTCCTCTCCTTGCTCCGGGCTGGCCTCCGGGGCCAGGTCGTCTATCCCAGGGCTTCAGTCACCCTCCACACACTCTATGTGCAGCTCAGAGAGCTCTCCTGAGACTTAGTGCTGCGTAGCCAACTCCTCGCTTGACGGTGCCATCAGGGAGCATTAGAGCTCCTCACACTCGATACGACCTAGAGCAAACTCATCACCTGCCTCCTTGAATCTGCCCCACCTCCTGTACTCCTTAGAGGTAAAAGCAGGCCAACCCAGAGTCTGATTCATGGCTGCTGTCTGTTCTCTTGTATAAGATCGCTTGGATTCAAACACCCCTCACATCGCTGCACCAGTGTTATTTGGAGCCAGCACCATTGTGCGCTTGGATTACTGCAGAGACTTTTCTCTCTGCCTCAAGTCTTGTTTCTGTTCCGGTCAGTTCTTCCTACTGAAACTGGGGTATGTTTTCTAAAATACAAATCATATCATGCTGCTCGCCTGCTTGGCGGCCTTCAGTGGTTTCCACGGTGCTTGGCTCTGTGGGGACGTCCTGTAACATAGCTGGTCCCAGCAGAGCCTGGAGCCTGAGGCCCTTGATTCCTGGCTCTGCCACCGACAAACCCCATGACACTGAGGATGCTGCCCAATCTCTCTCCGCCTCCATTCCCTTGCCCACAGCTGGTGGGCAATAATAAAAATGCTGTTCTGAGGTCACATGAGTCAGTCTGTGGGGAGCCTTCAGAGTGGGGCCCGGCACATGACGACCCTGTAGGGGTATGCGCTTCTCTAATAGTAATGGCTACACCAAGTTCCTCGCGGCTCCTGCCCATTTCCCACCCTTACACCAGCACTCCGTGCCTCAGGCAGACTCAACTTTCTGCCTCTCCAGCACCCCAGGCTTTCCTTCTGAGCCTCAAACATTCCTGGCACGTTTCCACAAGACTGAGGCTGAGCAGCCTCCGCTTGAGCGTCGGGCCATCACTGTTTCTGAGTGGCCATCCTGATGCCCTTGTCAGGGGCAGGTGCCCTCTCCCTGTGCTCCCAAACCTGCTGGACCACAGACGACCTTCAACTTGCCCAGGCCCTCTCCCCGACTACGCTGCTCTTCTCCACACTCTGAAAGTCCATCGCCAATCTCGTCAGCCATCTAGTCAAGGACATAGTGGCAAGAAAGGGATGGGGAAGAGATGTGGCTGAACCAGCCCCAACCATCACCACCACCATGAGCTCCATTCTCAACCCCAGGGGAGGGCAGCCCAGTTGTGTCTCAGTTGTACACGGAAAGGCATTGATTATACAATTTTCTGTCATGGCTCTTTCCTTCACATGTAGACTTACCAATTAGATGACACAGAACTTCATTAGGAACCACAGGTACCTGGTGATGTTCCCTGTAGACCAATGAGGCTACATACAAAGAACACAAATGTCCACACATTCGTGTCTGTTTAGTTGGCTGCTGCTGCCCCTAGGAGATCCTTTGGTCCTAACTAAAAACCCAGACTTGGCTGCATTTGAAGCAGAAAAGAACAACACATCCCCTCCCCAAGGGTCAGTTACCTTCTCGAGGTCTGGTTCCTCTAAGCCCAGCGCTAACTCGTTGTTGTCCATCACGGAGGAAGCGGCCACATCCAGTGGAGTGGATCCCCTCATCGACGGGGAGGCTGGGGAAGGAGGAGGGGAGAAGGAGCGAGAAAGGGACAGAGACCACTCAGCGCTGAGCCGAGGCTGCAGTGCATGGAAGTGGACAGGAGAGGGCAGCAGACACACCGAAACCCAGTTCACACTGCCGGCAGCCAGCCCAATTTAAGAACAGCTCTAATTGCTGTCCTTCCCCACACTCATTACTGACTGTGAATACGGATTAATAGAAAATCAATTCACAGGACCAGCTGGAACCATGTCTTTCCAAGAGCTTTTCTAACACAAAATCTCTTGGGGCCCCCATCTAAGATGTCACTTGACCAAATAAAGCCAAAGGACTTGGACATTTCTGGGGCCACCACCTAGAGTTTAAAAATAACATCAAATAACATTAGCTCATATTGTTTCATCTGGTTACCAATGCTGTTTTTGAATTTTCTTAGTTTATCTAGCTCTTAGGCTAGAATTAAGAAAAACTTAGATGGTATTTTATAAAAAGGTTAGTAGCTTTTTGAGGTTGCATTTGATTTAAAAAAAATGAGATTTTAAATTTCAAGTGCATGTATTTGTGTACTACACAAATTTGTTTGGTTTATATCCAGAACAGTGAACAAGGCGTGTGCACTGACTTGCCTTTCTAGTGCTGGTGATGGATTTACACTGTTTATCCACAGTTGTTCTTGGCCAGGCTGCCTTGCAGCTAAGGAGAGTAATTGCTGTTGGCTAATGGGACGGGCATGCCAACCTGCCAGGAAGAGATTGGATCCATGACCTTGGTCGCATTAGCATTGCTCCCTGGTCAGCTGAGTGGGCTGACAGGAGCTGTGTCCCCAGACTATATCTGCAATCCCAGGCAGCATTTCATAAACCATGGGCCACTGGTTCCAAGAGAGAGGAAGTAAAATTGCATGACTATGCCAACACAAATCTCTTGCCAATGCTGGTTGCAGCCACATCCCTCCTTAGGGTGGAGAACATAGGCATGGCATCATTATCTCAGTTGTTTTTAGATCAGGCAGGCGTGCATGTGGCTTCTCCCTTTATCTCCTAAGTGGCCAGCAGGAGGAATGTAACCTCCAAGTTCGAACGTAGAAGTTATAACATGACATACATACCTAGGCCAACACTGCTATTCTCCAGCAGGTAACTCAGATGCTCAAACATGGCCTTCTGATTCTGCCGGCTAATTCGACAAAAATAGCAAAGGAAGCGGCAGCAGCTGGCAACCATCTTTGGAAAAGCAATCTGTAGGAACAATTAGGAAACATCAGAGAAAAGAATCTATCACGAGGCCTTTGTGAAAAATGTGACCTCAAAGAGTCCTGGGTAGGTAAGGTCTTGCAAATTGAGAACACTCTGAAAAATGAACTTTCTCTTTACTTCTGTTTTTTTCTTAGTCAGTGGAGGGACAGAGAGTAGAGGGCACCTAAGAAGCTTCCAAAATCACTGAGAGCTAATTATAGTTCCTAAAATCTCTTTCCTGCAAAGGAAAGCAGATACCAAACAAGAATCCCAGTCATTCTTGGATATCACATGAGATTGCATGATCTTGTACTAGACTATTGTTGTTTTCAATTAGGAAGGGAATGGACAGAACTCTGATGGGAAATAACATAAAGGGAGATGGGTGATCATAGACAAACAGGCCCACCAGCATATCAAAGCCCCTGGGTAAACACTGCCCCTATCGCTATGGGAGCCTGAAGAGCATCATCCTCTGTCTCTGTGAGCCTTCTCCAATTACTTTTTTTCCTTGATAATTGCTCTCCTATGGGCTCCCATAGCGCTCATAATTTGATTTACACAGTTTAGTACAGAGATGCCATCTTATATCACTGTTGATTGTGCTTGGCCTCTCTTCTTGACAAAGTAATTAGCATCTCCAGCCGGGCCACATCTTAGTTTTGATCCTATGATGCACGATAAATGGTGTCAGTGTTAACCTTGCTCGGTTTCCTCCTTTAGAATCTCAGAGGCTGCACTAAGAAAGAGGGTCCTTCAGTCTGCCTGCTTGCTGAGGCACCCACGCATTTGCTCGGGGATCTCCTGGAGAGCATTCACTTTTCCGAGAGATCAGAAGGAAGCCAGTGAGGACTATGACGTTGGCTTCTGTTCTTCCTTCACACTCCCACCTGCCAACACTGGTGAAACTGCACTGGAGGTCATTCATTTCTAGGGCCCTGGCACTCCGGAGTTTCCAACATTTGAAGCCATACCCTATCTACTGTCTTCGGAGGCCATCTGACCCTGAGGACTACGCTGGACGAGCTGGGACAAATGCCCAGTTGTGCCCTATCCCCACTCCTTTCCCCTTGTCAACAGGAGCTTCCCCCGGCTGCAGGTTCCTATGGGGGAGCTGGCAAGGAAACTGGCCGCCTCAGGAGCCTGGCTAACAGGGGAAGCACACATACTCCTGAGGGAATGCTGCCAGGTCATGATTAAGATCGTGTTCTCCTTTAAAACAGCCTTCTCCAGACTCAGCACGCAGCACACAAGGCTCCTCTGTGGAACCTGAAGTTATTCCACCTTGGGAGGAGCAGGGCTGCGGAATACAGGAAGTAAACTTAGCAGGCGGATGGCCCAGTGGATGGACAGAAAAAGCCCCCAAGATTCATGCGCTGGAGCTTTTACACAGTGGGAGTCCATCCGGCAGCATCTCTGGGCTCCTTTCCGATATTGTGCATGTCCCCCTACTCGCTGGGAAGAGTAACTGAGGCAGGGGACACCAGCCGTGTGGCTCACGTGCCCCTGTCCCATGGGTCGAGTTCTGGGTAAGTTCTCCTTAGAGCATTACCTGAGACTTCTCTGTCCCCAACACATTCACCATCACCTCCATCACCGTCTCATGCATGCCAAGGACTCTCATGAGGTTGGGATGCTGGTAAAACACCTTGTTGTTCATTATATCTCTAGGATAAGGACAAAAGAGAGACCTCAGAACTTGCTTATTTCTCTGCTATGAACATTCAGGGATGAGAACATACAGATACATTGCGGGGGTGAAGTAATGTCAGAGTGATGGGCTGAAAAGATAAGAAGGCAGCCCTAGCTCAGTTGGAATATATGTGAAATACCATTTTTAGCTGATATAAATATTTTGTACATGCTCATCAATTTCTAAGTATTTGCTTTTCCTCTTGGAAATATGGCCTCCCTGGGTTTCCATAAGATTCAGACCAAATGACTGCTTTTCTATAAGACTCCTCCGCACTTGTTTTGACAAAGAGTAGCAGGTAGTCTGGCCTCTCAGGTTACAAAGGTGACTCAATTGGCAAAGATATAACCCCATGAGCAGTGAAATCAGGATCAGGGCACACAGATTTAATAAGATTGATGCCAGAACATCCACATATCAAGCTAAAACAGTTTTCCCACTTGTAGCTCTCTAGAGGGAGTTGCACGTAACCGTAAACAACTTACCCCAGCCCATTGATCATGAGTAGCTCCTCCTCCTTGCCCATCCTGACACTGAGGAGGGAGCGAATCTGGCCCAGCGCAGCCAGCAGATTGATGGTGTCGCTCACGGAGACCTGGCTAATGGTGTAGGTCTTCCGCAGCGCCTGCAGCAGCTCCCCGATGCTGTCGTACTGCCTCCGGAGGAGGTTGAACATCATCCGGACCAGCTCCGCATCCTGGATCTGGTCCTCTTGGGCCCAGCGGATCATTGTCTGTGAGATGAGTTCCTTCAGTGTTGCTGGAAGGACAAAAGGAGAGATTGGTCTCGTGGGTGTCATAGCTCAGGGAAAGCTGGGCATCTCAGCCACCTCATTCGACACGTCGGTTAGTTGAGGTCAAAAAATTATTATTTTAATGGTGGGATATGACATGTAAAGAAGTAAAATATATCCTCAAAAGACAAATAAATGTGCCAGCTACACAACAAGAAAAGAATATCTTGATTATGAATTGAGGATACTAGATATTCTATTTTGATTAAACAATGTTTGAATCGATGCTGGAAAGAGACTGGTAAATAAGACTCTGTCCCTGCCTTCAGAGAGCTTGCAAGCTAGTTCTTTACATTTTTATTTCATAATAAATTAATTTTATTTGTTTTATAATACAATGCAATAGATACTAAAATGGGGGTACATGTAAGTGCCATGGGATAGAGTAGGGAGCAACTGATTCTGGGTGGGCAAAGGCATGAGAGGAAGACACTGGCCAATGCTTCTTTAGAGTAAAGCAATAGTAAGCACTGTCATGTCTCTACCACAGATACTATCTACATGTATTTTAAAGACACCACATGCCATGAACTATTTAAGCCAAGCCATCGATTCGAGAATTGTAAAAGGTATTTCAGATGATAGAAACATAAAAATATATCAGGAGATGAAGAGAAGTGGACCGAGAGAACACTGTGTCAAGTCTAAAGGCTTTGCAGTTGGACATCTGACCATCACCCTGACTTCTGACTTCTTTGCCCTGGATCTTTGGCAAGAGTCAGCTGACACTGCATCATGAACTACTTTCATGAGCATCAAGAGAAAAAAACCACTAAGACTTTGAATTCAGAATTTACTGGGGCTCATACTGGTTACACAGAAATGCCACTGGTTATACAAGTAAAGGAAAGATCACTGAAGTGGGTCTCAAACTAGCCACGGGCCCCTTCCAAAGTTGTACTAAATGGCCCTGAAAATTGCTGAATGGCGTTGGTGTGAGAAGACAATCAGAGGGAGAGGCGGATGTGAGCAGGAGGACAAAGTGGAAGGGGACCCATTAGAATGTCTGGGAGGGAATTGCCCACCCCTCCCCATCCTATACACACTTCCAGAAGATGCCACGACAGAGGTGAGATATGCTGCTCTTAAATCACAGATGCTTCCCGGTCTGGCACTGCATATCACCGTACTGCAAGGTATGGATGGCACGAAGATCCTGAATTCAGACCGGGTGATAAAGGCAGAGCTAAAGGGGTGATGAAGGTCACTCAGTCAGTCAGTGAAAGAACTGGGAATAAACTCCGATCAATGCATTTGGTGGCCTGTGCCATCTCTAACAATGGAGGTTTCTACTCCATATCACTATGTATGGCAGATGTCTGCTCTACATATGGTCTTGGCTCATCACAAGGATATAAAAATAGAACTCAGTTACCATAGCTCTAAAAGAGACCTAGATGTAAAGGCTTAATTTAACTTGCTGCTGTGTCTGTCAACCCTGTGGGTGTTTTAGGTTCAGATGGGAGACATAAGCTGAAAAACTTAAAAAAGGATACCTAAGTCAAAGAGAAGTACAGTGTACAGTTAAAAGATGTTCCTAAGAGATCTCACTAGGCAGGGATTGTTGGCCAGTATCTGTGAGGTTAGATACTATCTGTACCCTCTCGGGGGAAAAGTTCTCTCTAGGCTAGGCTGGGCTGCCTCAGGAAACTTGTTTCCTCAGTGTGCAAAGGTAAAAGTTCCTGTTTCTCCCAGTTAATATTTGCAGTAAGAATAAAAAACAAAAACACAGAGACTTTTAGACCCAATGTAAGTTTTTCCAGTCCTGTAAGTACAATTCCCTCTAAAGCCCACACCTTTGCTTTAAAGAATTAAGTTCTCATCACCAAATTCTCTGCAGAGATAATACACATCATCGCAGTTCCTGCCACATTAGAAAAGCAACGATAGTATCAGGTAGAATTGTTAATCAGCTTAAGGGCCATCCTCTTTTCAACAGGGAGTTTTACAGAGTCGTAATAAAACCAAGTAAATATTAGCTTTCCCTTAACCTGACTTTCAGATTAATTCAGGATTTGGGTGAGCTCTTACCCTCACATTGACTCAAAAATCCAAATCAACATTTATGGCCCAGAGACTAGAACCTGTAGAACAGAAAACCTCACTAGAGGAGAAATGGGAAAGGAAACCACTCTTTAGCCTGGAAGGACAGAGCAGGAAACACCTTCCACCGCATTCTTCCTCCAGGCTAGCTTTCAAGGTAGGTATCAGAGAATGGGATAAATAAATATACATGTGTGACCAAGTTAAAGCACAGTAAAAAAAAAAAAAAAAAAAAAAAAAAAAAAAAAAAAAAAAAAAAAAAAAAAAAAAAAAAAAAAAAAAAAAGTGGCCCCTAGGTCCTGCCAGAAAAGGAGAAAGCAAGATTCATCATTGGTGAAGGGCAGTTGTAATTCCACGGAAGGCATGGCATTTAGGGCCGTTTGTGTGGGACAGGGTTTCACATGGTGAGACCAAGGTCCAGTAAGTGATGGAAATAATAACTATGAGAAGAAAGAAAATTAGGGGTTGGGGAGGGACATTCTCAAGAGCCCTAAATGCACAGCATATTTTGTGGTCTGAACTGTGCTAGGGACTCAGCACCCACCAAGCAAACCTGGGATGAATCAATGAACTTCTGAATGTCTAAACACTTCTGGGACCGAGAAAATGGGCTTTAAACTCCTAGCAGCAACGCTATTAAAAATTTCTCAGATTTTAATTTGCTCCCATATACTAGCAGCAGAGTAGCCAGAATGTACCAGGGGCGAGAGGTTAAAAAGAATACATTCTCTAGAATATGTTAGGCTCTCTATGTATCTGTGTATCTGAGGATTAAAATAAAACATATAACCATGTATGGCACATACTGGGGCTTAAGAAAGGTTGACTGTTACTACTAGCTATACCAGTAGTTAGAAAGTGTGGTGTGCAGACTCTTGGGGGCCCAAGACCCTACAGGGAGTTCACAGGGTCAAATATATTTTCATAACAATTCTAAGAGGTTATTCGCCCATTTCATTGTGTTGCCAGCTGCACTGATGGTATGACAGCAATGGTGGGTAAAGCTTAGCGTGGGTCAAGTCAGCAGCACCCAGCTGTAGTTTTTACAGCTGCATCACCAGAAAAATGCCCAGTTTTACATAAGAACGTCTTGAATAAAGCAGTAAAAATTATTAATTTTATTAATAATAAACTCTTGAGTTTACATTCTTTGAATATCTTGGTAAATAAAAAGAAAAGAAGTAAATACTTCTGCTGCCTGTCAAAGGTTAGTGGTTTTTCTGGAGGAAAAGCAGTTGTGTGGCTGAGGCAGGAACTCGACTGGCCGCTTAGTGCACGGAATGCCATTTTTAATTAAAATGACAAACTATGGTTCATCAGACTTGGATAACTGACATTTTCTTTTGTAAATGAAAGAAGCCAGCCTTTTACTTCGAATGACAATATTTGTTGCTAATATTAAAATTTGAGCTTTCAAGTGAAAATTAGAATTTTGCAGAACATTTATCTGTCACTGAAAGCTTACGGCTTTCTAATACTTAAGGATTTTTCTGATTAAACTGTTGATATTAACAAATGTGATTTAAAAATATTTTATAATGAAATGTGTCAACATTTGGAAGCTTTACATAACTCAGTGAACCAATAATTTCCCAGTGACCGATGCATAACGTTACAAAAAACATTCATTTGACATGAAAGATAGACCAACGAATTTTCATCTAATGAAGTACAAAAATTTCTTTAATGCAGTTTCAGATGCCACATGCCAGGTAACTTTTGAGAAACTACCACTTGTTCAATTTTGATATACTATAGTATCCACAATTATTTGAAAAGGCTATGAAAATATTCCTTGCCTTCCAACTATATGTCTTTTTGAGGCCAGTTTTCTTCCTATAATCAGATAGAATCCAGTTGCCTTTGATTAAGTCAGATGTTAAAGAGATTCATAAAACACAAAGCAATATCACTCTTCTATTTTTTTGATTTTGAAAAATTGTTTTTCATAAACATATGTTATTTATGTAATATGTAGTGAGGTTTTAATTATTTTTAAATGAATGAAAAAATAAATATCTAAAAAATTTCTTAGTTTTAATTTCTAATCTGGTAAACATTGATAGATGTAACCCACATAAACTAAAGCTTTTTGAGGTCCTCCTCAGTAATTTTCAAGATTATTGAGGGGTTCCAAGACTAAACAGTTTGAGAACCACCAATCTATATAAAAGGGCCTATGTTGAGGGGAGGCCACGACTGGAAAGAAAGCTTTCCCTCCAGCTAAGATGAACCCTGTCCCATTAGGGTGTGACTCTCATCAAGCAGCTGAGACCTGAACCTAGCAAGCTGCAGCTCAGGAAGCTTTCTGTGTTTGTGTCCGAACAGGAGGTGATTAAATGTGAGTGTAAAAAGAGTAAGACTCCTCACATTGAGAAATAAAGGGAGGATTACAGAATCATTATTTTCAAAATTGAATCCTGGCAGTCAAGGGATCTCTCTAGCCATTGTTCGTTCATCACCGAAGGGCTCCCTGCTAGCCTGGAGGGCTCCGAATGCATCCCTCTTCCTTAATTTGGGCTTAAGATCAACTGCCTTCAGAGCGAGGAGGGAGCCGGGTACGTGTTGTGCCCAGGCTGAGTGGCCTTCTTCAGTCTGCCCTGCGGCCAGCACGACGGGGCGCGTGGAGGAAGGTGGGCCGCAGGCTGTGGAGGCAGGCACTTCGTTCTTGGTCTCCACCGTTAGCTGACCCTTCAGCAATGACTTTGCTCTCAGTGCTGGAAACCAGGGCCGCCCACTACGGAAGGCGTTGCCCTGGAGTTGATGCACACCTAGGACTCAGGACATGTCTCATCCACAAGTTTCTGTCCTCATCTAAGTAACTGAGTTACCTCCAGTTATGCAACTTTTAAATTAGCTTTTTAACTGACCAGTATTTTCTAGGTATCTGTTACGTGCCCAAGGTTGAGTTAAGTACTCTATATGAAACTATTTAAAGACAAATTATTACCCACAGCAACCTAGTTGGGGAACCTAAATAATATACGTGAAGCAGTCAATGAAAAATAAAGTGTAAAATTATGGGTAAAACTGTGTTGTCTAAGACAATTAGGAAATAAGATAATTCACAAGAAGGTACAACATCTATAGTAATGTAGACATTCAAAAGAAAGTAGAGAATAGTAAGTTTTCCTTTTCTTACTTTTCGTCTGATGGTTCCTTTATCTGAAGTTCTTTATATTTCTAGAATAAGTCCCCATTACATGGAGACTAATGAATCAGGGAAGAAGAGCGCTATCATGCAGTTAAGAGAGGCCTTCCAAGTGATATCAGAAATAATCCGATGGAAAAGACATTACTATTTGTTATGCGTATTTTGGAATGTTATTTTCCTTCAAAAGATGATTCACACATGTAGTCCCTGTACTGAATATTTTTATTTTTTTCTGGTATCCATGGAGGTATGCTGACAATTTTGGTAGGATTTTCAAGTGGCAAAGGGAGCTATTTCTTTTTTTTTTTTTTTTTTTTTTTTTTTTTTTTTTTTTTTTTTTTTTTTTTTTTTTTT